>JAVGWX010000011.1:63319425-63751925 GCA_036924085.1 Ariolimax columbianus
TATAATGGCGATGATATCGGTGTCCTGTTCGCTATATTTTAAGTATATTTATTATCGGTGTTAGTTTGAATAAAGTTACGTAATACGTAGATCAATCAATACCACTGTCTTTAGTGTTAGGGACTACACTATAATATGTATTCAAATGTGTGAGTTGAACTCAACTTATCCCTTCATAAGTTAACTATTTCATAAAAAATGTGACACAAAAGACCTTGCGAACTACCGTCCGATATGTTTGCTATCATCCCTTTGTGAGCTTTTCACGAGAGTAATTATGAGCAGATTAGACAAGCAATTTGATGAGAATCAGCAACGAGAGTAGGCGGGATTTAGGAAGGACTACTCTACCATTGACAACCTCTACACTATCCACCAGCTAATGGAGAGGGCAAGGGAAGTGCGTATGCTATTCTACCTAGTGTTGGTGGACTATGAAAAGGTCTTCTTTTACATTGAAGTAAATGCAGACACAAATGCCCTAAGAAATCAAGGTATTGAGGAACAATATGTGTGGCTTATAGCATATATAAGCGATGGTTGCTCCACAAATATCACCCGTTTCTTTACCTGCCAATTAGCATATTGAACGTGGAGTACGACAGTGTGATACAATCTCTCACAAACTTTTCACGGCAGCCCTTGAAAAAGTCTTCCACACACTGAGTTAGGATGATAGGGGTATTAACATAGACTCAACCATCTCCGGTTTGCAGATGACATAGACATTATCAGTCATAGCATCAAGGAAGATGAGCAATCTCTAAATAACCTTAAAAAACGCAAGCGAAGCAGTTGGTCTAAAAATGAAAAGACTAAAAACACAATGCAGGCTGAACAGTGAACTCATACACCTACTTGAGCCAAGAAATGACGAACTCCCATGACTTGCATAAAGAGATCTCAGGAAGGTTAGCTGTGGCCAGCTTCAGCCTCATCAAGACAGTACTAAACAGATGAAAAACACGTAAGCGAGAGCTCACACCTTCAACAGCCTGGTCATTCAAGCCATGGTATATGACTTCGAGGGGTGGAATTTACGAAAATGTGACATGATGTGGCTTCATTCTACTCAACAAGCGATAGAGCGTAAATACTGTCACTTTCAATACGAGACCCCATCCACAACGCCTCCACCAGCAGTCAAATCTGCTTCAATGACGTCGTAGTTAGGACGTTGATAAAAAAGTACAGATGGGCAGGCCACGTTGTATGCATGTCCGACAATAGATGGACACGTGCAGTGACGTCATGGTGACCCTACACTTATAATCGTCGTCTCGTACCTACACCAATGAGATGGAGGGATGACCATTGACAGGACTTTGGTCCGGCATGATACTTAATGTCAAAGGACAGAGATGAGTTTAGGCGACAATTGGCTTTCTGGCATAGGGCACAACATGTGCCTGATTGAACACCAGGATTACAGTATGGCAGTATGCATAGTTTTCTAGCCCTCCATGAAGTATCAACTATTTACATCTACACCACGCTGCAATACAATGGTAACAGTACTAAAATATTTAACAAGGAGTTATTTGTTATGTTCTTAGATGTTCTACGTTACTGATTATAGTATACAGACTGTATTAAATAAAGCTCATCTTGTGTCCACTTATGTTGTATTTCGACTGTTCTCCGTCCACTCAACGCTGTTCTTCATTGTGGGTTCCACTTGGGATCTTTGTCTCCTGAAGATATTTCCTAATAATGTCAACTTTATTACACGAATCTGCAAAATATGGTTGCTGTCTGTCATCGTCCACGAGTCATTATTTCTGGTTACTTGACAAAAAGAATCAGGCAATAAATAAATGATAAAGATGTTGTACCCGATGAAAACATAAGTTAAATAGTAATAATAATATTGTTATTTATAACAATAATAACAATAACAACAATTATAATAATACCAATATTATTACTACGACCATTTAGATATTCAGTACGCCACGAAAAAGATGAAGGTCAACGACTGAATGTGATACCCCTTGAGATGGATATATTTCTATGAATGATAGAGTACAACAAATCATACATTGATTTGAGTATTCTAATCTACTTTTTGCCACTTGAAAGCTGCGGCGTTTCACATTATGCGCATATAGTTAATAACAAATTTGGCTTTGTTAATCTTTCCATTAATTCTTGCTTAAAACCAAGGACTATATAAATTATATGAATTCAATAAGAACGTTTTTTTGTTGACATTGAAGGGACAATAATGATTTTCTGTTGGTGGAGTAACTAATCACAGTATTCGATATAGTCTGAAATGTAATAACTGTAGTTATGTTGGCAGTTGTAGCAGTAGTAAGTGTAGAGTAATAGTAATAGTATAATATTAATAGTTGCTACAGTTATAGCTGCAGTTGTAGTATTAATATTAGTAGTAGGATCAGTGGTACTAGTAATATTTGTATTAGTAGTAGTAGTAGTAGAAGTAGTAGTGGTAGAAGTGATAGTAAAAGTAGTAGCAGTACTAGTAGTAGTATTAGTAGTTCTTGTAGTAGAAGGTGTAGTAGTAGTATTTGTAATATTATTATTATTTTTGTTAGTAGTAGTAGTAGTAGTGGTAGCAGTAGTAGTACTAGAAGTTGATGTAGTATATAAGTTAGTAGTAGTAGTTGTAGTAGTAGTAGTAGTAGCAGTAGTAGAAATAGTAATAGTAGTGGGAGTAATAGTAGAAGTATTTGAAGTAGTAGTAGTAAGTGTAGTAATAGTAGTAGTAATAGTAGTAGTAGTATTGTATTAGTAGTATTAATAGTAGTAGTAGTAGTAGTAGAAGTAGTAATAGTAGTGGTAGTAATAGTAGAAGTATTTGAAATAGTAGTAGTAGTAGGTGTAGTAATAGTAGTAGTAATAATAGTAGTAGTAGTAGTAGTATTAATAGTAGTAGTAGTAGTAGTAGTAGTTGTAGTAGTGGATTTGTCTCTCTTGTCGTAACTTGGAAGCAAAAGTGAAACCTCTGTAACTTTCATAGCTTATCATGAAAATCAACTGAAGTAGGTTGAGCATGGATCTAGCAACTACATTAAACAAATGAAACTGCTACAGACACCACCACTACTAGAGTACACATTCAGTTCATTCATACAGGTTTTATATATGGAGGTCAGCTACAGTAGTGGTCTTATGCTTCAGTTGTAGCAAATCGGAACCTAGACGTGTAGTAGTAAAAAGAGTTTTATTATTACTAGTGGTACTACATAAAATACATATTTAGTCCTACAGTGGAGCCATCTCCAAAGTAGGATCATAGGAAACGAGAAAGTAGATGCGCTATCAAAGCCGGAAGTGACGTCACACAGACTCACCATCCACAGAGCTATAAATAATCATAGACACTCATCGAACGACCTATGAGGACGGAATGGAAGACCGTCACAAATAATACTAGCAAGATAATGACAGCGTAAACAAACTTGACAGAGATGTGCAGACACATTTCTTAAGACAGGACATTGCAGACTCAATGTCTGCCTCGCTAAAATCGGTCTTAGAGACACCGACATGTGCGATTGTGGAGCACCCAAGCAAACACCAAAACATGTCCTGAAGGACACACCTACTTATATAGACCAAAGCGAGGCATCTGGTATCGGGGAGCGACCATATTCGAAAAGCTATGGGGGACCGGCGAATACCTGAAACGCACAGTGTCCTTTATGAACCTCACTGAGCTAGAAACATAGTATCAATTGAAAGTAGTAATAATAGTAGTATTAATTGTTCTTATCTTCTTTTGTCGTCTCACTTTTCTGGTTTGTAGCCCAGTGTGGTGGAATGTATTTGTCTTTTGTTTCTCTCATTGCCCGAGGAATAGTTTTCCCCATGTTACGGCAGGTCTCGTTTACGCTGTCTATCCACCTTTTCCTCGGTCTACCTCTTACCTTCTTCCTGATGTTCTCCTGAAGAAGGAAGTCACATGAACAATGTGTTCTAATTGCATTCTTACAATGTGGCCACACAAATTAATTCTCTGTTGCTGCATGTACTGTAGGCAGGAAGTTGTTCCAACCTTCTCCCGAATACTCATATTTGTGATTCTGTCAGTTCTGGTGTTATTAGCGAATTTTCGTAGGCACTGCATTTCGCAGTTGGATAACTTTTGTTTCTGGGCCTTATTCAATGCCATGTCTGGCACTGGTAGCACAGGGTTGGGATGACGATACTATTTATCATCTGTTTTTTTTGTTTTGAGGGACATTTTGGGGTGTCTAAGTAGTTGAGACAGCTGGTATGTGACAGCGTTTACCCTTTGTACACTGGTCTCTATCTCTCTGCCAAGTCTGCCATCTTCAATAAAAACAGCTCCCAAATACGTTAATTCTTGTACCAGTTTATTTTTGTTTCGTTCATATGAATATGGCTTAGCTTCGTTCATTCTCGATCTCCCGCTACCAAACCCTGATAGGGCTTAAGTAGCAGAATGTAGTCCAGAGAACGGAATGCGTTGTGTCGTAATTTACAGCTTGTCTACGATATTTGCACCTTTCGGTCCAACACATTCCCTCTTTGATCCCCTCTCCTTAGCCAGTCTGCTCTGCTGCAACCTGTTATCCAGGATCACTGCGTGGAGGTGTAGAACGGTCTTGACAGATTTGGTTAGCTAGCAGTCAGCTATGGGTCGCTGATCACTGCAGCTCATACGCTGCTCCGCATCTTGATCCCGTTCACATGAATATAAAGTGTGGTGTATTTCTACTTATATTCATTGCCTCTGTTTTTAATTGATTGATATTCGTATAGTACTTTTAGTAGTTCAAGTAGAGTAAGTCAATATGACTTTGTAGGTTTGTTTATTAGAGTGTATAAAACATTGATCGTCTGCAGTAATAATTGTAGTAATAATAGTAGATGCTGTTATTGTTGTAGTTTCAGAAGTGCTAGCAGTAGTAGTGACACCAGTGGTAGTAATAGTAGTATTAGCTTCAGTATCGGAATTAATTCGAATAGTATTTGCATTGGCAGTGATTGTAATAGTATAGTAGTCTGAGCAGTATAAAATGTAACAGATGTGGTTGAGGCGAAAGCTGGACGAATTTCGGTGAATGTTTCATCTGTTGATTTCATAAATATACGTTCACATCGTATAGCTATTTACTGGAATTCAACATTCGAAAGTGAGAAGCACTATTCAAGGACCTGAGATGTAGTTCTTCTCATGGGCTAGTTGGACCGTATCGACACAGAAAGAAAGAAGGAACATTGGTTCTATTATTTCCCGTTCTATTATTGAACGAACTGGGGTTCATCTCAAGTTGCACAGGCTCGGGGAATCGACAATTTCGAGTTCGGAAATCGACTGTTTTAGTTATGTTGGCTATGTGGTTATGTAAGGCAGCCGTTGTAGGGAAATTAGATATGCGTACGTGGGACACTTTAAAATCAATCAATTATCACCATATTGATGATGCTACTTTCAGTCGATGAATTGATAATTCACACAATTCAAGGATTTAAATATCTAACGTAGGTCGAGCAGTGAGGTGTACTTGAGTGAGTGAGTTAGTGAGTGAGAGAGAGAGGAGTGTGTACAAATAAACCGCTATTGTCCATCCGTTGCCATTTTTCCTGTGATAGTGATTTATCTGACCGTCAGGTGGTCTGCTTGGAGTGCAGTGATGCCATTTATGCACAAAATAAATTCCGATATATTGGATCGAAACGAATTAGATATTGCATGCAATAAAACACTTAACAATAGAAAAAGCTCCAAGTCAGAATGGAATTACTACAGAATCATTCAGACATAATATAAAACATGACTGTTATAATAGTAAAACTATTCAATAGTAGTGAAGATCGAATTAGTGACAAATGGAAAAGATCAAATTCAACCTCCATTCTAAAATAAGGAGCAAATAAAACTGGCAAACTGCCTTCAATTTTATTTGCGTTCGTCCATGTACGTTCAGCTTTTCATAATATTGTTTGTGAACAGACTAGAGAAGCAGCTACATAAAATTCTACCATCAGAGGATGGATGTATCAGGACAGAGCACACACCCACCGATCACCTCCGCACAACCAGTCAGTTAATCAAGATGGCACGAAAAATACATATGCCATTGTGACTTACATGTGTTGACTATGAAGAAACCGTTGACCTCTGAATCAAACATGATACTCCAAGTTCATCATCATCGAGTCATTTAATTCTAGCACTGGTTTACAATTCCATGATTCTGTCTTTCCATTTCTACTTGTTTTCTGTGGGCGTCCTCAGCTCAGCGTTAAGTCTTCACCGCCACGTCTCTGCATGCTTGTGTCACAATGGTATTGTTTTGTATGTCCCTTTCTCTCTTTCCTTGTGATCTGTCTTCAAAAACTTTCTTCACTGGGTCCTCATTGCGCAAGTTGTGGTCCACAGGCTAACTAAACAATGTGTCAACTTATTGAACGTGTTAGCTAACCATTGTGTCAAAGAAGTCATGTGTCAGCTGAACAATGTGTCAAGGTAAGTCACGTGTCAGCTAAACAATGTGTCAATGTAAGTCACGTGTCAGCTAAACAATATGTCAAGTTACTGAACGTGTCAGCTAAACATTGCGACAAGGTAAGCACGGTAAGTCACGTGTCAGCTAAACAATATGTCAAGTTACTGAACGTGTCAGCTAAACATTGTGTCAAGGTAAGTCACGTGTCAGGTAAACATTGTGTCAAGGTAAGTCACGTGGCATCTAATAGGTGTGTCAAAAAAGTAGGGTGTCAAGAAAAAAACAACCTTTAGTGGGTTAAGTAATACATGTCACATTAAAAACCGGCATTAGTACTGGTAAAAATATATCACCTGCACTTCGAAAATCATAGGTAAGTGTAGAGCATCCAGAAAACACACACGAATATTTGACTAATATGTGGAGGCAGTATACAAGAAACACAACACAAATACTGGACTAATATGTAGGAACAGTATGCAGGAAATACACCACAAATATTGGACTAATATGTGGGGACAGTATACAGTAAACACAACACAAATACTGGATTAATATATGGGGACAGTATAAGGTATAAACCAAAGTGGCAGCAGTTTAACAGAAAATGAAGTGTCGATAATTACATAAACAAGTATGGTTCAATAGCAATGTGCCCACTTCATCCTCATTATCTAGTTGATCAGTCATGTGACTGGTTGTAAGGTTGCTTGAGCATGTCTCACCATTTAATCCTATTTTTTGCAGTTTTTATTTTAGCATAGGTACACTATTTAATGTCTCTTCATGTCTGAGACGTGAAGGTGAGTCTTGACAGTCTCCATTCTCTGTTCCCTGAATCTTGCCCTCTAGTATCTTCTGTAGAAGACTTTCATGTCCTATATTGTGGCACATCTAACTCAATCTTCGTTTCTATATAATCTTCAATATTTGTCTCTGTGCCTCTTCTTCAGTGAGGACATTATCATTAGATCTTCTTTCTGTTCAACTCAGACTTTCCATTCTTCAGTAGTAGCACCACATTTCTAACTCTTCAAAGCTTGTTTAATACGTTTTCAGCTCCATACAGTGTAATTGGACCTATATGAGTTGTGATTATTCTCTTCTTCAGTTCAATCCTGAAATTCCTTGAGTTTAGTCATTTCTGTTTTTCTCTGAAGCTCTTTTATGCCAATGCAATCCTTGTCTCATCTTGTGTCTTATTGCGGGCATCTTCTGTAAGTTTGCCCTAAAATATGTAAACTCCTGTAATTGTTCGATTATTTCTCCATTAATGATTACGAGTTTATTTATTTAAAGAACAAAACGCATTATAGTCTAATTTATCGTTCCTGTTGATCATCTTATGAACCTGTATTAAGTCACCTCGAACTCTTCATTTTTCTAGACACTGTAGGCCGGTGTTTCTGAGTCTTTCCTCATAACTGTAATTCTGAAACCCCACTATCTGCTTTACCGCTCTTCCTTGTATCTTTTCCAGCATGTTCATATCTACTTTACGATAAGGACTCCACACCTGTACACAGTAAACCAATCTAGGACTAACTAATGCTTTATACAGTTTGACTATCACTTCCTTGCTCTTCTGTTTAATATTTATTAAAATCATACCATAATACTGCATTTCTTCTTTTCACTGTTACCTGGACTTGTTCACTCATTTTACCTGTAAGATCTAGTATAACCCATAGGCCCTTTCCTTTTCTATCTTTCTAATAGTGGTCTCACCCATTCTGTAATTATGTTCCATATTGGATCTACCCATGTAGATGACTGCATATGTATCTACATTAAACTTCATTTGCCAGCTCACATATAATTTTCGAATTGTATTATCTAAATTCGACCTCAATTTATCGACTTCTGCTTTAGATGAGACACCACTGCATAGTTGTGTGTCATTCGCTAATGTTGCAATAATCATGGATCAAATATCAATGTCCAAATAGCTTATATATATCAAGAACAAAATTGGTCCCAAAACCGAGCCCTGTTGCACTCCACTTTTTACTTCACACAGCTTAGAGTACTCATTATTTATGCCCACTCTCTGCCTTCTTCACGTTAACCAATTTTGTATCTTTTTCGCGACTTTATCACATATTCCATGTTATTTTAACTTGTTGAAATAATCTTTGATGAGGTACTTCTATCAAAGGCACATGCAAAATATGGATAAATAGCATCCACTGACTCTCCTTTATCTATCCGTTGAGTAACCTTCTCCATGAATTCTAATACATTTATTAAGCATGATCTCCCTCTAATAAAACCATGCTGACTATTTCTGATTAGATTACACTTGTCTAAATGCATTATACTGTTTTCTTTGATTATTGACTTTAACAATGTACAGACTATGCTCGTTAAAATTATAATTTGCTGGATCTGATTTGTTGCCCTTTTTAAAAAGAGGATCACTGCTGCATCTTTCCAATCCCCTGGAACAATCCCGTTTGCAAGGGATTGAAAACATAATATAGCCACTGGTTTTGCCAGCATGTATAATTTCATACAGCCATTTTTGGAAAATACCATCTTGTCTGGACATTTATCCACTTTCAACCAGTCCAATTTAAAAAAAACCTATTTCTTCCGTAATACAAATGTATCTTAATCTCACAGTATCCATGTCTCTTTGCAAAATATATAGGCTCTATGATCTTGGGGCAGTCTTCTTTTGTGTAGACTGTGCCAAAATACTGATTGAGTAGATTAGCTGCATCCCTATTTTCGTTTATTTCGCTCTTTCAGTTGGGGCTTGTAATGGACCACTCTTTCAGTTGGGGCGTGTAATGGACCACTCTTTCAGTTGGGGCGTGTAATAGACCGATCTTTCAGTTGGGGCGTGTAATGGACCAATCTTTCAATTGGGACGTGTAATGGATCACTCTTTTA
Source organism: Ariolimax columbianus (assembly GCA_036924085.1). Taxonomy (NCBI): domain Eukaryota; kingdom Metazoa; phylum Mollusca; class Gastropoda; order Stylommatophora; family Arionidae; genus Ariolimax; species Ariolimax columbianus. The sequence continues at coordinate 63,328,770 of JAVGWX010000011.1, forward strand.
GTTGGGGCTTATAATGGGCCACTCTTTAAGTTGGGACGTGTAATGGACTACTCTTTCAGTTGAGGCGTGTAATGGATCACTCTTTCAGTTGAGGTGTGTAATATAGTACTTTTTCAGCTATGATGGGAAAATGGGAAATAGACTACTCTTTCAGCTATTATGGGAAATAGATTTTCTGATGTCATGTTATTACAATTCATCATCTGATATGCATGCCATTGTTGACGAAATGAATCATGACCTCAATTTACTTTATTGATTAAATATATACGTGAGACACCACGCATAATTGGCGAAGCAGATCACGACGTCGCTGTTATCACTTTTGACTGACGTAACTTCTATCTAAAATAAAAGTAACTGCTATTTGCACTTGTGTTTTGAACACTTCTGGAACCAGTCTTGATATCCGAACACTTCTGGAACCAGTCTTGATATCCGAACACTTCTGGAACCAGTCTTGATATCCGAACACTTCTAGAACCAGTCTTCATATCCGAACACTTTTGGAACCAGTCTTGATATCCGAACAATTCTGGAACCAGTCTTGATATCCGAACACTTCTGGAACCAGTCTTGATATCCGAACACTTCTGGAACCAGTCTTGATATCCGAACACTTCTGGAACCAGTCTTGATATCCGAACACTTCTGGAACCAGTCTTGATATCCGAACACTTCTGGAACCAGTCTTGATATCCGAACACTTCTGGAACCAGTCTTGATATCCGAACACTTCTGGAACCAGTCTTGATATCCGAACACTTCTGGAAACAGTCTTGATATCCGAACACTTCTGGAAACAGTCTTGATATCCGAACACTTCGTGCAGACCTGCCCTATATTCTCTAGTGAATGGACATAGACATGGCCGTAACCTGTATCTATGCATGAGGAACTGTAGGAAAATGTCGAGAGCATTGAGTTGACTGCTGCTTTTGTTAGAGCCACTTGTGGGGTTAGTAAAAAGTAAAGATCATGTCACGCCATGCGGCGCATTGGGAATTTGGTGTTCGGCTAACCACTCCCCTACGCGTATACCGGGTGTCTTGGTTACTAACCTCTAAATACTTACATCATTAAAACTATATTGTTTCTCTATCAAGAGATATACAAAGTACTGAAATACATTTCACAAGTAAAGTCTAATTTGGGAGATCCTTCCTTATTGTTCTTAATTGTGTTTATACCGAAGTATAGATTCAATTTTGTATATAACTTATAAGAGGAAGCTTGAGTGAAAGCACTTTGTGTTCTCCTGCATCGGCAAGCTGTTTCTGCAGTAATGTTTTAAAATATTGTAACGTTGCTAGCTGACATGCGCAACACTCGTTAGTCGTCATATTACGACACGCTTGCTGATAATGATGATGCTATGGTGTGATGGTTATAATTTTTGCTGCCTATTAAATGTGTCCGTTAATCCACGCTGGAGAAAACCCGACATTACTACAAGTTCCCTTTGTTAACGAGTATTTGAGAAGTCAATGACTGTATGGTAGTTTTACGTCTGAAATATAATATAGTTTTTGTTCTTGATTTTTTTAAAAACTTGTTTGTATCGATTATACTTAATATAATTAAGGCCAATTGTTAACTATTTTCGAAAGCATAATATCTGCTGGTTAAAAATTGCCCAACTTTCACACTAGTTTTGGTTCTCCATCCAAACAAAAAGAGCCGAACTTTCACACTCATTTTGGTTCCCCATCCAAACAAAAAGAGCCGAACTTTCACACTAATTTTGGTTCCCCATCCAAACAAAAAGTGCCCAACTTTCTCACCATTTTGGTTCTCTATCCAAACAAAAAGTGCCCAACTTTCACACTAGTTTTGGTTCTCCATCCAAACAAAAAGTGTTCCAACTTTCACACTAGTTTTGGTTCTCCATCTAAACAAAAAGTGCCCAACTTTCTCAGTATTTTGGTTCTCCATCCAAACAAAAAGTGCCCAACTTTCACACTAGTTTTGGTTCTCCATCCAAACAAAAAGTGCCAACTTTCACACTATTTATGGTTCTCCATCCAAACAAAAATTGCCCAACTTTCACACTAGTTTTGGTTCTCCATCCAAACAAAAAGTGCCCAACTTTCACACTAGTTTTGGTTCTCCATCCAAACAAAAAGTTCCCCAACTTTCACACTAGTTTTGGTTCTCCATCCAAACATTTTTTTAATAATGTGCTCGTGAAAGCAGGTCAGACAATTAAAGCCTCATTTTGGGGAATTCAAAAATAAAATATCCAGACATTTTCGTTGATGTTTAAGACTAGGTGCTTACATTACATATTGTGTGCCCTTTTGGTAATCTCACTTTATTATATTCGTTTGTTGATGGGAGGACTTGAACCTTCATTTGGAAAAGGAACGCCATTTTCATCTGATTAGCAGAGTGGGGAGCGATCGAATTTCATGCCACCTGTTACGTCTTCTACTGCCTTTATCAATACGATGAAGTTGATCCAGCTGTAAATGGTACCTGGCATACTGCTAGGAAATGAAAGGAAGCAAAGAAGTGAAATGACCTCACAAAAACGTGAGGCCTTGTACAATGACGTCTCTAAAACGTCATCCCGACAGCAGGGAATATACTTACCTTGACCCAGCTTTCATCCGCAGCTAATTCAATCAAGGCAGGTGAGTCATCAACAAAATAGTTTGGATCAAGACCAACATTTATGTGTAGCGCTAAAAGGCAGCACGTCCGGAACAAAAAGTCTGCATTTTTAGTTTCTAATTATTCTCTTGCTGTTTTGGTTTACTTTTATATTTTTCTTCTTGCTCTCATTCACAGAGGATTCGATGCGATGATATATTATACAAGTCGAGGCCCATGCCTATGGTTTCATCCAACTCAAAGAACATGCCCACTTGGAGTTGATGAAGAAAAGTTCTCCAAACAGTGAGAATTGAGATCCTCTGGTGCGATCATCTGCAGTTTTGAGCCTTGTGAAACGAGTAAATCTACCTGTCTTGTCCTGAGACTGCATTTCAAATGCTAGGCACGCCTGGTACGTCAGAGATGATCTAAGCAACGTCAAAGTCACCTCCAAAATTAGATTTCTGGTGACGGATGTTTATGTAGCTAGTGTGTATGTGTGTGCGTGTGTGTCCGTAAGGTGTGTTTATGTGAAGGTTTGTACTATAGATTTGTATTTTATTTATTCTAATCTACCGAGTGAGGACAGCATCATTCATTCACAGTTTCTCTACGTTCTTCAAGCTTAAACCACCATTGCAGCTGGTCCATTTAGAGGAAGTATGTTTCTAAGTAATTGCAATTATTCACATTTGTCTCTTCAATGTGAAGCACATGTATTAACTACAGCTGGTCCCTTTACATGAAGCAAATATTCCAGCTTTTGCAGTGGCTCATTATAATGACAACGTTATTTTGTATGATGAGATTGCCAGGCTCAAGTACAATCCAGTTTAGATACGTTTTTCGACTTGTTTGGAACGTCCTTCTCTTTTCAGCTGGTTATCATTCTCATCTTAAAACGAAACTGGACTGCCGTGCTGGGTTTGAATGTGTCATCATGTAAAACAAATGGATTCAGAGACAACCGTTCACACGAGCAGTCAAGTGAATGATTTGATAGAGACTTCCCGCGAGAAGACCAGAGAAGTTGGTCGCCTAATACTATGTATGAAGCACAATTGAGACAAGAAAAATGTTTTTCGGCCGTGAATAAGTAATAGTCAAACAGACTTGAACTCTTCGACCAGTACGTACACCAGCAACGGACTAAATTAATTACAGTTCAACGTGTCCCTTTTACTATACAAACGGCAGTAAAGACATCGCTGCAGTTAGCTACCTTTACCGATAGGGTTAGAGGAGTATAGCGTCTGGTCAGACAAAACATACTGATCAGCCAATGTTAGTCAGAGTCAGACGAAATATACTTACCAATAACCCCACCAGATTGTTGTATCGCAGACTGGTCTACGAGGTGAGGGATCGATTATGCCAAGCATAGCGCAATCGCATGGATGACACCGGTCTACCTTTATCAACACGCTCAGGATGTTAGGGAAGCTACTGCAACCACTCATCTAACGCCTTTTTCAGGACCTAAACAAGAGTTCAGTACTAATTGTGAGTATCAACAACATTAATGAAACTCTTCGGCACAGATTGGCATACGGTCCAGTCAGTGTAGAGTCCGCCATATTTATGTGTGGCTTTGCGAGAAACGTTCCAAGATGATGTTCTGAGCTGCTTTCACAACTACACTTTCATGACTCTGTATTCCTACTTTGTCATAACAGAAAAATATCACAATAACATGTGAAGACATTTGTAGTCCTATTCATTCACGGCAGAAAAAATATATTGTTTTGAAATTAATAATAAATACTTTCTCTTCTTCTTCTCTTCTGCACTTCTTGTAGATTTTAAACCCCAGCCGCAGTACAGCGCTACCACCACAGTTGGCCTCATTTTGGAAGTCTGTGCCAAAGCGCTTGTCATGCTTCTGCAGTGATGGTTTCTGTAGCATTGTGTTTTACGCGATGAGGTTACGCCCCATGCACAATTCTCTTTATTCGCTTTTGACGTTATGCAGATGCAGCTGTCTTTCTCCTCCTCGTCGTCTTATGCCATCAAACCATCGCATTTATTTCCCTCATTGACCTTGTGACCCGTATGAAGCTTCTCTCGTCGCCATACTTCTTCTTCTTCTTCTTCTTCTGCGTACACAGTCAGACAGTAACCATTATTTTTTCGAAAAAAGCGGCAGTCATCCTGAGGCTCTCGCCACTGCCATAGAGCTTGTCTTGCAGTTCCACTGGGGATGGCCACATCTGCTCTCTCTGATCCTCGTATGTCGGGCAGTTCTGCAGCAGATGTTCAGTGGTCATTTTACCAGTACCGCACGGGCATTCGTCGGTACACCCTATCTTCAATTTGTTGAATAGGTGGTACCTCAGTCTGTTGTGGCCAGTACGAAGTCTGAAGACAACGACCTGCTCTCTTCGGTTCAACTGGTAATAGGCTTCGTTTTTGGTGTAACCAGTATGTTCGGTTTCCCATTTGGTCATGTATCTGGCTTTGATAAGCCGTTTTGACTCTTCGTACGTCATACTGGTATCTGTTTGTGGTAGTCTTGCACCTTCTTTTGCCAGTCTGTCTGCCTCCTCGTTGCCTTGGATGTTGCAGTGTGACGGGACCCACTGTACCACTACCCTTTTTGTGCGGACTGCTGGCACAGTTTGCAGAGTGCTGCTCTTAAGTCATTAAGCTCAGTGATTTTCTGGCTTTTTAGCGCTGTGACTACTTCGAGAGCATCTGTCAGCAGAACTATATGGCTCTCATTTTCACTATGTGTCACCATTTCTTCCACTGCCGCCCTCAGTGCCTCTGCCTCCGCTCTGAAATTGCTTGTGTGCTTACCAGTAGCGAATGACAGTGTTATTTTTCTGCCATTTGGTAGGTTCAGGAATGCTCCTGCCCCTCCGTTCTGTGTAGTGTTTGTTACAGAACCGTCGGTGTATGCATGGGTCCAGTCCATGCTTGGGTAGCTTTTCGTTATGAAGCTTAGGGTAGTGTCTCTCCTTTCTTTTTCAGTCTGGCAGTTTTTGTTTGCAATACCTGGTATATTTTCTACCACCTCTGGAAATATATCCTGCCTCCAGGTAGGTTTTCGTACAGTAGTGATGGGTTTTGGTGTTGTTTGTGCGTTTGTGGGATCTTCGTGCATCTTTGCTTTGGCTATTTCTGCAAAGTTTCTCCGCTTTAGTTTCCCATTTCCCAAATTGTTTAGTCTCTGGTACATTGGATGGTCCTTCAGTCGTCGGAGTTTCTCTGACTGCAGCTGGACTCTGCAGTCTCTTCTATCGGTCATGGATTGCAGTTTTGTAATCTTTTCAAGTTCTACAATTGGCGTTGACTTCATGCCACCTGTTATAATTGTCGCCATACAAAATGTAAAGTTATGAGGATGATGACGGTGTGGAGATTTCATTTCTTAGCATCAGCTTTCTATGAGATTATGTTCTTTCGGATTAAGCAGCGTGCATGCTCTCGGTCTTCGGCCCAATGTCATGCAATGGTATCTGCACGTGTTTGTTAGTTGTTGTTTAGTACCACACAAAGTGTTCCATTTATCTGGCTTCGGAGAAAGAAACATTTTCCCAACATAATTGAGCACCTAGCACTGAAAGAGATAATGGCATATGGATTGTACACATTTGGCACTCTGGTGTGTGTTTGGGTAGGATTATGTTCAAGTGCTTGATAAATGGGATGTTTTGGATTCTAAACCGGACAATTGTGCTCTGATCCCACACCTGAGTTGATTGATTCTGTCATTTGGATTGGAGTTTAATATATGTCCGCAGACCTCCCTCGCTGCGTGCCCAATGGCCAAGCTGTTAAACCATGTTTCCTTGTTTACTGTTCTGAAGTTTTGTTTCGCTGCGTGTAGAGATGTTACTATGTGTGGCTTTTATTATATATGAGCGTCAGTTTCCTTCAAAGCGTCCTTTAGAGTAAGCCAGAAAGTAATTTACACTTGAGTCAACTGAGTCGTATCAATAACATGGACATAATCCGGTATCTTTGCCGTGCGATACGAGAGGTCTGCCACTGTGTTGCTCGGACACCCAATTTGGGATACTATCACCAGTATTTAAATAATATAAAGCATGCGTATAAAGCGGAACCGTTATTGCTCAATCATATTCAGTGAAAGGCCAATAGTATGGATGTTAATGATTTCTTACTTGCCCATTGCAAGCTAAGATGTCGGCAATCAGACATGTGTATTCAGATGAAAGCACATATAACTGTACAGTCCAACACGAGCGCACCCGACTGTGCCGCACGTAGGGCACACTAAGACATCGTCTGTAATTGGACCATCATGCAGCCAGTCTTTTCGTGCAGTTCACTTTTAGTGCCCAGCAGCGATAAGTGTCTTCTCGACGATGTGAACACCATGTGGGATGGTAGTGCGCCAGGCTGAGTGGTTTGCTGTACGCAATTTCCAAGAGGCAGCATGAGCGAGAAGCTGTTAAAATATACTTTCATAAAGTGTTTTGTGTCTTTTGCTCTAACTCCCCGCAACCTTCCACCTCCGTGCCCGCCTACCACATCCGTCATAACGTCTGCCTGTCCTGAGCTCACCACACAACAGGGAGGCGCATGTTGGACTTGAGAACAACGTGTCCAATTTATCTGATCTCGACTGTCCGCAGCATCCTAAGGATATTCTCGCGAGAGAAGAACCCTATTGAGGATTTCATATTTGAACACTATCCTGCCAGCTCATCCCGAATAGTCTGTCGAGACAGGTGAAGTGGAAATGGTCTATAGACTGCCCCAGTTCCGAATGCGTATAGAAAGGTGGTTATCATCCCAGCACGATAAACCATGTTCTTGGTGGCAACAATAATGCCATGCACGCTTCAAAAATTTGCTCATAGTCTTCCCAAAGGAGCACTTACTTTGACAATCCTATTGTGGATCTCAGAGTCGTTATTGGTTCTCTCTGATAGGTAAAGCTTTCAACTACTTTTGGTGTTGTCCTGGTCAGTGATGATTGGTTGTGGAAGGGCTTTCCGGAAGCAGGTAGAAACATTACTTTAGTTTTCGTTTGTGTTGACAGTACGACCACAGTTAATACACTTAGTTGGAAACTAATATATTGTGGTCTGCATGACCTGTTCTGAGCACGTATTAGACACCTCACCTTGAACAACTGCCAATCCGTCCTGTATCTGATATTTACACCAGTGGCACAACAATGTGTAATGGCACAGCAGCAAATTACATACCGAAGAGCGATGTGACCATCACGCAGCCCTATTTGACGCAGTTTGTGACAGGAAAGACTGCAGACAGTTCATCATCATTCAGAAAACGAATCGACATACAATAATGAAACTGGGGGACAACTGTGATGAATTTTTTAGATCAGCTGAAAAAATACGATGACCGCATAATAATGGCTGCGCTGTCGACTCGCTCCGGTGTTTGTGTCGAGTTGTTTTCTGACGTTTGGTGGTTCCTGTTCGGATTATGTCTCACAACTCCTTCATCGGGTGATATCAGGGACTTTGTTCTGTGGAATTGATGTGCTTTCTATCAGCTGTTCTGTTTGTTAGGCTGCATTTCGCTGCATGTCATGACTGGCTCAAGACGTGATAGACTAGTTCATGATGGAGTTCAATGTTCCGCTCAACTGCCGCCAGAATTCGGTTTAGGTTACCACTATTCAAGGACCTTTCTGCTCTGACTGACGCCGACTTTCTCCTGCCCACCCCTTCCTCCACAGGAAGTTACACGATACCTCTCCCAACCTAGTATTCTCAGCGCAGCAAGGGTCATGCTGACCAACAGTTGCACACAATCAGAAGCCACGGCGGTGGGACACGTAAAAACTGGTAGTTTGACATGGACAGACACGGAAAGCTTGACAAACATTGGTCTCACGGCCCTCATTCCAAGGCTGTGGACTACACGGCTCCACCTGGGGAGTCTGTAGGGATTTCGGTCAACACGCTACGCATGAACACATTCTCAGCAGTTGGACATGGTAGTGGTCGATCGACGCAACGCGCCTTTGACGCCTACGCGTACATTGTTATTATTATGAATTAAACCATGATTTTTCAGTCTTAAACTTAAACTGGTCTAGAAGCTCCAGAGTCCTCTGTTAACAGTGACGTAAGCCTTTGTCAGGTCAACAAAAGCCCCGTACAAATCACAATGCTGTCCCTTGCATTTCTGTTGATTTTGACGAGCTGCAAAGATCATGTCAACCACTTTGTGAACAGTTCGGAAATGGCACTGGCTTCCAGGAAGGAGATGTTAAGCGATTGAGCAAGACTTGAGCCAACAGAGAGCCATTGAGAGAAGGAAGATTATCATACACTAGATGTTTGTCCTAGTGCTGGTACATGCGGACAGTGGTAGCATCTTTCAGTTCTTGTGGCATGTCCTCTATCTAAAATTGAACGAAATATGTATGTTAGCAAGTGGAGCAGCATCGAACATTCCTGCCATCAGTTGAAGTATCGTTTGACACAGGAGCTTAGCCGCTTAGACTATGCTTTCTTGACCTCATCTGCACTGGTCGGGTGTCGAAACTAACTTCTATTTATGACTTCCGGCTTGCGTGCTATTGTTTGTTCACTGACGGTTAAAAGGTAATTTCGAATATCGATAGTGACCTGTCCAGCTCTCCTAAATCCGACCTTTTCTGCGAGAAGTGATGTGATATCAGCATTGGAGATAGGAGACGATTGCTACGAACGGGGGACCATAGACTGCTTTCAGGGCATCATAAAACCTCTTTGATCTATTTATGTATGCTTATGTCTGTACTCCATCGGCTGTGTTCTCGAGCCAAGCATCATGTGTCTTTTTGAGATTGTTCTGGACAATGTTACACATATTGGTGAAGGCTGCCTTTTTCGGATGTTCAAGAAGGATCTTTTTGATAGGATCTCTACAAGCGATGTATTCAGCCAGAACAAATTGAATATCTTTCTGTTTCTCATCAAACAAACCATGGATATTGCATGCTGTGTGACCTAGTTATTTAAAGAAGTAGATTATAAAAGCATCTTCCAGAGTGGCTCCTTTTTTCAGTCACTGTAGTCAGGCAGAACAGTTCATCCTAGACGCAGCAGTCCAGATTCACGGAGAAGGTCTCTGAGGATGTTCCGCAATTCAGTATTGAAACATTTAGTCGCATCACAGGTCTCTGTTCATGATGACGTCTCATGGACTCTATATCGAGATTGAATTTTTTCACGATCAGCATGTGATTCATCCAGCATTCCGCACCACATACACGACCAGCATGTGATTCTTCCAGCATTCTGCACCACATACACGACCAGCATGTGATTCTTCCAGCATTCTGCACCACATACACGACCAGCATGTGATTCTTCCAGCATTCCGCACCACATACAGCTTTATCACGGCCATTTCTAATTTATCAATCCTTCTGGCAATAACATAGTCAATATAGTTTCACTGTTTTACGCGAGAATGCGTTCATAATGTTTTGTTTTTTACGAGTGACAGCCAAATAGTGTGCTGGTTTTAGATAGATGGTGTGTGGTACATTAGCTCAGTAATAGAAGCCGATTCTGTTTTACATTTTTCTGCCGTTTACTCCGAGTATTTCCTTCCATGTTTGATGGTTTGGCTCTAATATTTCATAACAGTCATCAAGGATGATGTATTTCTAGGACTTTAGAAATAGTTAGATGACACCACTCACTTCCTCATATTGAGCGTATATATCTTTCACATTCTCTCGGTTGATCATCGTTGGAGCATAACCGAATGTCAGTGTAGCTTTCATCTTGTTTCCCAAGAACACTAGACAGTCGCAATGTAGTATTTGACACATTTTATGGGTTTCAAGAGCTGGTGAACGAGATGAGATCTAATGGCAAATACGACACTAACCTCAAGGCATTATTGACTGTCACATTCACCCCATAAGAATGCGATGCCATATACAGCTGCTGTGGTATAGCCCTCATTAGGTAGTCGTGTCCTATTTAATGCTACTAATGCCCTATTGAAGCGTGTCAGTTGTCTGACTACCAGTGCTGTCCTAACTTTGTCTTTTGGCCGTGGTGATGCCTTGACACTTGCATATTACATTTTATGATATCAAGTGCCTTCTCTTGTCTTTTTTCCGGAACGGAATGATATGATTCCCTCCACCCGTATTAAGATGGTCGTAGCGCAGTAGGTTATGATAAGTGCACTTATTCAAGTCCCTCTAACATGCTGTGAAGGTGGTCTAAGTAATCATAAGGGAGACTTCTTGCTCGCACAGGATGCTGCCGAATTTCACTACTGCTTCGAGTTTCATCGAAAAATGACTATATAACAAAAGCCACCTGTGTGTAGGTCTATTGTTGCATCAAACTGATGACTTCGCCAATCTGCCATCGACACCGGACGTTTTAAAGAAGAAAAAAAAATATGTGCAGGATGCTGGGATTTGCGCTGTACGTGGTTCTAAATGGGGAAGGACTGCACTAATCTCCACCGTCACTCCCACGTCCTCAGCTATCCCAGCACAACCTCAAGACGGCTGGAGACATGATATAATGCAGTTGATAACTATGGCGTACAAATGTGTCGCCATGTTCCTCGCGTTGAAAGGAATCGCATTCCTATTCTTTGAACCAGCTAATGGTTCCATCTTCTTGCATAATCGACCGAGTCCAGTCTTCGCATACTTAGGTAGACAAGCCCTAGCTCATAGAAAGCTCGGTGCTCCTCGGCTACACTCATATGGTTTAGTCTGTCAGCCAATGTGTGTGCCTACGTGTGGCCATTGTGCATGCTACAGCTGATTGGAGTCCCAGATGAGAACTTGATGACAGATGTAGACCAAGAATAGACGAACCATTTCCGAAGGAGGAACGACATATTCTTCAAACCAGAGATACTACTTTCACTTACTACCCGATACATACATCTATATAACATGTGTACTAGTCATGCATTATAACTTCCTGCGTTTGTATTGGCTTGATCAGACATAGACAAATCCACAGCGACAAGATGTAGTATAAAAGTAAATTATTTTTGGTACCAACAAGGAATCAGTTTTGTCACCAAGATCAACGTAAGTAAGTCAAGTGGAAATTCAGCAGAATTAACCGCTGGTTGGAAATTGAGTTTTTGAAGACTCTATTGTACTAAGCCGCAGCCTGTGAGAGGTAGGGGGTGACCAGTGACCTTCCTTGCTGTTTTTACTTTCCCTAACTCATAGGTCAGGTACCTATTTACAGCTGGGTTAACTGGAGAAGCGATCCCCAATTAAAATCACGGCCCGGATATCTTTAGTCTCCGGACGCGATTCGAACTTAGGAGCGCTGTTACCACATTAAACAGAGAATTGCTCACTATGAACTGTGCTAACGCATCCCTCAAGATCAACGTATATCTGTACAGTCCAACACGAGCTGTGCCGCACGTAGGGCACACTAAGACATCGTCTGTAATTGGACCATCATGCAGCCAGTCTTTTCGTGCAGTTCACTTTTAGTGCCCTGCAGCGATAAGTGTCTTCTCGACGATGTGAACACCATGTGGGATTATGTGCGCCAGACTGAGTGGTTTGCTGTACGCCAGTGAAACGTGAACAGTCTATAGAAGACACGAGAGAAATACTTCACCATTTTCACATGATCTATCTCCAGGATATAGTTCTTAACTCTGAAGTCCTCAAAATACAAGACTCTCCACTATTGTGGAAAACCAAAATCAGATAGAATGTGTTTGTTGCTTGTATGCCCAATTATTTACCCGGAAAGTAACTGTTGTACAGTGAACTCCGAACGCTTACCAGAAGAACAAAAGAAACGATAAAACACTCGTTGAAAATGTAAAGACAGAAGTGAATGGTTTTGCGATATGCCAAATAAGTCTACAAAACTAGCGTCCAAACAAAAGCCTATTACACCAGAAAGAAAGGCTTAAGTTCAAAAGAACGACAAAGAAACTTTTGATTTATAGTTCAAGAAACGTTACAGTCATTGATTAGACATAAAGAATGGCTACACAGTAGGGATACGAAATAAACAACGGCTACACAGACGGGATACGAAAGTCTATTACATCTCGTGACATAAGCGAGAGAAGACATAATCAATGTTAACATTCAAATTTGTATATTGTTAGTACTAATAATTATTGTGACTTTTTATATACCAGGTATTCAGTAAGACAGCGTATGCTAGCTCTACCGGAAAACAGGTGACATTAAGAAGTCAGTAAACACAGACCACATTAACTCTCACCTGAGATGACAATGCGGATAATATTGACTTTCCTTACCTCGGCGACAGCTGTAGTTGTTGCAGTCGCTGCAGCAGCGACAACTGAAAACTACCTGTCAAACCATGTCAACAATACAACCAGCAGTGCAGCAAACGCCAATACGACAGACAGCAACACCAGTAAAAGCCCACGTATTCACTATAACAGGTATGCTCACTGAGAAGCCTTCATATAATTTAACATCATCATCATACTTTTCTTGTATCAACATCTTTATCGGTATCACACATTTCCTACTTAGTCTGCACTATCATTTTCTGGACATCGAGTATAAAAGAATGATTTTATAATTGTTTTGATCTTTTAAGGACGTGTGATCGGTTAGAGAGTTTAGCTCATACTTTTCAATTACAGACTTCAAAAAGTAATTTTTCAGCAATTCTGGAATGTCCAAAAGTATTCCTATGCGATGGATAATTATTAAGTAATAACATTTTCGTTAATGACATTTTCTACAATCGATTTGTGAAACCAGACATTTGTTGTGTCTTATTTTTTGACATAATCCCCCTGACCTGGCAATATACTTTGTCCATCTGTCCACTAAATTGTGGATGCCCTCTAAAGAAAAGTATTTTTGGTGTGACCTTAACCCAGTTTTGCACCGCCTCCATTATCTCGTTTTCATCTGCAAGCCTATGACCCCACACATGTTCTTTCAAGGGTGCAAACAAGCGAAAGCCTGATGCCGCCAAGTTAGAGAAGCATGCCGGATGTTTAAGACCTCTAATTTCAGATCATGAACTGTATCCACAGTATGCGCAGCTGAATGAGGGCGGGCGAAGTCGTACACCAGCAATACTCCTTTTAGAGAAGTCCCCGGCGTTTCGATCGAATCGGGGACTTCAACATGTCCACTAGCATGTCACTGTATCGAGCTGTAGTCCCAGTTTCACTAATTTTCTGGAAAGACACCAATATAAGGCCATTGACATCCGGAAAGATGATATAACTTTCTCAGCGGAAGTCTGTGTTTTGAAATTTTTCGTAGCGACAACGGGTGGTTCTATTGCATCAACTGTCTCTTACTCTCTCTCTCTCTCTCTCTCTCTCTCTCTCTCTCTCTCTCTCTCTCTCTCTTACTCGTAATGGTGCACCCAGGACGTGTCTCCTGTTTCAATTTTATGGAAAAACACATCACCTTAACGAGCATGACGGTCCAAATTCTCCAGACAAACCGTCTGTCATGCACGTTTGTGATAATCGAACAGCTGCCTTCTTGGTATCCAGCTGCTACACACTTTTCAATAACCAAGGTCATGATGGAGAATTTTTGTGCGCATCATCGTGACATGTTGAAATCTACTGCTATTTCATCAATAGTGCCTCGCGTGTTGACGCGGACTGGTCGGCCGATCTGCTGTTTCACTGTCTCAGTTACCACGCATGCTATTCTCCCACTCCAAGGTTCATCAATGAAGTTTTTGAATGTTTCTTCCCATGAATACACGTATCTCTGACTAAAACAACTTTCTCAATACTGGACCTTCATTCTTCTTCAAATTTCAGAAAGTAGTTCACCCTATGACCGCAAAACACGAATAACTCCTCGCTGTTCTTCCCCAATGCAAATCAGACTTGGGGAAGTGGCGTATACTGTTCGATCGTCACAATACTTACATGGGGAAATGCTAAATTTGTATTTTGTGCCCTGAAATCATATTTTACATTGTATAAACTCGTCCATGCACTTTATAATGAAATTGCAGCTACTTATATATATATATATATATATGCACACCCACATAAATACACATATACACACATAAGCATATGCACACATACACAAACGTACACACCTACAATCATACATACATATATGCATACATTCATACATACACTACACACATACACATGCACACAAAAATACACATGCATACATACATATATACATACATACATGCATACATACATATTTAACATGTATATACACCCACAAACACACACACACACAAATATATGTGTTCTTTGGAAAACCGTCGAAGAAGTGAAAAATGAGAGTACGTACACTCACTGGTTGATAAACGCCAAAGGAGCGCAACAGCAGCTTACATAATGAATGTTCTCGCGATTGAATACTACCATACAAGTTGAACACTGTAAACTTGACACTCATATTTATATATATATAAATATATATGTATATAATTCTAATCAGATTTAATGACATCGAATCAAATCTGTTCATACAGGAATAATTGTAGCTGGCTCACATAATACATGTATTTTTCATTCGCAAATCTACTTTTATGACCAATTAAAATACATTGTTTATCAGTTTAAGGTTCTAATTACTTGAAACCATACATACATTTATGGACTGAGTGATTCGATAAACAAAAGATTGCAGAATAATCGGAATACAAACAACGTTTCATAAATAACAGGGGAATCTGGGTCTTACATTGTATCTATGCATTCTACCTGGTAAGCGATGAAACATACATGAAAATCTAGGCAAACAGTGCAAGTTTGAAAAGCAGAATCGCAAATCAGCGCAAATTAACAAAGCGAATGGAAATTTGAAGAAAAAAACCTTCCCATCTCAACAAAACAATTCTTTTTAATATTTAAAAAAAAACTTAGTGAGTGCACTAGTTTTGCTTAAATGCGAAGCAAAATAGAGAGATATGAAATAGTCATGATTGACAAGGAAAAAATGTACATTTAATCATGTACACATGTACTTCATCATTTATGGAGAACAAAACAAAGCCTGTAGAGCCAGTTTCGACCAAACGATATTTGAAATCAAAACTCTTCGTCAAAACTAAAGAACTTAACAAAGAAGTAAAGCCAAAACTGACAAAGCAAGATTTGCACTCAACTCTCAATCAATTATGGAGAGCTAAAGATGAATGTTGAAGTCAGGAATAACAAAACGAAAAGTTGCATTGAATTCTCTCAATTCAATTTGTTACTCAACACCACAATGCGGAATTAAAGACAGCAAACACTTAAGAATTAGTACAATTAACTACAAAGAATTTAATCTAAACGTTCTTCAAAGCGACAAAATGGCATTAGTAAAATAGAATCCATCGATTAAATCTGCAACTGAATCAAAATAATTGGTGTTCAAAATAAAAATAATTGACAAAATATAATAGCGCATAATAAAACCATAAACTAAGGTAAGATACTGAAAAATTTGTTTTCAATCCAAACATTTGCTTTTTTTACCAAATTATTATGAAGATTTTACCCTGGTGCAACCATTTAGCTATTTAATTTTGTTTTCATGAACCCATTGGTCTATTTACTTGACGTTAATGCGGTACTCGAGCTGGTTTGAGTGTGACTCGGAAATAGATGTTGTTTCTTATTTGATTGTATCCCTGATTCGCGTCCTTGTAACACTAATCGCATGTCGCTGAAGCATCAGTAAATTCTGGGAAAGGCTGCAGAAGAAAGTGATTCAATTTGTCAGGTGCGACCTAAGGTCTTTTAGGAAGAAGTCAATGAATTCCTGTAGACTTAAAGAACAACCTTACCTGTGATGGAACGGTGTATCTTGCTCACATTCCAACGTTTGTTAAAGTAATGTTTACATTTTTGGAATTCCTTTCTTCCCTATGTTTATTAATCATTATCATTCTTCTTCTATTTTTTCTTCTTTTACCTCGTTACCATTCTAATAATAATCATCATTATCACAATCATTATAATTTTGTTTGTCTTTTCCATCATCTTCATTATTATTTTAGCTGCATTCTTTCCAATTTCTTCTCTAAATCCATTTTCAACATTGTTTTTTTTTTTCATTTTCATTTCCTTTTTCTTCGTGTCTTTCTTATTCTCTATATTTGGTTACTTTCTTTGTCAATATTTGAATTTTCGCTTATCTTTTTTTTTTTTTTTTGACATTTCCTTAACGATTAACTTATTTATTGTAAACGCAACCGTTCAATACCCAAATATTTTCCTCGTTCACATAGCCGATTCATCGCCACATCAATCATGTTCTTCCAGCCTTAATGTCGGCCCATATTTCATTGTTTGCCAACAACTATCTTCCACAGAATGTGCCGCTTATGTCAATTTCAGGCTATTCAATGCTCTGCGTTAGACTCATAAATTAGACATTTATATGTATGGACATTTGAACAAATTGTCCTTTTTTTAATAATCCCGCTTCTTCTTCAGGATGATTTGGTTGAAATAAGCGATTTTAATTGAAAACTACGAAAATTGGTAATCACAGAAATCCAGCCTCGGCCTATTTAAGCCGGAACTTCAATGGAAAATGGTTTATTAATTTATGTACAAAGATTTGTACAAATATAACAAACACATTACAAAAAAAATCGAAATGGTCACATATTCTTCGTCTTCCTCGATGAACTGATGCTGTTTCTAGCTAGGTCAGGTTCGCGAAGGAGATTATTTGTTTTAGGTCTACGCCTTGTCGGGCATGGTCTTCCTTGGGTCAGACTCCCTCTCTTTGGTCTGTATTAGTAGGGCCGCCCTGCAGGATATGAGCTGGTGCTTGCTTGGATACTCAACAATGGCACGCGGGGATGTGTGTCTGAGAGCTATTATGTGGAGGTGGGCCTTGAGTCTGCAATGTTCTTTCGGAGTCAAAGGAACTTCGTCTACCTATCTCAGCGAAGTTTGTCTATGCTGTTCTTTCTGACTTGTAATATGTGTGCTGTTCTCTCCATTCCATAGTCATGGATCGTTTGATAGGTGTCTATGCTTTTATGTAGCTCAATGGATGGCGAGTCTGCATGCCGACACTTCCTGCTTTTCGGAGCTCATCTGATTTCTCGTTCCCAAAGACCATGCAGTGGGTGGGAATACACTGTAAGACTAGATCTGTTTATGAAGCAGCAATCCGATGTTGTATTTTATTTTGTGTGAGGTTCTATCTTGTTTAAAACGTGAGAAGGCTTGGAGTTCGCTCCTGGAGTATTAGAATGACCTTCTTCTTCTTCTTCTGCGTACGCAGTCAGACAGTAACCATTATTTTTTCGAAAAAAGCGGCGGTCATCCTGAGGCTCTCGCCACTGCCATAGAGCTTGTCTTGCAGTTCCACTGGTAATGGCCACATCTGCTCTCTCTGATCCTCGTATGTCGGGCAGTTCTGCAGCAGATGTTCAGTGGTCATTTTACCAGTACCGCACGGGCATTCGTCGGTACACCCTATCTTCAATTTGTTGAATAGGTGGTACCTCAGTCTGTTGTGGCCAGTGCGAAGTCTGAAGACAACTACCTGCTCTCTTCGGTTCAACTGGTAATAGGCATCGTTTTTGGTGTAACCAGTATGTTCGGTTTCCCATTTGGTCATGTATCTGGCTTTGATAAGCCGTTTTGACTCTTCGTACGTCATACTGGTATCTGTTTGTGGTAGTCTTGCACCTTCTTTTGCCAGTCTGTCTGCCTCCTCGTTGCCTTGGATGTTGCAGTGTGACGGGACCCACTGTACCACTACCCTTTTTGGTGCGGACTGCTGGCACAGTTTGCAGAGTGCTGCTCTTAAGTCATTAAGCTCAGTGTTTTTCTGGCTTTTTAGCGCTGTGACTACGGCGAGAGCATCTGTCAGCAGGACTATATGGCTCTCATTTTCACTGTGTGTCACCATTTCTTCCACTGCCGCCCTCAGTGCCTCTGCCTCCGCTCTGAAATTGCTTGTGTACTTACCAGTAGCGAATGACAGTGTTATTTTTCTGCCATTTGGTAGGTTCAGGAATGCTCCTGCCCCTCCGTTCTGTGTAGTGTTTGTTACAGAACCGTCGGTGTATGCATGGGTCCAGTCCATGCTTGGGTAGCTTTTCGTTATGAAGCTTAGGGTAGTGTCTCTCCTTTCTTTTTCAGTCTGGCAGTTTTTGTTAGCAATACCTGGTATATTTTCTACCACCTCTGGAAATATATCCTGCCTCCAGGTAGATTTTCGTACAGTAGTGATGGGTTTTGGTGTTGTTAGTGCGTTTATGGGATCTTCGTGCATCTTTGCTTTGGCTATTTCTGCAAAGTTTCTCCGCTTTAGTTTCCCATTTCCCAAATTGTTTAGTCTCTGGTACATTGGGTGGTCTGTCAGTCTTTGGAGTTTCTCTGACTGCAGCTGGGCTCTGCGGTCTCTTCTATCGGTCATGGATTGCAGTTTTGTAATCTTTTCAAGTTCTACAATTGGCGTTGACTTCATGCCACCTGTTATAATTCTCATGGCTTGGTTTTGAAGTTTGTTAACTTTATCGAAGTTCGCCTTCGCTGCTGTTGTCCATGCCGCAATGCCATACTCGAGAGCTGGTCTCACTCTTCCAGTATACAGTTTCTTTAGTATGCCTTCGTCTGCTCCCCAGCTTGTGCCAGCAAGTTTTCTCATGATTGCCATTCTTTCTCTGGCTTTCATTCGGTTTCTCTCAATCTGACTTTTCCATGTCATGCGCCGATCAAATGTGACTCCCAGATAGGTTGGGTTGTCGTTTGGCTGCAGAATTTTGCCATTTAGACTTAATTTGGTACTTTGGGGTTTTAATGAAAGCGAGAATATTGTGCATGTGGTTTTCTTCTCGTTTATTTTGACCAGCCATGAGTTTGCCCACTCTTCCAGCGATGTTAGGGCCGTCTGCATCCGATTTCTTGCTATGGTGAGATTCTTTTCAGAGGTCCACATAGCCAGATCGTCTGCAAACATTGAGCTATGGACTCTTCTTGGTATATTCTCTGTAATATCGTTTATATATACCAGGAAGAGTGTGGGTGACAATACTCCCCCTTGGGGTACTCCCTGCTCGAGTGTCACCTTTTTGCTCATCTGCCCTTGTACTTGGACTCTGGCCGTTCTTTGCTTGAGGTAGTGGTTGATCCACTTGTACATTTTCCCACTGACATCACTTCTTCTTAGCTTCACTCTAAGTCCGTCCTTCCAGACTTTGTCAAATGCCTTTTCCAGATCCACCCAAACAGCTACTGTGTGTTTCTGTGCCTGGTAGGCATCTTCTATCTCCTGGGCTATGAGGATGACCTGGTCCTCATTGGATCTGTGCTGTCTAAAGCCGGTTTGCTGTGGAATTAGTATTCGTTTTTCTTCCAGATACCACATCAGTCTGGTGTTTATCATCCGTTCCATCAGCTTGCCGACACAGCTCAGTAGGCTGATGGGCCTGTATCCATTTGGATCTGTTTTATCCTTTCCTGTTTTTGGTACTGGTACCAGTATTGCGTCTTTCCATGCCTGGGGTACAATACCCCTTTTCCAGCTTTGGTTCAGGACTGATAGTAGTTTCCTCTTCGCTGTTTGGCCCAGCCCCATCAGCATTTCGTTTGTTATCCCGTCTTTTCCGGGAGATTTCCTTTTCTTTAGTGTTCTCATAGCCTCTTCCATTTCGCGCATTGTTAGTTTGGCCATCATGTGCTCTTCGGGAGCCGTATTTATGTTTTCGTGTCCCTTTAGCTCTTCGCTAATGTCTGCTTATCTGCAGGGACCTCGATGTGGTTTGCTCTGGAATAGTGATCGACAAAGGCGTTTGCGGCTTTCTTACCTGTGATCAAGTTCTCGCCCTGCTTGATAGTAATTTGTTTATTTGACGGGGTTTCGTCGTTCATGGCTCTGACTAGCTTCCATAGCTTGTTCCCGTCTTTGTCCAGGTTTAGACTTTCCGTTTTATTTTTCCAGCTTTCTCTTGCTGTTTGCTTGAGAGTGTGTTTGTACTTCGCCGCGGCGGCTTTGAGGGCGATGTTTGCCTCCATGGATTTTTCTCGCTCTGCCATGTTCCTAGCAGAACACCATCTGACATTAACAAAATGTGGAACAACATAACCTCATGCTGGCCCAGACGTTCATATGAGAAGTATCTGTAAAACTATTCACAGGTTCAATAAATAAATCGAAACTAGTAATCAGAAAGTCAATGTTGTGATCTATGAAATATCACTGTTTTGTAAACACCTGAGCATTAAGGTTATCTAATAAACAAGAACTGATAAACAATATACGAGGCGTGTTCAAATGAAACCGGATCTAGTTGCAAAAAGTGAATATACGAATGTTGCGCATGATGACGTCACTTTTTGTTATAAACAACACATACCAACCGTCAAGTTTACAAAATTGCATTATCTTCCGACTCATAGTTTCCTCGGCAGACCGTTGAAAACATGACTGGTAGGTTATGGAATCCGTCCAGAGTTGATCAGCGAGCGGTGATTCGGTTTCTAACAGCTGAATGCAGGCAGTGTATGGCGACAAAAGTGTGTCGAAGAAAACCGAAGAACTGGGCAACGATGTTTAAAGAAGGACGTGAGTTAACGAAAGATCTTACAAGACCAGATCAGGTACATATTGTTGCCTTAAATCATGTCCTTCTTTAAACATCGTTGTCCAGCTCTTCACTGTTGTCTTCGCCACACTCTTGTCACCATACACTGCATACATTCTGTCAACTGGTCGACATCCTTCAGCTGTTAGAAACCGAAGCACCGCTCATTGATTCCGTATCACTACCCTTCATGTTTTCAATGCTTGGCTGAGAAAATTATGAGTCGGAGGATAATGCCATTTTGCAAACTTGACGGTTGGTAGGTTATGTTTACACCAGAAGTGAGGTCATTATACACATCGTATGTATGTTCAAGTGTTGCAGTTTGGACCTGTTTCATTTGAACACGTCTCGTATTTATACCTACTCTGTGCTACCAATGTCAAACTTGGTCTTTAACCAAGAGGAGAACAATTCTAAGGTAATCAATTAAATGTCTTCGAAAGGTAATCGGTGTTACAATGAGAGCTAACAATAGAAATGAGAACTTTCGAAGTATATTGTTAATGTGCACTTGAATTGAGAACATGTCTAAACAGAAAATAGAATGGTTCGGTCATCTGATGAGAATGTAACATGAACAACTCATTCTGCTCGCCTTCAATAGAAAAGACGAATTGGCTTCAAGGCACGAGAGAAGCCACACAGCAGATGGAAATCTGACACACGACGAATAGTCCTGCAGCGATGGAGATTTAATCCAAGAGCGCAGTACACTGGACCCTAGACAGACGGTTTGAGCTCACCTCGACGCTCAGAAAGCATGTTGGTAGAGACCAAACATTGGTTCTTGTTCTGTTCCCTTGTAAAAATGAATGTTTAAATTCTTGTATAATGTGTTTATTGCAAATTATTTCTAGAACTTTCTTGTCAATGAAGTAGGCAGTTTCACAATTAGCAGATCTTTTTTTCCTATATGAATGGGAGTGTCCCCAGGAGTAAGAGATTTTCATCCAAGAGGGCTGGACCACAGTGAGCGTCGTATCTGACGGCATTAACTCAATGTGACAGTGTGCCTAACCTTGTCTCAGTCTTATATAGAGCACTTTTGAAAGTTGCTTTGGAATTCTAGAACATTTTTTTCAAAATGAGTGCTTTTTACAAAACATTCAAAAAACGTATTCAGCAAAAACGAAAATATAAATGAAATGATAGAGTTTATGGAATTCTTCTTCTCCTTTTTCTTCTTCTTCTTCTTCTTCTTCTTCTTATTCTCCTCCTCCTCCTTCTTCTTCTTCTTCTTATTTTTCTTCTCGTCAATCTTCTTCTTCTTTAGCCTCTGCATTTGTCCCCATAAAGAAGTTTTGTGACGTTGCATAGCAGCTTACAGCGAGACTACTGTTTCTCATGTATCCAAAAGGATACATCTGGTTTTATGAGGACAATTCTGAGATCAGGTTTACCTTCCGACAGGACACATCTGGTTTTACGAGGACAATTCTGAGATTAGGTTTACCTTCCGACAGGACACATCTGGTGTTATGAGGACAATTTTGAGACTAGGTTTACATTCCTTTATCGTTCTCTAATCTCTTAATCAGATCGCATAGATGCATCCTATTTTCAAGGCTGGCACTTGGAAACGGAAAAGGGTCTGATCAGCTAAGATCCAATGATCCTCACACAAGTAGCCATTCAAGATTTGATCACAGGAACAAGTGTCTTTGGCTGCTCTCATCGTATCCACTGATACTTCGTCCTTGTTTAGGGAATTGGTATTCCAGGTAGTGAAGGCGTTTTTGTTTGATGGAAGAGAGAAATGAAAGATTTCGGTCACTAAAACCATCTAAATAAATCACTACTCCGTTTTTTTTCACATTTCTGGGTACACCAGGGGGAGTTAATAAGTAAAGGTAAATTTATCCCATACCAGACACTGTCGTCGAGGCTGAAGTGTTAGAAACTTCATTGTACTAAGTCTAAGCTTTGTGAGGTTGCTTGGCCGGATCCCTTTTTCGCTGCATTTGTCCTTACCTAGCTGCCATCCAGGTACCAATTTACAGCTGAGTCAACTTGAGCTGCTGTTAGCGGGAGTTCAACACTTTGCTGTTGACATGAAAAATGAGTGCTTTACCACCACTGCGCTAACAGCTGAGAAATAGAGGCCGCAAACCCCTGCAGTCGCCGCAGAGTGTGCTTACTAATTTGAAATTTTGCCAGTTGATATAAGAGGTGTCACATTGCTCAGAAGCTTTTTATTCTAACTAATGGGTCACAAGCGTCACCTGAACACTATACTGACCATCCAAGGGAATATCTACCTGAAAACCCTACAATTGACGCTATTATTGACAAATAATTGATTACGCCCAAATACCAACTATGTACTATGGAATTGGGCGCTAATGCACAATATTCTCGCTTTTAATCAAACCCCAAAACACCAAATTAAGTCTAAATGGCAAATTGCTGCAGCCAAACGACAACCAAAACTATCTGGGAGTCACATTTGATCGGCGCATGACATGGACAAGTCAGATCGAGAGAAACCG
Organism: Ariolimax columbianus; assembly: GCA_036924085.1. Lineage (NCBI taxonomy): Eukaryota > Metazoa > Mollusca > Gastropoda > Stylommatophora > Arionidae > Ariolimax > Ariolimax columbianus. Next base: position 63,352,354 of record JAVGWX010000011.1, read on the forward strand.
AATGAGAGCCAGAGAAAGAATGGCAATCATGAGGAAACTAGCTGGCACAAGCTGGGGAGCAGACGAAAGTATACTAAAGAAACTGTACACTGGAAGAGTGAGACCAGTTCTCGAGTATGGCATTTCGGCGTGGACAACAGCAGCAAAGGCGAACTTCGATAAAGTTAACAAACTTCAAAACTAAGCCATGAGAGTTATAACAGGAGGCATTAAGTCAACGCCAATTGTAGAACTTGAAAAGATTACAAAGCTGCAACCCATGACCGATAGAAGAGACTGCAGAGCCCAGCTGCAGTCAGAGAAACTCCGAAGACTGACTGACCACCCAATGCACCAGAGACTAAACAATTTGGGAACTGGAAAACTAAAGCGGAGAAACTTTGCAGAAATAGCCAAAGCAAAGATGCACGAAGATCCCATAAACGCACTAACAACACCAAAGCCCATCACTACTGTACGAAAACCTACCTGGAGGCAGGATATATTTCCAGAGGTGGTAGAAAATATACCAGGTATTGGAAAAAAAAACTGACAGACTGAAAAAGAAAGGAGAGATACTACCCTAAGCTTTATATCGAAAAACTACCCAAGAATGGACTGGACCCATGCATACACCGGCGGTTCTGTAACAGACACTACACAGAACGGAGGGGCAGGAGCATTCCTGAACCTACCAAATGGCAGAAAAATAACACTGTCATTCGCTACTGGTAAGTACACAAGCAATTTCAGAGCGGAGGCAGAGGCACTGGGAGCGGCAGTGGAAGAAATGGTGACACATAAAGAAAATGAAAGCCATACAGTCCTGCTTACAGATGCTCTGGCCGTAGTCACAGCGCTAAAAAGCCAGAAAAACACTGAACTTAATGACTTAAGAGCAGCACTCTGTCAACTATGCCAGCAGTCCGCACCAAAAAGGGTAATGGTACAGTGGGTCCCATCACACTGCAACATCCAAGGCAACGAGGAGGCAGACAGACTGGCAAAAGAAGGTGCAAGACTACCACAAACAGATACCAGTATGACGTACGAAGAGTCAAAACGGCTTATTAAAGCCAGATACATGACCAAATGGGAAACTGAACATACCGGCTACACCAAAAACGATGCCTATTACCAGTTGAACAGAAGAGAGCAGGTCGTTGTCTTCAGACTTCGCACTGGCCACAATAGACTGAGGTACCACCTATTCAACAAATTGAAGTTAGGTGGTACCGACGAATGCCCGTGTGGTACCGAGAAAATGACCGCTGAGCATCTGCTGCAGAACTGCCCAACATACGAGGATCAGAGAGAGCAGATGTGGCCATCACCAGTGGAACCACAAGAGAAGCTCTATGGCAGTGTCGACAGCCTCAGGATGACCGCCGCTTTTTTCGAAAAAATAATGGTTACTGTCTGACTGCGTACGAAGAAGAAGAATTGGGCGCTCTTCACTTTGACTGAGACTAAACTTATCCGGACCGCTAATTACATCTGTCTGTCTGTCTGTCTGTCTGCCTGCATGTCTGTCTGTCTGTCTGTCTGTTAGTCTGTCTGTTAGTCTGTCTGTCTTTGTCTGACTGTCTGCTTGCATGCCTGACTGAAACCTGCCTGTAGTCTGTCTGTCTATCTATCTATATATCTTTGTCCATCGATCCGTACGTCCGTCCGACCGTCCATCTATTTGTCTACCTACCTACCTACTTATTCCCCTTCTACCTATCTGCTTTTAAGCGTACTTATTTACCTATGCGTCTCTCGGTCTGTCTGTCTGTCTCTCTCTCTGTCTATCTGTCGTTGTCCATATAGATATTGTTATATATAACCGAGTTTGAATTCCACCACTTAAGAGTTTGAAAGATACATGATTTTTTTTGGTGTAATCGCTCGTTCGAATACGGAAAGTAATGGCTACCTGCCATACTGCACACAGTCATACACTTATAACAGCCAAAAATGCTGTAAGAAGACCCATTCTGCAAATGACATGCTACATACATTCATCTTTTATTGTGTGTGTATATATAAACACACAATCAAGGCCGAGAAACCTGGTACCGTGACTTTTTCCTTAAATTTCGCTGAAATTAACCGAATCATTATGACATTTTATGATATTGGTGAGAACATGTCAATCTACATTTCGCTAAGTTTAGTTAGTGTACTCAAAATTATATCTGACAGATGCTACACATACGTGAAGTCGATCAAGGCAAATTTTGAAACTTCCCCTTCAAATGTGCACTGTTCTAAATCTCTATAAGCTATCAAGGTTCATTCACCCTACCAATTTCCTTTCCAACATTCATTTCAAAACATCTCAAGTCCGATAGTCAACTGTGTTAAGATGTGGACTATTTGTTGGTTTCAAATTCAGCTCGATGAATCCAAGTGTCCTATTGGTTGTGCTGTTAACATAAATTAATTGAAATGAACTTGTGATCAACAAACAGCCCATATCTGAAACATGTGCACTCTGGTATTATTAGTGTTTTGCAAGAGAATGTCTACCAAAAGAAACTAGGAAACATGGGTGAACTAACAGCAGATAAAGCAGACATAGAATGAGGTAGAACAGCACACAATTTTCTCGTCAGTAAGAAGTGACGTATTTGGCTTCGTGCAAGTTCTGCATTTGGCGACGGAGGACATTTTGAGGAGCACCAACTGAAATAGACAAAATGTAGCTACACATTGGCACGCCATTGTTACTAAATGTAAAAATAATCGGGATAATTTCTAAGGACAAAAATAAATATGCTAAGGTCATGGCTTTCATAATATATGTGTATCAGGCCAGGTCATCCAGTAACCAGTGAGGTCGTTGGGCACACATGAAGACATCCTCACCATCTCACGCCACCCTTCTCTGTAGGCGGCCGCTGACTATACAGTAATATAGTATAGTAGCCCCATTCAGTCATGACTGAATATAAGATGATATGATTTGGAGTGATAAAACAGAAACAATATATACCTATCTTTTGTTGTCTTTCTCCATGCGGCGTTGTCTTTTCATTTCTCTGTGTTGCAAGAGCTTCTCTTCACCAAACGTGGGGTGACCATTCCGGATCCATCTACATTTGGATCAGCTTGCAGCTTCGTTTTCCCAGGATGCCAGATTCATATCCAGGGCCTTCATATCACCCTTACACACATCTTGTAATCTCAACTGTGAACGGCCGACTGTATTTTTGCTATCTACCAGCTGTCTATAGAGAATATCTTTTGGAATGCGACCATCTTCAATGCGACAGACATGAACCAGCTATCGTTGATCTTCCAGACCTGAATCCACACTGTGACTCCCGATAAACATATTCTGTAGCCATACTAAGATTACTATGGCGAAGTCTTTACCTACAACACTGAGTAGAGAGACACCTCGATAGTTATTACATTATGTGCTCCTGACGCTCTCTTACCATAGTGCAGATTGTGACACCGACCATTCTTTCGTTCGCTGTAAAATAAAATTGCAAACAAAGCAGTTCCATCACCCCAGAAACAAAGGAAAGTCATGCATCGACGCAAGTAGTATGTTTGACCCTGTGCTGATCAAGAGATTTCACAATGCTTTTGAGGAAACTCAATATCCAACATCATGACACCCCATGATGCCTAGCAACATCTCAGAAATGTCTTCCATATAAAAGCACTTGCTACATTTGGAAGAAGAATTATTAAATCAGATTACTGGTTTGAAGCGAAAATGGAGGATATTCTTCTTCTTCTTCTTCTGCGTACGCAGTCAGCCAGTAACCATTATTTTTTCGAAAAAAGCGGCGGTCATCCTGAGGCTCTCGCCACTGCCATAGAGCTTGTCTAGCAGTTCCACTGGTAATGGCCACATCTGCTCTCTCTGATCCTCGTATGTCGGGCAGTTCTGCAGCAGATGTTCAACGGTCATTTTACCAGTACTGCACGGGCATTGGTCGGTACACCCTATCTTCAATTTGTTGAATAGGTGGTACCTCAGTCTGTTGTGGCCAGTGCGAAGTCTGAAGACAACGACCTGCTCTCTTCGGTTCAACTGGTAATAGGCATCATTTTTGGTGTAACCAGTATGTTCGGTTTCCCATTTGGTCATGTATCTGGCTTTGATAAGCCGTTTTGACTCTTCGTACGTCATACTGGTATCTGTTTGTGGTAGTCTTGCACCTTCTTTTGCCAGTCTGTCTGCCTCCTCGTTGCCTTGGATGTTGCAGTGTGACGGAACCCACTGTACCACTACCATTTTTGGTGCGGACTGCTGGCACAGTTTGCAGAGTGCTGCTCTTAAGTCATTAAGCTCAGTGTTTTTCTGGCTTTTTAGCGCTGTGACTACGGCGAGAGCATCTGTCAGCAGGACTATATGGCTCTCATTTTCACTGTGTGTCACCATTTCTTCCACTGCCGCCCTCAGTGCCTCTGCCTCTGACAGTGTTATTTTTCTGCCATTTTGTAGGTTCAGGAATGCTCCTGCCCCTCCGTTCTGTGTAGTGTCTGTTACAGAACCGTCGGTGTATGCATGGGTCCAGTCCATGCTTGGGTAGCTTTTCGTTATGAAGCTTAGTGTAGTATCTCCTTTCTTTTTCAGTCTGGCAGTTTTTGTTTGCAATACCTGGTATAATTTCTACCACATCTGGAAATATATCCTGCCTCCAGGTAGGTTTTCGTACAGTAGTGATGGGTTTTGGTGTTGTTAGTGCGTTTATGGGATCTTCGTGCATCTTTGATTTGGCTATTTCTGCAAAGTTTCTCCGCTTTAGTTTCCCATTTCCCAAATTGTTTAGTCTCTGGTGCATTGGATGGTCGGTCAGTCTTCGGAGTTTCTCCGACTGCAGCTGGGCTCTGCAGTCTCTTCTATCGGTCATGGATTGCAGTTTTGTAATCTTTTCAAGTTCTACAATTGGCGTTGACTTCATGCCACCTGTTATAATTCTCATGGCTTGGTTTTGAAGTTTGTTAACTTTATCGAAGTTCGCCTTCGCTGCTGTTGTCCATGCCGCAATGCCATACTCGAGAACAGGTCTCACTCTTCCAGTATACAGTTTCTTTAGTATGCCTTCGTCTGCTCCCCAGCTTGTGCCAGCAAGTTTCCTCATGATTGCCATTCTTTCTCTGGCTTTCATTCGGTTTCTCTCAATCTGACTTTTCCATGTCATGCGCCGATCAAATGTGACTCCCAGATAGGTTGGGTTGTCGTTTGGCTGCAGGATTTTGCCATTTAGACTTAATTTTGTACTTTTAGGTTTTAATGAAAGCGAGAATATTGTGCATGTGGTTTTCTCCTCGTTTATTTTGACCAGCCATGAGTTCGCCCACTCTTCCAGCGATGTTAGGGCCGTCTGCATCCGATTTCTTGCTATGGTGAGATTCTTTTCAGAGGTCCACATAGCCAGATCGTCTGCAAACATTGAGCTATGGACTCTTCTTGGTATATTCTCTGTAATATCGTTTATATATACCAGGAAGTGTGTGGGTGACAATACTCCCCCTTGGGGTACTCCCTGCTCGAGTGTCACCTTTTTGCTCATCTGCCCTTGTACTTGGACTCTGGCCGTTCTTTGTTTGAGGTAGTGGTTGATCCACTTGTACATCTTCCCACAGACATCACTTCTTCTTAGCTTGACTCTAAGTCCATCCTTCCAGACTTTGTCAAATGCCTTTTCCAGATCCACCCAAACAGCTACTGTGTGTTTCTGTGCCTGGTAGGCATCTTCTATCTCCTGGGCTATGAGGATGACCTGGTCCTCAGTGGATCTGTGCTGTCTAAAGCCGGCTTGCTGTGGAATTAGTATTCGTTTTTCTTCCAGATGCCACATCAGTCTGGTGTTTATCATCCGTTCCATCAGCTTGCCGACACAGCTCAGTAGGCTTATGGGCCTGTATCCATTTGGATCTGTTTTGTCCTTTCCTGTTTTTGGTACTAGTACCAGTATTGCATCTTTCCATGCCTGTGGTACAATTTCCCTTTTCCAGCTTTGGTTCAGGACCGATAGCAGTTTCTTCTTCGCTGTTTGGCCCACCCCCATCAGCATTTCGTTTGTTATCCCGTGTTTTCCGGGAGATTTCCTTTTCTTTAGTGTTCTCATAGCCTCTTCCATGCCGCGCATTGTTAGTTTGGCCATCATGTGCTCTTCAGGAGCCGTATTCATGTTTTCGTGTCCCTTTAGCTCTTCGCTAATGTCTGTATGCTTATCTGCAGGGACCTCGATGTGGTTTGCTCTGGCATAGTGATCGACAAAGGCGTTTGCGGCTTTCTTACCTGTGATCAAGTTCTCGCCCTGCTTGATAGTAATTTGTTTATTTGACGGGGTTTCGTCGTTCACGGCTCTGACTAGCTTCCATAGCTTGTTCCCGTCTTTGTCCAGGTTTAGACTTTCCGTTTTATTTTTCCAGCTTTCTCTTGCTGTTTGCTTGAGAGTGTGTTTGTACTTCGCCGCGGCGGCTTTGAGGGCGATGTTTGCCTCCATGGATTTTTCTCGCTCTGCCATGTTCCTAGCATTTGTTACTGCATCTTCCACTTTCTGCAACTCATCATTCCAGTAGGGCTTATAGTTTTTCCTAGCTCCTCTTGGGATGGTTTCAGTGGCGGCTTGCATTATTGCCTTGCTTAGGCTCTCTACCATGGGCTTCATTTTGGTGTTTCGTATGCTGATGGTTTCACACAGCCCATCTGTCAGGATTGCAAATCTGTCCCAGTCGGCTCGTTTGTAATTCCAACGTGGGAGCGGTTTTGTTTCCTGTGGGCCTACTTCCATGTCAATGGTTAGCCTGATCGGCCTGTGGTCGCTACCTGCCAGTTGGTTTAGCACCTGGCGGTCTATTTTATGGTGTATGTCCTGTGTGGAGAAGGCCAAATCTGGAGTCGAAGTGGTATGCCATGTTCTTGAATAGAAGCTAGGGCTATCCTCCGGCCTATTGATTAGGGAGAGATTTGCATCTATCTCCCAATCTTCCACTTCGTCACCTCTGCTGTCTGTGTCAGAGTATCCCCATCTCTCCGAGTGGCTGTTGAAATCTCCAACTACTATGCAGTTGGAGTCTCTGACCTCCATACTCGAGAGCGATAGGTCTCTATTTGGTGGTCCGTACAGATTGAAAATGCGGAGCTTCGTCTCTTGAGCCATTATGTCAACTCCTACAATTTCTGCTTGTCCGGTGTGATTGACAGATACCGCGCTACTCGGTATGCAGTTTCTGGTCAGTATCAGGACCCCTCCTTTGTGACCTTCTCTATCTAGACGGAAGGTCTGGTATCCTCTGATTGAGAATTTATGGTTATTGTTGAGGTGCGTTTCCTGGATACATGCCACGTCAATCTTACCTTCATGCAGGTGGTGTGTTAGGGAAAGTTTTTTGTTAATGACTCCCTCCGCATTCCACTGTAGTATTTTGAGGGTCTTGAGGTTTCGGCCAATAGAAGTTGCCCCATAGCCATATGCCTTGACTCCACGACACATGGGTGGGTAGTCAAGGGTGGGCCCCTTCGAGGCGTGAGGCCCGGCACTATCGCTGCCTGGCGGGACTCCGCAGGATGAGCGCCATGCGTTTTTCTAATAGGTTGTACTGCCATCATGCTGCGATTTACGTTGCACTGTTTTGTTAGGCTTGCGGCCCCGTGCATCCGATTTCAACAGGCATTTCTGTAGAGATGCCCTCCTTAGCCTTTGGCTGTCCCCAGCCTATCTGCAAGGCAGCAGTTGTTTATGATCAGAGTTGTCTCTCTTATGGAAGTTGTCTTACCAGACTATCGAGTCTTCACTACTCGTGTCTATAGGGTGCAATGATGATATGTGAGATGATATATGAGATGGACTGGTTTACCCGGAAGAGAGGCAGTCCAGTGTGTCTGTATCCCAGGATCGTCACGTCCTGCCAGAAACGTAGCATTTGCATGTGAGTGGGGTATCTCTTTTTCCCTTTATTTTCTTGGCTTCTATGCAGGGATGGTACGCCTATCATTCCCCGCCACCTGGGGTGTTGACACTGTGGGGCAGATGTGCAATGTCCGCTGGTCTGCATCTCTTCTGCGTATAGCATGATAGTTATATGGCTGATAACGTACAGAGGTAGATATCGTAGCCGACGTGCATTTAGCCAGAGGACAAGCCTGGTAATGTCACAGAGATGTTGTTCGCCTGGTGTGCGGACAGCTCTCATGGTCATTGGTTGAGTCTCGACAGTTCACAGTGAGGTGGCTGCTCTACTGTTTTCGACACCCCGACCAGGTACTAAGTCTTTAGTTGGTGGTTTCGCACCCCATCGCCGTATAAGGTGAGTATCAAGCAGTTGTCCGCCCGCTTTGATCAGCGGACGGCAAGGACCTCTTGCTGCGGCTCTACCGGATATGGCTGAGGCGCAAGCCCCAGGTCCCGAGCATGTAGGAGCCTCCCATTGCAGTGGTGCTGAGATTTTGGGCGGGATTGCGGCTTACAAGGGTTCGGCCGTAATCCCCCACATGGTAGCCTCGCGCCATTGGCTTATCAGCCTGGTACGTGAACCAAAGTGTCTGCGGCTCGTCTCGATATGAGCTGGTTTTCCGTAGCAACGCCCTGTCATTAGTAGGGTAAAACTGACCTGTCTTCAGATGGTCTATTTCCAGCACCCGTTCACTATTTGGTCAGACGAATTTATTGAGGGCTTTTGTTTGTCAATGACCAGGTATTTGAAATCTGCGGTTTCTGCGGGGTTAAACACGATTTCCGTGGCGTTCTTTCATTAGAGTGTTTGAGAGCTGACTTGTCTTCCGTGAGTCTAATACCAGCGTACGTTCATTTTTAGACCCAAACGGTAGTGCTCTCGATTTGTCAGTCGTTCTACAGTATTGGCGTGTTCAGTCAAATAAAGCCGCAGGTTCCTCTCCTGGTGGTGCCCTTCCGTCAATTCCTTTAGCGAGACAATCAAGTTACTTAGAGGGTGGCCCTAGATTTTCTAGGGTCTAATTCCAGCACATGTTCACTATTAGACCCCCCGAAGGTGCTCTCTTTTGACAGTGATTCTACACTATTGGCGTGTTTAGTCAATTTTAGCCTCAGGCTCCACTCCTGATAGTGCTCTTCCGTCAATTCCTTTATCAAACACTGGATGCAGACCAACCGAGCCTCAGAGGGCATAACCCCAGATTTCTGAGGGTCTAAATCCAGCACCAGTTCCATATTAGACCCCAGAAAAGTGGTCTCGGCATGTCAGTCATTTCAGTGTTGGCCGTGTTGAGTCAAATTAAGCCGCAGGCTCCACTCCTGGTGGTGCCCTTCCGTCAATTCCTTTAAGTTTCAGCTTTGCAACCATACTTCCCCCGGAACCCAAACACTTTGGTTTCCCGGAAGCTGCCCGTGCCGGGAGTGGGTAAGTTGCGCGCCTGCTGCCTTCCTTGGATGTGGTAGCCGTTTCTCATGCTCCCTCTCCGGAATCGAACCCTGATTCCCCGTTACCCGTTACAAACATGGTAGACATGTCACGTACCATCGACATTTGATAGGGCAGACATTTGAAAGATGCGTCGCCGGCACATGAGGCCATGCGATCAGCACAAAGTTATCCAGAGTCACCAGTGGGGACGCCGCAACCCCGCGAGGGGAAACGACGATTGGTTTTGAACTAATAAAAGCGCTCTTTCCGCGAGGGTCGGAGCTTGGTAAGCATGTATTAGCTCTAGAATTGCCACAGTTATCCAAGTAGGATCGTGTCATCTAAGGAACCTCGACTGATTTAATGAGCCATTCGCGGTTTCACCGTGAGACAGTGTGAACTTAGACATGCATGGCTTAATCTTTGAGACAAGCATTTGACTACTGGCAGGATCAACCAGATATCTGTCGGAGACGTACGTACAGCACACACCGGTCGGCGGAGGAAGGGTGTGTAAAAAGCCTCACTGGGACGACGGCCGCAGGGACCGACTGACGGGACGGACGGACGGTTGTTCCACCCGTCCCTCACTCCGTCGACCTAGGACCGCCTGACAGGGGCCTCCCACACGCACCAGACGACCGACCGACCGGGCTCGCTCGAGGAGGGATGGCAGCGCTCTGTGCAGAACGGATCCCAACGACCTCGGCGATGAATTTCACTGGGACTCTAGAGACAATTTGGCCTGCCGGCCTGCCCTTCTCCGTAGGAGAACGCAGGGCCTCGAGGCAACGATTCCTGCTTTCCATTTGCCGGTCACAAGCTCTTTGCGAGAGTCGGACCACCAGCGAGACGTACTGTCGAGCTCTGCTATAAGCCTTAGATAAATCACCACGGACGGACCACGTTTCCTGATACGGACCAGACGAGCGCACCTCGGTGGAGGAGCCACTACAACAAACCGCACCCAATTCGCTCTACGGGGAAAGGCAGGCGAGCGTTTTCCGCAAGCCCGCGCTATCGCTCCGCCTGGCGGGACTGAGATCGCTTTACGAACACTGGTTGAAATTGGGTCGCTGCGGCGAGACAACTACCCCAGATAATGGAGGATATAAAACCCGTCATTAAGGTCAAGAGTACTGCTCTGATTAAAAACAAGCAGCTTCCAAATGGAGGTAATCTGCATAATTTAATTCCGTCAGAAGCCAGGTGCAACAAACAAGCTCGTCGTTGTGGAACGTAATGAGTATTGGCTATATCTTAGTGAAAACATAAATACTGCAACTCAAACAACAAAACACATCAGACAAATGTATGATGGTATAAAAAAAAGCTACTGGTCATGTGAGTAGGAAACTGCACCACAAATCCATCACTGGCAAGAAAATTACAGACATACGAAAGTAGATTGAGCGATGGTTTGAGCACTTTTCTGAGCTCTACTCGTGTGACAATATAATCATTCCCACAGCCATGACGCTGTCGAAAGCTATTTCTGTGTAGACAGGCTGGAGATCGAATCATCTATAGAAGATCTGAATAAAGCTATTGACAGCTTGGCCCTGGGCAAAGCATTAGGTAGCAACGGGATCCCACCTGATTTTGTCAAACGTTGTAAGAATACACTTTTGCAACCGCTATAAATGATGTTATGTCAGTGCTGAAAAAAGGCCACTATATATCAAGATTAGAGAGATGAACATATTGTAACTATACAAAAACAAAGGTGATAGAAGTGACTGTAATAACTACTGAGGTCTTTCTCTCTCTCTGCTCAGTATAAATATATATATATATATATATATATATATATATATATATATATATATATATATACACTCACACATACACACACACATACGCACACACGAGGGGCGTTTAAGTCAGACCGCGACTCTTTTTAGTAAATACAAATAATAAATGTGTTTAAAAGTCGTCTAAATGGCATTAGTTTTTCGAAATAATCTGCAGTAAAGTTTAAGCACTTATCCCAGTTTTTAAGTAATGCTGTGACAACTTCAGTGTTGAAAGATTTGTCAGTATGTCTGAATCAAACCAGGACAGCCTGTTTCACTCCGTTATCAGTGCTGAAATGCTTGCATACCAGATATTATTTGTGGGGTGCAAACAGGTGGGAATCGCTTGTTTCGAGGCTTGGGCTGTGAGGTGGATGGGACAATACCTTTCAGGCGAGGTGCTGCAGATGGCACATGGTGCAATGAGCCGTGTGAGGTCGACCGTTATCATACAGGAGCAGCCCGTACTTTGTGATCAAACTAATTTTCCAACAATGCAAATATTCTTGAATAATATTGTCAAACCAATCTACGTAAAGAAAGGCTCGCCTCTTGTGAAATTTTGCGACAGGTTATGCGTCAATTTTCCAGGATAAGACGTTCCACAATCTTGATATTTATTAAGGAATGACTGTGATAGGTTGAGATCCACCCCTGGTGGAATCATCATTCACGGATTTACGGTCTTCTCTAAAACGTTTACAACCTTCAAATGTCTTACTTCGGCTGAGTGTCTCATCACCGTATTGTGATTGCAGTCTTTTTGTGAATTTCAGGACGTTTCACACCCTTTCTTTCACAAGAAACTTCATCACAACAAGCTGTTCCACGCAAGCACTAACAGTGTTATTCGCCATTTGTATTTATTTGTCACGGTACTGGGCCATGTCAAGTTGACCACCTAGCAGTAATAAGACGTCCCTATCTAATGATAGTAGTCACAGCACGCTATAATCAATTCAGGTAAAACTAGAACAAAAAGTCCTGGTTTTATTTGAACGTCTTTCGTATATATGTCTATAATTCCCTATCTAATCTAACTATAACTTTCAATTACACAGGTGGGCGTTGGAGAATAACATTGAGAGCCGATTGGCCCCAATTGTTTTTGGATTGGTATTCGTCATTGGTTTGGTGGGGAACGGAACGTTGATTATATCCGTTCTAGCTAACAAGGTAAGAGTGTGTCATGTGCTGGATTGTGTTGTTGTTGATGTTATGCTGAGTTGAGCCTGCTACCTGGCGATCTTAAGTAAAATCAATTTGACAAACAGTATAGAGTAATGTGAAGGTAATGATAGTAAATGTAACAGGGATTTTGTGCTTTTCTCATGTTTGGTTTAGTGTGAATCGTGTTTATGAACAAAAATGTTTAAACTTCACTTACAAAGATCGAGTTACGAATGAGAAAATACGAGGTAGAATTACAATAGCAATAGAGCCTTTTGAAGACCTCTTGGAAACTGTCAAAAAAAGGAAACTCGCTTGGTACGATCACATATCGAGATCAAATGGTCTTGCAGTTACGATCCTGCATGGAAAGTTGCAAGGCAGACGATGAAGAGGTGATCCCAAAATGAGGTGGCAGGACAACATAAAAGAATGGGCACAGGTAGCGGCCGCTGACAGAGAAGGGTAGCGTGGGATTGTGAGGATGTCTTCATGTGTGCCGCAACGACCTCACAGGTTACGGGATGACCTGGCCTGATATAAGTCGAAACTCCAGTAATTTTATGAGTGTCCATATCTCAACACCATAGCATATCTCACGGATCACTACAAAGGCCGATAAGAACACAAAAAATGTAAAGCTCAGTTACCACCCTGGACAAAAACAAAATGAAACGATCCTTACTGCTAAAAGACTTTCGCCATTGATTGTCATTCCATTTTACAGTTGCTACTGTTTGTTGTCTCATTATATTGACTTCATTCTGTTCACGCTCTTATTGCTCTATGTTTTATGACTGCAACCTCAACTCGTATTGCAAACAACTATCACATCAATTCCTATGGTATATTATGTAATACGTTTGGTGCTTTGGTTTGTTTTTTACCCTGATGAAGACTAAGTGAGCGTAACGTGGGTTACGTTTTGTTTTTGACCTGACGCCGTAATTTATATTTATATCGTTTTTTACAATTGTGTAAAACTCTTATCTGGATGCCATAACTCTGTTACGTGGGGGTTGGATTATTATATCTGCCTATCAAAATCTTCAGAGGTTGGCCTTTGTGCTGTAGTCACGTTGTGTTAAATAGCACTCTAGACATCGTGACTGCAAAGAACGTATATTACTTCCATAAAAAATGTGATCGTAGCCACATGACAGTATCTTTTTTATTACTATTGTTGTTATTATTTTTGTTATTGCCAGAGCATTTTTGGCCTTCACATCCTATGACAAGTTGCCGTGGTGAGATCTACCGTTGCTTTTGGCTCTTCTTTACCTCCGTACGGTTTTGAGTCCAGTATTGTTGAATGTTTGGGTCATCGTATCGTCAATGACTGGCCATACAATGGCAGTTCTGTAATACATGCTCAGCAGTTTCACCATTTAGTCCTATCTGGTGCACAGTGAGGAAGTAGACAGCCAAAGCTTGCACATATCTTACTATTATTATTACTATTGTTGTTATTAATGTTGTTGTTATTTTAATTTTTATTATTATTACTATTATTATTATTATTATTACACGTAGGTGTTCACTTCTTGTTAGTTCTTCGTCTGATCATTTTGTATACCCAAACATTGTACATAATTTATTTATTGTTAATAAATTAGAGGTTCTGAGTTTCAGCGTGGTACAGAGAGCCCATGTTAGATATGCGTATAAGCATGGCCAGTTGACCTATCTGCAAACTGATACGTAATTTATTGTTTAAGAAAGATTTGCAGTGTCAAAGGCAACTGGATACCCCATCTCATAATAACGTCGGTGCCTAGTTCATTGAAATCTGTAAGACTTCATGCCTGACAGCAGTGACAGCTGTAGGATTCATCTATTGTGTATTATGTTAGTTAGTTAGTTAGTTGCCCATCGTCAGATATGTTTATTCAGATGTGACTGCATGGGACTGTGCAGTCCGATCTGAGCGTGATAAACTCTACCGCACGTAGGGCACACACGAACATCATTTGTAATTGGGCAGCCTTGCAGTCCTTCCTTTCGTGCAGCTCGCTTTTCCTGCGCCTCCGAAATAGCCCTCTGCTCAACGGTGCATGCAACATATTTGACAGCAGTGCGCCAAGCTGAGCGGTTCGGAGCAAGCAGCTCCCAGACAGCAACATCAATGGTGAAACTATTCAATGAAACTGTAGAGTGTCTTTGAATCGTTTCTCTTGTACCCCCTGCAAGCAGTATCCTGTACTGAGCTCCCCGTACAACAGTTGTTTAGGGATTCGCCCATCTGATATGCGAACAACATGCCCTGTCCATCTGATCTGGGTTTTCTGCAGCAGCGTATAGATGCCAGAGAGTATCGCCCTGCTCGGGACTACAGAGTTGGGCACCCTGTCCTGCCACCCGATCCTGAGCAGCCTGTGGAGACATTATACATGGACATGTTTGAGTTTCGTGACATGCCTAACATAAGCTGTCCATGTTTCACATGCGTACATAATGGTGGTTAGCAGAACAGCACGATATACGCTTATCTTGGTGGCAACACTGATTTCCTGCCTGCCGGTCCTAAACGTTTTCTTGTAGTCTTCCGAAAGCAGCACTCGCCATGGAAATCCTGCTGTGGACCACAAAGTCAATATTTCAATATTGTTATTGGCTTGGCTTCGCTTCGTTCGTTCTCAATCTCCCGCTACCAAACCCTGAAAGGGCTTAAGTAGCAAATTGTAGTCTAGAGAACGGAATGCGTTGCGTCGTAGTTTACAGCTTGACTGTGATATTTGCACCTTTCGGTCCAACACATCCGACGTCAGAAACCATTTTTTGAGTACCGGGCTAGCATTCCCTCTTCGATCCCTTCTCCTTAGCCAGTCTGCCCTGCTGCAGCCTGTTATCCAGGATCACCGCGTGGAGGTGTAGAAGGGTCTTGGCAGCTCTAGTTCGCTGGCCCTGACGCTAGCAGTCAGCTATGAGTCGCTGACAACTGCAGCTCATGCGCTGCTCAACATCTTGATCCCAATATTGTTATTATGTATGGGCTGGGTGGCCAAAGATGCAGCACAGTGAATGAGCTGACAGCAGTCAGGGATTCATAGCTTGCTCCTTGCACCAGGTTCAGAGAACCAGAGCTGACAAATATCCCATTCCGTCTCCAAATGGCCGTTGCACTAGTGTAGTTTGGCTAAGAAAATTAAAATAGCAGTGGAAAGGCAAATCGGTATCCAAAAAAGTCTGCTGAATCCGAATATATCAACGAACGTGTAAGATGAAGAAGAAGATGAAGATAAGTGATGCAATTTCTAGGAAAACTAAGAAAGATACTGCACACTTAGCGGGCTCGTGAGAATGGTAGCGTGTGAAGATCTGTGATTTATATAGTCTTATACCCTAGAGGGATTATATCGCATTATGGGAACTTCATATTACAGCACGTTGTCAATGCGGATATAATCATATTCTTGTCTCAGTGACACACGGAGATCTCTCAGAAAACGCTCAATCAGTAGCTGCACGCTAAAACAAACCAGCGTACGTCCAATAGAGCTTACATCTCATGCTAGCTAACAAGTGAAAACAATTAAGTATCGACAGACAGCAGATCGAATGTTCTAATCGCTATTCCGAGCTTGTGTGCATACAGTATTACTTCCCTCCAATCGGTCTGGATGTTTCCTTGTCGGATGACTTCCCCATGTAATGACGAAGTAAACCGGCCCGCCCGGACGTCAAGAATATCGAGTATGACATTTCGATGTTGGTTCTTGATTTCAAGGGCGGCTATTTCCTATCAAACACACGCCCCTTGTTTTGAGATGGGAAAAGATTCGTCAACGAAAATCTGAAATGAGGATTAAAAAGCTCACAGAGAAGTTTCGTTTACATTCCGTCTTAGCCAAATTCTGAAGTGAACGCGACAAATGAATTCTTAAGATGGTTCGGTATTTTCTGAGAAAAGACTTGGTAACGAAGGAATTGACAGAGCGTGAGATTGCTTAGTCAGACTAGGGAGGTAATTGCATGTGTATTTTAGAAAGCCAGAAGACGGCTATAGTGAGAGAAGCGTGGACAAACGAAAGAGGAGAGAGTGTTTATTTGGACAAGAGTTGGAGGATTAGTCTGAGAATGCTAATATGAGGTCTGTGAAATAATTAGGTGATTGTGCCCTGTCTCGAGTGTGTATGGATTTATAACTGCGACAAAGTTTTGGGACATGTACGTGTCTCGGTTTGTTGAAATAGAAGAAAAGGTTATGAATGAATTGTATAGATCTTCTCCTAAAACTGTCTCTTGGAAACACAAGACAGTTTAAAATTTGTGCTTGTTTATGGGGATGTGCAGATGGATGTTTCGGTAACCAGTGTGATGGCAGGAAATAGAGTCTGTACATTTATTTGACTCGTAAGGACTGAGATTTGTCGCGTGAACTGAAAAGGTTGTTGTTGTTGTTTAATGTCCACATTGAGTACGTTTTCTCTATTGTACGCAATGAAAAAGGCGTTAAGTGGCAGGTTGTAGTAGCTTTCCTCACATCACGAGTGTGCTCATGAAGGTTGACTGTGATCTACAGGAATTGTGCTATGCTTGGCTTCATCTACGTGACGCTCACTACTACGGGAATAACGTTAATCCACATTTCGTCAGCCAGAATTTCTTGAAAACAGCTGTTTCCAGGGAACGCTACGTGGAAGAGAGATAGTGGTCTACTGCAGTATATTGTGGCTGACCCTGGCGTGGCGTCCTGGTCAGCATGTTTTGCCTAACTGGACTAACGTCTCAGTTCCCCACAGAAATATAAATAGCAATATCTAGTTCTAAATGTCAACACAGAGCGGGTATACAGGTAGAGAAAGTCAACAAAAACAGTGATGGTCAACCACAATATACTGCAGTAGACCACTATCTCTCTTCCACGTAGCGTTCCCTGGAAACAGCTGTTTTCAAGAAATTCTGGCTGACGAAATGTGGATTAACGTTATTCCCGTAGTAGTGAGCGTCACGTAGATGAAGCCAAGCATAGCACAATTCCTGTAGATCACAGTCAACCTTCATGAGCACACTCGTGATGTGAGGAAAGCTACTACAACCTGCCACTTAACGCCTTTTTCATTGCGTACAATAGAGAAAACGTACTCATTGTGGACATTAAACAACAACAACAACCTTTTCAGTTCACGCGACAAATCTCAGTCCTTACGAGTCAAATAAATGTACAGACTCTATTTCCTGCCATCACACTGGTTACCGACACATCCATCTACACATCCCTATAAACAAGCACACTTTTGAAACTGTCTTGTGTTTCCAAGAGACAGTTTTAGGAGAAGATCTATACAATTCATTCATAACCTTTTTTTCTATTTCAACAAACCAAGACACGTACATGTCCCAAAACTTTGTCGCAGTTATAAATCCATACACACTCGAGACAGGGCACAATCACCTAATTATTTCACAGACCTCATATTAGCATTCTTAGACTAATCCTCCAACTCTTCTGTCAAAATAAACACTCTCTCCTCTTTCGTTTGTCCCCGTTTCTCTCACTATAGCCGTCTTCTGGAACATTTGTTGCTGAACCAAAAACCCACAACTATTTATATAGATTTGTTGAAAGATGTGGATAGAATAGAAAACAAAAAAGTATGTCTTGAAGAAAATAGTGTTACAAAGAACAGTAATGAATGAAATCCTACATAAATTAGGGTTACAGCGAAAATTAGTGCATGAAATCGTGCAGAAATTACGGTAACAATGAATATTTCTGCATGAAATCTTGCACAAATTAGGTTTACATCGAACATTTATGCATTAAATATTGCACAAATTAGGGTAACAACGAACATTTCTGCATGAAATCTTGCCCAAATTAGTGTTACATCGAAAATCTATGTTTGCTATCTTAGATAAATGAGGGTTACACCAAACATTTCTGCATAAAATCTTGCATAAATTAGGGTTGTAACGAACACGTCTGCATGAAATCTTGCATAAATTATATTTATAAGGAACATGTCTGTATGAAATATTAAAGAAACATGTTTGACAACGAACATTTGCGCTTTAAGTTTGGAGAAATTATGAATAAAACGTATAGGTATGCATGCCAGATTTAATAAATAAGGGTTACATCTAACATTTATGAATGCAATTCAGCACAAATTAGTAGTACATCAAACATGTATGCATGAAATCTTGCAGAAATTAGGTGTTCAACGAACACTTTTCAATAAATCTTGCAGAAATTAGGTTTGCAACAAATATTTATGAATGAATTCGGGGTGCTAAAGTACCGGCCGTGAATGATCTGGCAGCATCCAGTGACTTATAGCTGAGCACGGTACCGCCTCCAAATAGCGGCCATAGAAACAACTGCACCATATTATACTGGCTGAGAGAATAGGAATCAATACTGGCTGAGAGAAAAGGAATCAATACTGGCTGAGAGAAAAGGAATCAATATTGGCTGAGAGAATAGGAATCAATACTGGCTGAGAGAAAAGGAATCAATACTGGCTGAGAGAATAGGAATCAATATTGGCTGAGAGAATAGGAATCAAAACTGGCTGAGAGAAAAGGAATCAATATTGGCTGAGAGAAAAGGAATCAAAATGGTAGCAAATCTGGTTCCAAAAACACACACAAAAAACCGCGCTGAAACCGGATATGTTGGGACGAACGACGAAAATATCGCAGTCACGATGTAACCTAACACAAGGTGACAAGGTCCTTTTCGGGATGAATACTAAAGTAGAAGATGAACTAAATCAGACTCAGACAGTTAAGATACTTTGGTGACATAAAAAAATATAACTTCTTTCAAAAAGCAATACTGGAAGGAAAGATGCAGGTCATCCGTGTCAGAGACAAATGGGGATATATATAAGAAGACAATATGAAACGGTGGACAGGGAAAAGCCTGGTACATTGTTTATCAAGACGTTGGAGAACCATTGCCTCCGATAATCGATTTGGAGATACCACCTGAGCTTAACTGTAAAGATGTGTGAATGTTTTAAATAATAATGAATAGCCGCACATGATTAAATATTTACAGCAAAGACAAGGACAATTTATAGATTTGTGTAATCTTAATTGACAATTATGTCGCCGCGCCTGCTTGGCGGCCTTCTAGTTCTTTAACACAGTCATGGACGGTTGCCAAGACCATAACCTACGAGTCTTTCTCTTTAATTCCACTGTGCTTCCTGCTATGTGCTACGGTACCGAGATATGGACACTCAAAATCACCGGAGGGAAAATTTTAGTGAGAGCAAGGCTGTTCTGGAAAAACGCTTGTCGGAATCACTATCAGGAGCAAACGTATGCCTAAGCTCCACAATTCTGACATACAGCGATTGTTATTGGTGAATGATATGATAATCTATGCAGCCAAGGCAAAACAAAGATGGGCAGATCACATGTTGCGACGAAACGAGGGTCAATATAGCACTGTGACAGCAATCTGGTACCTCCAAGGTAAAAATATACCGAGGGGACGACCTTCAATGCGTTGGTCAGACTACCTACCTTGCCGTACACAACATCCGAGACCCCTCTGGAGAAAGGCTTACCATGCACATGACCTCCGTGGCCAAACACAGGATCTGCTAGAAAGTTAGGACCCACAGATACGCCGAGGAACGGGTCATTAAGGTCAAGAAGATCAAGTATAGCTCTGTCTAATATGGTTGCAGTGGATATACAACAATATATGCCTCAATTAACTCTGCTATTTGTACTTGTAAAACAAGATTTAATATCTACACAGTGGATTCCAGGTTTTGTTATTGGAGGAGTGGCAATGGATAATCTAAGATATGCGGATGATACAGTTTTGATAGCAAAAAGTGAGCAAGAATTACAGGAGCTTGTGACAACAATATACACAATAAGTCAAGAGTTTGGATTAGATATAAGCATAAAGAAAACAAAGGCTATGATAATTGGGAAAAATGACAAGAAACCATGTATGTCGATAAAAATAAAAGATCAACTACTTGAACAGGTAAAGAGTTTCTCCTATCTAGGTCATACAATAACGGAAGAAGGCAGCAGTGAAAAAGAAATGGGAAAGAGAATAGCTATGGCCAAGATGGTATTCGACAACATGCGACACATACTGACATTCAAAAAATGAATCAGAATTTGAAAATGAGAATTGTCAGGTATTATGTATACTCGTCATTACTTTATGGCCCAGAAACATGGACAATGAATAACAAGTTTGAAAAGAGTATTGAAGCCTTCGAAATGTGAGTATTTAGAAGATCGGGTCGCATTTCTTGGAAAGAGAAGAAAACAAATGTGGAGGTAATTTAAAAGTCGGGGGTGAAAAGAGAATTAATTACCGAAATCAGGGTTAGACAGTTACATTATTTTGGTCATACAACAAGATATATATCCTTGTTGAAGACCATACTGCAGGGTAGGGTAGAAGGCAGTCGTTCAAGAGGCAGACAAGCTTTATGTGGGTGGATAACATTAGGAGATGGACTGGAAAAGTCTCTCTGATTGCACAATTACGGCAAGAGATAGAGTCCACTGGAGATCCATTGACCTTCGATGCATAGATGGCACTTGAACTGAACTGAAAAACAATCACTGCTTGGAAACCCACCGAACATTATTTGTCTACTCTTTTAGTCCTGCATTTATTGTTTTTGTCCCGTTTATCTTATTCTCTAAGGCAGAATGTGTTTTAGTATATGTTTTTGCCATACGTCACAGTACAATCTACTTCAGCGTGCATTTTGTAAATGTTAACAACAGATAAAGGTACGGCTTTGATGGTTCATGAATCTGTCCACATTTACGTTTGGTTTACGAGCTGCACCACTAACCACCAGGCTATCCCGGCACTGGTTCCATGTTATATGTACTCCTTCTACAGCTTCCTCTCAAATGGAGAAGTCTGTCTCGGTTGGTTTTCGGACTGAGGTATGGTAGGATGTACAATGATGTAGGTTGATATAGTTCATCTTCTAAAGTTTTCGGCCTGAGGTATGGTAGGATGTACAATGATGTAGGTTGATATAGTTGATCTTCTAAAGTTTTCGGCCTGAGGTATGGTAGGATGTACAATGATGTAGGTTGATATAGTTCATCTTCTAAAGTTTTCGGCCTGAGGTATGGTAGGATGTACAATGATGTAGGTTGATATAGTTCATCTTCTAAAGTTTTCGGCCTGAGGTATGGTAGGATGTACAATGATGTAGGTTGATATAGTTCATCTTCTAAAGTTTTCGGCCTGAGGTATGGTAGGATGTACAATGATGTAGGTTGATATAGTTCATCTTCTAAAGTTTTCGGCCTGGGGTATGGTAGGATGTACAATGATGTAGGTTGATATAGTTCATCTTCTAAAGTTTTCGGCCTGAGGTATGGTAGGATGTACAATGATGTAGGTTGATAGAGTTCGTCGTGTATAGACCTCACTATTAATGAGCTGTTACTTAAAGCCCTTCACTACATCACTATTTACTATTGGCACTACAGACTTTTGTGCCTGCGGCACAGCCCCTATGCAGGCAGAACATACTTTGCAGTCCTGTATACTGTATAACGACAAAAGAAGTAGCATTTGGCAACAGCCAGTGTCCTTCCACGAGAAGCTGTACGGAAGTGTACAGAGCCTTGAGTCGAGTGCCGCCTTCGTTAAAGTCATTGAAGCTGAGGTCTGAAAACGAACGAGGAAGAACAAGAAGAAGAAGAAGAAACCCCTTTAGGATTGAAGCCCCTCAACTCCTTGCATAGTGCACCCTGCCATTCACAATTTTTTTTTAAAGTGCAGAGTTGTGTATAGCCGTCTGGTTTTGACAGGAGCTTTAAGTACAACATCTCAAAATATTACACAGGAAATAGAAGAGTGAATAACACTGTCACCTGGATCCGAAGATTAAAAAAAGCCATCTTTTATAACACGCTCTCAATGTGGTATATGTCATATTCTTGCCTCTGATACACACATAGCCTTTCCACAGGACGCTCTATCAGAACAGACAGTTTCATAAATACATTATTAATTAATTTTGTTTGAAAGTGTGGTACTAACACGCAGTTTCAGACGTATGTTAAGGTGTCTCGAATTTTTGTTATAAACACAATTAAACAGAAAGCTAACATATTTATTGTTTTAAACAAATACTTAATCTTTTCAAGATTTTTTGGAGTAGAAATATGCGATTAGTTATTTTCTATGCTATGCTGAAACAACATCACTGCACTACTGGTAGACCTATATGTGATGTCTCTTTCAACACTGACGAAGGGTATGGGAACTGATTGTTCACGAAGCTTGTGGATTATCCTCTTGTCCTCTTTTCACTCCAGCCAGTGTATATGTCACGCACTCCAGCCGGTGTATATGTCACCCACTCAAGCCGGTGTATATGTCACCCACTCCAGCCGGTGTGTATGGTAACCACTCCAGCCGGTGTATATGTCACCCACTCTAGCCGCTGAACATGCCACTCATTTGAGCCGGTGTATATAGCAACCACTCCAGCCGGTGAACATGCCACTCACTTGAGCCGGTGTATATAGCAACCACTCCAGTCGGTGTATATAGCAACCACTCCAGTCGGTCAAAATGCCACTCACTTGAGTGCGTGTATATAGCAACCACTCCAGCCGCTGAACATGCCACTCACTTGAGCCGGTTTATATAGCAACCACTCCAGCCGGTGTATATTTCAGTCACTCCAGCCGGTGAATATGCTACTCACTTGAGCCGGTGTATATAGCAACCACTCCAGCCGGTGTAAATGGCAACCACTCCAGTCGGTGTATATAGCCACCACTCCAGCCGGTGTATATAGCAACCACTCCAGCCGGTGTATATAGCAATTACTGCAGCCAGTTAACATGTCACTCTCCAGCCGGTTAACATGTCACTCTCTCCAGCTGGTGTATATAGCAACCACTCCAGCCAGTGCATATGGCAACCACTCCAGCCAGTGTATATAGCAACCACTCCAGCCAGTGTATATGGCAACCACTCCAGCCGGTGTATATAGCAACCACTCCAGCCAGTGTATATAGTAACCACTCCAGCCAGTGTATATAGCAACCACTCCAGCCAGTGTATATAGCAACCACTCCAGCCAGTGTATATGGCAACCACTCCAGCCAGTGTATATGGCAACCACTCCAGCCGGTGTATATAGCAACCACTCCAGCCAGTGTATATAGCAATTACTGCAGCCAGTTAACATGTCACTCTCTCCAGCCGGTGTATATAGCAACCACTCCAGCCAGTTAACATGTCACTCTCTCCAGCCGGTGTATATAGCAACCACTCCAGCCAGTTAACATGTCACTCTCTCCAGCCGGTGTTTATAGCAACCACTCCAGCCAGTTAACATGTCACTCTCTCCAGCCGGTGTGTATAGCAACCACTCCAGCTAGTTAACATGTCACTCTCCAGCCGGTTAACATGTCACTCACTCCAGCCGGTGTATATAGCAATTACTGCAGCCAGTTAACATGTCACTCCTTCCAGCAGGTGTATATGGCAACCACTCCAGTTGGCTTCCTTTAAGGAAGCCTGTACTAAAGGGCTGTGTGTATTTTCGCAATGCCGGTTTCTGTAGCCTTTCGCTTCCCACAATAAAACTGCTAGCCACGCTCGCAACTCTCTTTTACTATTTGCATGAAAGTACAATGGGCTTGTTATCCCCTCCCCCCACCCACATCCCTCCTTTCCAGTACAGTAAGATAAGTCGCAGCATCCATTTGAGAAACTAGATGATTGTATACAATTGTAAAATGATCTCAAGTGTTTGTACTAAACTAAATAAAATAAATTGTATTAAATGTCACTCTGTTGTATGTGTTTGCAACAAAGTCAATAAGAATATATAGATACTTGTAGGGAGAAGTCCTAATACTCGTGACATCATGAACGTCTCTGCAATATTTATAGTAAACCAAGAATTCTGCAATCACACAAGCCAGGCTTGTAATCAAGTCATGAGCAGTAAAATACACAAGGCAGCTGTTCTGAAACTAGTTTTAAAAACACGTTTACAGAGTTGGCAGAACAAACTGCAGCATGTCATTTTTTTAGAACTAAGAATAGCTTGTGTGATGTACACACCTGAAATGTGTGCCTCATATTATTATCAGCGTCATGAGCTGCCACGTTAACAGGTCGGGCGGTAATTCCACGACGTTTGTACTTTCGCTTCTTCTCAGAATGGAGTGGGAAATATATTGCTCAAGTCTGCGTGTGCAGGAGTATAAAATATATTTAATCGGTCGTCCGAGGTTCCTTGCAGAATCCGAAGCAACGCCAGAAAAGCTGGTGTCACCTTTTTCAAATTGTATACGTTCACATCCTTGGACGTATGAGAGCATTCTGTGGTGTGGGTTTTCAAATACAATAATGGCTGCAGCGGAAAGAAATACTTGTCAGAATTAATAATTGCACATCGCAAGCGAAGATGGCGACAGCATGAGCTATGCTGCGAGACGCGTTCTCTTATGACTGTAAAGTCCAATCCAGAAACTGCATACTTTACCATAGTTGGGGCACACATGTGAGGAGCCAGCTGTAGAGTCGTTGTGAGTTTTGTTTTGTTGTTCAGCTCGCTTTTCTTTCTGCGATCTGAGCACCTTTGGGGATACTAGCACACCAGATGGTACGGTTTTGTGCAGACGACTCCCAGGAGGGGACATCAATGTTGAAGCGTTGTTGAGAGATACTTTTAATGAGTATATGTAGCGTTTTCTCTTCCTCCCTCCTTCTTTCAGAGTGATACCCCTATAATTGTTGCAGGATTGACGTTTGCCCTTTTGCTTGAACAGTTGCACAATTCAGCCATCTTCCATTTCCTGTGCAACTTTCACATCTTCCCATATACATCGAAAGAGTATTTAATTTCTAAAGAAGCAAAGAACTCCCTGCTTGGTAAATCTATGCCAGGATGGGATCAAACAGGAGCCTTGCCTCTGGACAGCGATCTGATAGCATTTCTGACCTCTGCCTTGGTGGTCTTGAGGTCAAGCCCCTGGTTAATTGCAGACTGTGATATACTAGCTACGACTTGTGTGCTAATGATGGATGGATAGTTTACCATGGAGTCAAAAATGCTAGAAAAATCGTATCATTGTCGGTCAATAGCGCCATGCCGCCAGCACTAAGAACAGGAGATGCGTGATGGGGCGAATGGCCATAGACAACTTTCAAGACACGATTAAACCCCCTCGAGTCATTAACATCATCATACCCTTGAAGCCAGACCTCCTGCATGGACCTGAGCTTGCGGCACACAAACCTTTGTATGTTATTGAATGCAATGTTTTTGGAAGATGAGGATGGGTCGCTTTGGAACAGTTCGAATAGGTTGTGCTTTACATCCAGCGGTATCTTGTTAGCTGTGTTGTTTTCGTCGATCCAAGCATTTCTGCTACGAGTCAAATGACCAAAGGGTTTTGTACAGAGCTAGGAATTGCATAGAAAGGTTCATCTATCTTCCAAAGTAGGGACTGCTCTCTCGTCAAACGCCTGATCAGGTCCCTGGCAACGGTCTGTACTTGTGTCTTGTTTTGTAGCTTCGAGATGATGAACCAATTCACTGGCTCATTTTCCAAATGATGACGCATAAGCTGCATATACATTTTGAACTTTGTAACGGGATCAAAGCGCTGAGCAGCGCATGAGCTGCAGTGGTCAGCGACCCATAGCTGACTGCTAACGTCAGAGCCAGCGAACCAAAGCTGCCAAGATCCTTCTACACCTCCACGTGGTGACCTTGGATAACAGGCTGCCGCAGGGCAGACTGGCTAGGAGAGGGGATCGAAGAGGGAATGTTAATCCGGTACTCAAAAATTGCTTGCTGAAGTCAGATGTGTTGGACCGAGAGGTGCAAATATCGCAGTAGGGCTGTAAACTACGACACAACGCATTCCGTTCTCTAGACTACATTCTGCTACTTAAGCCCTTTCAGGGTTTGGTAGCGAGAGATTGAGAACGAACGCAGAAGAAGAAGAAGAAGAAGATCTTGGAAACAAAATCTCTGTGCTCTTTTCGATACTCAGATCGAGGGTGAATCCACGATGTTTTTATCTCGGGTGGGCTGACGACACATGGTATTTGTGATGTAGAGGTCATGAAATGTACCGAGGCTCAGCAATAGTTGACCATAACTGTTACACTTTCATATTCGGTGATGCAAGTCTAAGCCCCCCCCCCCCCCCCCAACCACCCACACACACACACACACACACATATATGAATGATGTTCCTTCGAGCTGACTCAATCATTGAAATCTTCAGGTATTACGAGCTTGTAGGACTGTGTGACTGACATAAATACAAAAACCGTTAACAAGCTTGTTTTCATGAGAACAATAACACGTGTTGCATATTTTATGTTTGTAAAACTGAGTTCACTGTTTCAGTATGTGTTGTATTCCTTTGTCGAGTCCTTGATGAGGACACCCTAAGTGGTTTCGCAATTACGCATGGGATTTTGTTCTCATGTTAAACTGATTGTTAATATTATTAGTATTTCAGCCATTAGCATGTTTATATTTGTAGAGAGAGACTGCACATATCGGTCTGCGCAAAATGCAGAAATGTTGATTGTATAATGTTCTTCTTGTTCTTCTTCTTCTGAAAGAAACCATTGTGATATTGCATCATGGTTTACATTGAGTCTTCTATTTCTTATCTTTCGACCACACACATCATTTCAGTTGGTTTTTGTAGGTATCAAATTTGTTTATCCACTGCGAATCAGAATCTGTTAGCCAGGCTATACCAGGGCTGCCGTTTGGAGACAGACCAGAGTCTTGGTCAGCTATGAGTCGCTGACCCCGATACAAGCGACCCAGCTATGAGTCGCTGACCCCGATACAAGCGAACCAGTTATGAGTCGCTGACGCCGGTACAAGCGAACCAGTTATGAGTCGCTGACCCCGATACAAGCGACCAGTTATGAGTCGCTGACCCTGATACAAGCGACCAGTTATGAGTCGCTGACCCTGATACTTATTCTTCTTCTTCTTCGTACGCTGTCAGACGTCAATTTGAATTTGTTCGAAGAAAGCAGCTGTCATCATGAGGCTGTCGACACTGCCATAGAGCTTGTCTAGTGTTGGTACTGGTGATGGCCACATGTGGTTTATCTGCTCCTCGTATGTCTGGCAATTTTGCAGCAGATGTTCAGCGGTCATTTTTCCTGTACCACAGGTGCATTCGTCAGTGCCACCTATCTTCAGTTTATTGAATAAATGGTACCTTAGTCTGTTGTAGCTTGTGCGGAGTCTGAAGACCACGACCTGCTCTCTTCTGTTCAACTGGTAGTAGACATCATTTTTTGTGTAGCCAGTATGTTCTGTTTCCCATTTGGCCATGTATCTGGCCCTAATAAACCTTTTGGACTCTTCGTAGGTCACAATATAATCTGGTTGTGGTAGTCTTGCACCTTCTTTTACCAGTCTGTCTGCCTCCTCGTTGCCTTGGATGTTACAGTGGGATGGAACCCACTGTACCACTACTCTTTTTGGTGCCGACTGCTGGCATAGTTGACAGAGTACTGCTCTTAAATCATTAAGTTCAGTATTTTTCTGGCTTGTTAGTGCTGCAACCACGGCCAGGGCATCTGTAAACAGGACTACCTGGCTTTCACTGCTTTCGCCTGGCTGACCCCGATACAAGCGACCAGTTATGAATCGCTGACCCCGATACAAGCGACCAGTTATGAGTCGCTGACTGTGCTTGTACTTCATTTTTTGATAACTGATAAACATGCAAGCTCACTAGAGTCTATTGAGAAGAATTTTTATCAACAAATATTAAGAATCACTTTGACAGTGAGTAACATACACTAAGTATTTCTGAGGAAACAAACAACAAGACAACAAGCCAATGCCAACATGTATTCTTCACCTATGCAATGTTAGTTATGCAAGCCTTCAATGATAAACTACCAGAGCTCATAAAAGCTTTATGCGAAATAAATTGAAAAGAACTGTAGAGCTACAATGACTATAATCACATTTTGATAAACAGGGGCTTGTCAGCAAACGAAAGAGTAGAAACGTTAGCAAACGAGGGAATGAGATGGAAGCAAAAATAGGAAACACCTTCGAGGAAAAGAAAACAATTATTCAACCCAGAAGAATATGTCGAGCAAACGAGAGGTAACTATCACTACCGTAATTGAGTGGAGCAGGTGACCCTATTTCACATGAGAACGAAACAGAACAGATAAATTAACTATTTACACACATTCAAACTACCTCCTCCAATGATGTGTACGTGCGCACAAGCAAAAAAGACAGCCGAATATATCCTAGAAGACTAGTAGGAAACGTTTCAGACCGGCTATGAATCAGTGTTGCCAACAAGATATGTGTGTATCTTTCTGTTTTGCTAACTACCCTTCTGTACGCATGTGAAACATGGACAGCCTATAGCAGGCAAGTCATGAAACTGAATCATTCGCATGTAAATTGTCTCCGCAGACTGCTTAGAATCGGTTGACAGGATAGAGTGCTCAACTCTGCAGGCCTAAGTAGCGCAATACTCTCTGGCATTCATACGCTGCTGCAGAGAACCCAGATATGATGGACTGAACATGATGTTCGCGTTTCAGATGAGTTCATCCCGAAACAACTGTTGGACGGTGAGCTCAAGACAGGAGAATACTCACCGAGAGAGAAGGGCAGAAGAAACGGTACAAAGACACTCTAAATGTTTCTTTGAATAGTCTCCCCATTGATGTCGCTGCCTAGTAGCTGCTTGCTTCAAACCGCTCAGCCTGGCACACTGCTATCGCACATGGTGCTTGCATCGCTGAACAGAGAACCATTACGGAGAAGCAGGAAAAAAGTGAGCTGCATGAAAGGGCAGAATACATTTCGGCCCAATAACTAGCGCTGATCACGTGTGCCCCACGTGTGGTAGTTTGGCAGGCTCAGATCAGGCTATGCAGTCGCATCTCAATAAACATGCCTGACGCTGTCGCCATCTTTGCTTGCGAGGGGCGATTAACTAACTATACTACTAAATGCTTATGCAACTGGGTACTAAATACTAGCCCACAGAGACGAACCAATATCCCGTAGCCAAGAATGAGCTCTCAATCACATGACGTGTATTGATGAAACCAATCTTCAGGTGTCAACAAGATAACAGTGTCAAACGCAATAAACAAAAAAAGACTTCTACACAAGGCTTGTAAGTGTTGAAGAGGTGTAGAGAAAAGCCAAAAGAAAAACAACAGTAAACCTTTAGGGGACTTGGCAAAAAAAAAAGAAGGTTGGTCCCATTGTGACAAAAGGCACACCAAGGTGGTACTCCAGAAGGACAAATATAACAAATACTAAATTTTTCTGATCGTGTTCTATAAAGCTTGTAAAGTGAATTGTGCATGCGGCTAACAACTGCTTTATCTTAATAAATGACTGCATTACATAATCCACTGTAAATGTGATCCGCAAATATGCTGATACGTGATAGCTGTCATCATCGTCACCAGCTGGTTGATCAGTACTGAGACTGGTTGTAAGGCTGTCTGAGCATAACTCTCCATTTGACCCTATTCTCTGGTTCAACAGTCCGGAAACTGGATGTAAAATTGTCTGATCATGACTCTCCATTTGACCCTACCCTCTGGTTCAACAGTCCTGAGACCGGATGTAAGATTGTCTGTGCATATCTCTCCATTGGACATTATCCTATGCAGCTCTCATCATTTCTTCCTTAGTTCATACATTAATGTCTCTGTCAGCCTGAAATGTAATGGTGGATCTTGATTGACGCCTTCCTTTTCCCTGCTAAATCATGCCTTCTAGTATTTTCTGTAAAAGTTGTTCTGTCATTTTGTGGCCCAGTTTTGTCTTTGTGCGTCTACTTCAGGGTAGGGGAGTGTCACTGGATTTTCATTCTGTCACACACTCATACACACACTCTTGCACGCATGCACGAACTCACACAAACACAAACACATACACACACACCTGTACGCATACACAAACTCACACACACACACAAACACAAACACACATATATATGTTACATTCTACGGCAGCACCACATTTCAAACACTTCCATACATTTTTCATCCTTTTTTGTTGGGGTCTATGTTTCAGCCCCATACAGTGCAATCATCATATATATGAGTGACGATTATTCATTTCCTCATTTCTATCCATATATTCTTTGAGGTTAGCAATTTCGGTTTTTCCCTGAAGCCCTAGTTTTTGCAAAAAAAAAATAATGTCTGAATTTGTCTCATTACTGACAACTTCTGTTATATTTGTCACTAAATATGTGAACTTCTGTACCTGTTCAATTTTTTCTTCCTGATAATTGTATTCGTTTGCCTACATTGCCGGGCTATTACCATAATCTTTGTCTTCAATGCTTTTATTTTCATGTCAAGCGTTTTGGTTGTATTATTAATTTGTTCAACCAGCACTTGCAGCGCTGCTAATAATCCTCTCACTGTGGCCTGGTTATCGGCAAATGTGAAGGCATTAACTTTCATAAAAACTGTATTTGGTACAAACTCTGTTATGATTGTTCTTGCTTCGTATCAACTGAAACAGAGGTAGGGTGTGCCAACTGTTGAAATGGATGGAAAAACAGAAGTATGAAAATTAACAGTTAGACAGAAGACACTCGACATATCATTGATATACGACACCCCCGACATGAAGCTATAGCGATTTGTTGTAATCTGCTTCAGGTTTGACCAATGACCACGCCACCGTTTAGTTAAATTATTATAAATTTATTTTGACACGATGCTCTTTGAAAATACGACTGAACAGAAGGTCTAGAATTGCTTGAATTTGGAGTTCAGAAAACAATCAGATGACACAGTACAATAATTCTTTCAAAAGTCATTAATATAATAGCTAATGTTAACAAGAAACATGTAAGACGTTGTATAGTACTAAACCACTAACAAACACGTGCAGGCACCATTACATGGCATTGGGTCAAAGGATAAGAGCCGAAACGATGCTGGTTCCGTAACAACAAAAGCAACAACAAGATTTATATACATTCAACTTTTTTCTATTCACAAGTACGGTATATTTATCGCTACGATTCATGGGGAAGGTGTCAGTGTGCCCTTGAATATGTGGGAAGGCCATCTTGGTTTTTAAACGATTGTATAAAGACCGTGAGATACATATATTTTTAACACACGAATAACAGAAATATCAAGCAACAGAAAAAAAGTGAAATAAAAGCCACTGGAGAACAGGCGCCAGGTACTTCAGTTTGAAGACTACACATTTCCGAATGAAAGACATGAGTTAGGAGATCAGTTAACATTTTTGATGGTTGTTGTTGTTTGTTTTGTTGATGTTTCCAGAGTGTTTCAAATATAATTGCACTTGAAAACGCTGGTGTGTCTGCTTTGTTACAATTTTGGTAGACGGGAACGATCTTGGAAGTTTTCGTTTTCTCGACAACAATAACATGAATGTCCTAATCTTCTTCTTCGTCATTATCGATCAGCTGATGCTATACTACTAGCCGGTGAGGTTCACGAACGAGACAGTTCGCATCATGTTTTCGCCGGTCCGCTCCCCTCCACCCCCGCCCCCCCCCCCCCAACTTATAGATCAAGGTCGCTCACTTGGATCAGACTCTACCTCTCTTTGGTCTGCATTAGTGGAACAGTCCTGCAAAACATGTTCCGGTATTTGATTGGGTGCTCCATATTCGTAATTCGTATGTGGCCTTGCCTCTAAGAAACATTCTGTTCAGATGGGCCTTTAGTTTCCAATTTCTCGTTCTGAGTCCGATGATCTAGGTCTGCCCGTCATTGTGATAATGTAACAATCCAGCACATGCATTTTTTTCAAACGTTTTAATATTTGGTAGTTGTCTTGATGTAGCTGTATATTGTCTCCATGTAAAACATTGGTATGTATGCAGTTCATGTAAATTCTGAAAGTATGGTATTATAGCTTGTCCCAACAACTGGGAGATGACCGAGTCCTGCCATTGTGCGCATACGGTGATGACTAACTGCCTTTGCGCTGCAAGTAAAGTACTACAGCCGGCCTCTTTCTAAGAAGCACGTATTAGAGCATTGACAGTGGTAGTTATAATAACAATGGTTCAACAGGATTGGGTTGCTAGCCCCACGTTCAATCTATATGGCCGCCTTCTTGGCGTGCTTGGAAGGCTGCAGAGACCCCATTCTCGTCTACACTAGTACCACACAGGTATGCAGCTTGTGTATATTGACACACAGGTATGCAACGTGTGCACATTGAAACACAGGTATGCAACGTGCGTACATTGACTCCAAAAAAAATTATTCTTCTGGTTCGACAGTCGTTCTGAAAATGACGTTGTGAGGATGTGTCGTAGTTTACAGCCAGGCTGCAATATCTGCTTCTTTCCAATCGGCACATCTGATCTCAGCTGGCTTTGGTTTGTCTTCCCACTGCGATCCCTATTCTCTTAGTCAGACTACACTAGTACAGACTGTTTCCAGAACCGCCACTTGGAGGAGGAATACGGACTTGGTCAGCATGTGTTTGCTGTCCCTGATGCAGCCAGCCAGCTATAAGTCGGTAGATGTTATCGGCTCATTCACTGTACTGTGTCATTGGCTCCATTCGCGATTTTTTCGTATAGAAGGTTCATTTTAATGAGTGATTTGAACGCATTTTAAGTAACATACCACACATTTGCTCTTTTCTTTAGGGTATGCTGTTTCTGTATGAGTTATGTAAGGCTTAACATAGCTTTGAGGTCCTAATTTTGTGTTATCTTCTTTTATTGGACAGATTTCTCCGAAATCTAGTTTCGTGTGCACATATCTTTTTTTAAATTATTTACGATGCTTCTAGGTTAGGGTTCAGCTCTGATAACACGAGCTGGTGTCAAGATATCACTGATTATTTGCTTGATATATCCGATACATTCTGAGCCACGGGGAGCTAACTGACCTCATTAGCCTTTGTTCTTCTACCTAGACTTCTCTGAGAAGCGACTTTCAGTGAGAGCAGTCAGGATATCTGGATTCAACTGGCTGTATGATTTTGGAGGGAAGTTAATGCGCATTTGATAATTATTTTTATGTCATTCATGTACAGTTTTATTAACCATAATTGTCTGGAACTGGATCTGGATAGGAGTTATATGTAGTTGGGGTCTTTCGACTGCCGGCCTTTAGGACTTGCGGCCATTCATCAAAATTGTGGCTCTTATTCTTAGATAACGCTCTAAAGAGTTCTATTAGTTTCCTTCTGTGTGAGACTGTCGTCAGATTGTATAACAATACGAATCTTTCTACATATTCTTATGTTATTGTGCTATGCTCTGCGTGATAAAGTGCATACTAATTGGTGGGAACTTGTTGTTTAAGTTTTGAATTATTAAATATATAGAGATATTGATAACAGTGTTTACAAGTTGAATATAAAGTGATAATGCTGCTGTATTATGTAGGTTAGCAAATCTTACTATTTTTGACGGCGTATGATGTTTAGTATACACGTTTTTCGTAGAACAACGTCAGAAGAATAGTATACACGCACTTAGTATAAAAACGTATGAATATTAATATATCTCTTCATCTCATTAGTATGCGCCCGAATGGGCACTTAA
The DNA here is from genome assembly GCA_036924085.1 of Ariolimax columbianus. NCBI lineage: Eukaryota > Metazoa > Mollusca > Gastropoda > Stylommatophora > Arionidae > Ariolimax > Ariolimax columbianus. The sequence goes on from JAVGWX010000011.1 coordinate 63,386,188, forward strand.
AGTTGTAGAGACACCGATACGTCATTACTAGTGCCCATCTGGTGTCAGGCTAGCGTAACGTACGGCTGGCCCATCTACATTTTCTTCACAACGCAAAATGTAAGATGTCATTGAATGAGACTTTATTGCTGATTTCGGAGTTGATGAAATCAGTCTTCGGTCCTTTGTCTGTAGAGCAGCTCATCGCTACTAGAATCGCATCTGTTTTCAAAAATTGAATAACTCGCAGCCATATACTGTGGCTAAAATAAATATACTGTTGAAGATGTGAGCTTCTGTCTTGTCTTGTCTCATTTATATAAACATGGGATTGATGTAACTGAGCCTGAGCAATCCTGCTGCTATCCTTCGTGAAACCTCAACATTGTTTTGTGGAGATCGTGATTTCTTGTCACAGATAAAGATCGTTTCCTAATCGAAGCTCACTTGTGGCCAAATAGTTTTTAGTATGCTTTGCTGAACTCATTTAGGCATTGCTCAGCTTTTCTGATGTGGCTAAAGATGACTAAGTTTTCATCAGCAAACCTAAAGTGATTGATCATTTCGCTGTCTATGTTGATTCTTTCATTTTACACATTTTTGTTTTGTAAAGTCTTCTTCTGGGTCAATCAATCAAAGCCCTTCACTAATCTCGGCGCATTTACCATTGACAACATCATGACAGCATATACGGTCTTGGGATGTTCTTTCTGCCTCTCTCATAGACCATTGACAACATCATGACAGCATATACGGTCTTGGGATGTTCTTTCTGCCTCTCTCATAGACCATTGACAACATCATGACAGCATATACGGTCTTGGGATGTTCTTTCTGCCTCTCTCATAGACCATTGACAACATCATGTCAGCATATACGGTCTTGAGCTGCTCTTTCTGCCTCTCTCTATGTGTAATAATTTAATCTTAGTTCTTTCCCACGTTCTCTTCTTCATGTATTGATAAGATTATATCACCTAGTCGAACATCATTCATTGGTATGTTGATTGACAGAGAAGAAATTATTTTGAACAGCACTCCTTTACCTCTTGTATCACCTGAGAATACCTTGATTTATTAGTGTTCACCACTGCAGTTATTTCAATAATGTTCATGATTATTGTTCGTAGTCATCAATCACAAAGCACAAAGGTACATGTACCTGCCATACTTTCTCCATTGATTGGTTGATTGGAGGTGTTCGGTGGTGGAGTAGTCATTCATGGTGTGTACGTGCATGTTTGCGTTCGTGCGTGCCCGTGCGTGTGTGTGTATGTGTATGTGTGTATGTGTGTGTGTGTGTGTGTATGTGTGTATGCACGCATGTATGTTTCATCGTTCATCACTCATCTTTTCATTTGAAGTAAAGCATAGGACCACACCTACATCTTGTCTCTAGACAATTGTAATGGTTTCAATAGCTGTTTTTCAATGATAGTATTGCCAGCTTCATGCACAACTCTCTCTAGTCTCCTTTACAACGTGCTTGGAATGTTACATGCTTGGAAGGTAGGAGACTGTTTGCAACTTGACCTACTTTTATTTTTAGTTCATACTATTATTTTGTGTGCACTTTTATTTGTCTCCGACACGATTTTGACATGTTCAATCTAAAGATAGCCCCCTAGCAGCAGATGCTGTCAAAGATAAAGTGTTAAATAATTCATTTACCAGGCCAAATGTTTCTATCTGAGATATGATGTTAACTTCCCTTGTTATATGCTAATTCGTTCTTAACTGTAATCTGTTTATCCATTTACACCTGTTTACCGAAAAGTTCAGATAAATGGGAATCATTTGCTATACTTTTGTCTGAACATGAAGATGGAACAGTGACCACATCAAAGAATGTGGTCTCTACTCGGATAATAAATGGATATGACAGGCAGGTAAAGGTTAGACGTGCTGTATGTTTGAGAAAGCAGGGTGGACATCATGATATTAAACACGCTTAGCGAAGTTTTCATTTTGATAGCAGACTACAGAGGATGTTTTTAATATCTTATGTCGTACGGCAGAAGGTAGATTAGGGACATTCTAGCAGTAGTACAATGCTATGCTGATCGGTAGGCTCACAACTGTGGGGATCACAATGTTGATAACCACGTCTCCGATGATACTGCTAAAACATAGCATGTATCCAGGAGAGCAAAAATGACTTGTGATCAGTTGTTGTTTGTTGCCTAACACCAACAATGAGTAACTTTAATCTTTCGTAAGCCCTGACAAGAATGATAAGTGACGGGTTGCAGCTTTGGTCAGATTCTGAGCGTGCTGATGAAGGTGATCCGATGTCCTCTATGCTGTTATGCTCTTGATCTGCGTGGCGCTAACTACTACGGAGATCACGTCGAACCAGACTCGTTAACGGTAAATGGAAATAGTTGTTGTCTTGGTCAGTATGTTATATCTGACCCTGACGCGACGTCCTGGTCAGTATGTTATGTCTGACACTGACGTGATGCCCTGGTCAGTATGTTATGTATGACCGGACTAGTGTCTCAACTCTCCGGAGGTGAGTATGTTCCACCGAACCCTGACTTTAGACACGTCTACGCGTACTATTTGAATACAAATTGTCTTCGGACTGTTATATTATTGATGTTAGTTTCCAAGCTTGATTGACGTTTAACCCCCACCACTGGTTATGACCAATTTAAAGGAAGCACGCGTCTTAGTACAGCAGTTGCGTTTTCAATCAAAATGGTTTTGCATAGTTAGGTTACAGGAACTATACACAACCTGCTTTAGTCACTTTCTACATGTCTGCTGTAGTAAAAGAGCACTCACTTTACGCAGCAAAACGTATGTGGTTAGACTCCCGTAATGTCTAGTCAACATAATTGGGTAATTGGTTTGTTGTCAGGGAAAGACAAGCGAGGAAGGGAACTGGCCATCATCACATAATAAACAGGATGTAACCTCTTACAATGTTATCTCAAACACTTCATTCCCAGCAGCAGTGATTGCTATAGGACTACTATTACGTTTATCTTAGAAGGTTACAGTTTTTTAAATTCTATTCAGCCTGTAGATCACATGTTTACAATATAAACTTTATATGCTGTGTCTATTTTTATTTATCACATGACCAGGTGATGAGAAATGTGCCCAACATTCTGATTGCGAGTCTGTCACTGGGGGACTTCCTGTTGATTCTTGTCTCTGTGCCTCTGACGTCAGTCCTGTACACCTTCTCCAGCTGGCCATTTGGAACTGTGGGCTGTAAAGTCAATGAATACATGCAGACTTTGTCGCTTGGCGTGTCGGTCTTCTCTCTTACTGCACTCAGCGCTGACCGATATGTAGCTATTGTCGACCCCATGGCCAAGCTCACCGGCTGCACTCAGCGGACAACGGTTGGTATAGCTCTGGCAATATGGTTTTTGTCTGCGCTTCTTGCTATTCCTGATGCAGTGGTGAGTACTGAACTCTCTGCCATTGTAGGAATAGGAAATGATACACAAATAACGATCTGCTCAAATTATCCACCTGAAATGGGAGAGCTGTATGGGAAAATTGTCTACACTACACGATTCATCGTGTTTTTCGGACTACCTGTCCTGACGATTGGATTCTTCTACAGTATGATGGCCCGTATGTTGATCAGAAGCAGTGAAAGTGTTCCCACTGAATCAAAAACTGGAGCCGCTAACCACCATCGTCAGATTGTTGCCAGGAAGAAGGTTGCCCGTGTAGTACTCAGCTTCGTTGTTATCTTCATCGTTTGTTGGCTGCCTCGCCAGATTTATCTCATGTGGTTTCACTTTGATGATGCTCCATTTAACACGTTTTGGCACGCCTTCAAGATCATTGGATTTTGTCTGAAGTTCGTCAACTCTTGCGTTAATCCATTCGCCCTATACTTTCTCAGCGGACAGTTCAGAAAATACTACAACAGATATTTGTTTTGCTGCTGTCGTCGTGTACGATACAGCAGTCTAGAGTCGACTTCTGCAATGCATAACCTGCACAGTACCACAAGAAGGGCAAGTCCTACAAACATGTCTTTGTTGCATTCACAGTCAATGTGTTGATGTACTTGGATAAGTATATTCGCTAAACTAAGGAACTCACGCAACATTAAGAGCCGCAGACAGACAGCAGTGGAGCAATGGGCTAAACAAGGACAGGTTAGAGGGCACAAGTATCTAACCCTGCAATAGATTATATTTTATCTTGCGTTTATTTATATCCTCTTTAAAGAAAGTTGGAAGATATTAAAATGTTTTATATGTGTTAACATTTCTTAATATTTTAGTCTGACGCTAAATTTGTATTTTGTGTTCTATGATAACCATTGTTTCTGTTATGGAGATATTTGTTTTGAGGTGTTTATAAAACAATATGTTCTAAATTCTTGTCTACCATTTATATTATTTCATACCCAAACTTGTGACAGATTGAGACACACTCTCTCTCTCTCTCTCTCTCTCTCTCTCTCTTTCTCACTCTCTCTCTCTGCTGACGTGACCCAACCAAATCACCCTGTCCGAATAATACATCTGTTTATGAACTTTATAGGACGAAATATACTTTTAGAAAAATCTACCGCAGTATACATTTTGAAATGAAATCCATACCTGCTATGCATAGCACGAATTAGAATGTGGCCAGTGACAAGTAATTATGCAATGACCGTATTGGCTAGAATATATTGCGTTGGTTTCTTCGTGAACATGTTCTTCAAAAACTGTAGGCTTATTACACGTGCGACCTAGCAAGTTTCACTTCAAAAATCGGCTGATCTCTTGAACTGTAATGCTGCACCGGGATGGAATCAACGCGTGCTGTCTAATAAAAAAACTCGAAACCAAAACGAAGCAAAATAATTAGGATTTGCACTTTGAGCGTCACTGAACTGGTAACATTTTATAACATTGGTAAAGCGTGAAGTAACATGTGCTTTACTGCTGGTGTTGGAAGAAAAACACATGTCACATGCGCAAGTGGGTGGTAATGTTTAAATGAATACTTTCTTCAAGTCTCAAATAGATTGAAAAGTACAATATGAATTGTGAAATAACAGCAATCCAATCTTCAAGCAATGAGCACGATGTTAACAAGTTTGTTTAATATATGACTTGATGACAAACTATGCAAAACAAAGTACCCCTATTGAAGATGAGCTGAATATAGAAGATGGCGATGGAGAAATGTAATGAGAAGAAACTACGGTTTTTATTTTCAATTAAGAGAAGTAGTTGAGGCACAACAAACGAAACAAGAACTCGTAGTTAACAAATTTGGCATGGCTAAGATACTATTTTGGCGAAAAATGAAAATGAAGAAATGTAGTACTACTTAAGTTAGCCTTGGAGTAGAAAGAGAAAAGTAGCACTACTGAAGATAACCTTGGAGTAGAAAAAGAAAAGTAGCACTACTGAAGATAACCTTGGAGTAGAAAGAGAAAAGTAGCCCTACTGAAGATAACATTGGAGTAGAAAGAGAAAAGTAGCACTACTGAAGATAGACTTGGAGTAGAAAGAGAAAAGTAGCACTACTGAAAATGGACTTGGAGTAGAAAGAGAAAAGTAGCACTAACGAAAATAGACTTGGACTAGAAGAAGAAGTGTAGCACTACTGAAGATAACCTTGGAGTAGAAAGAGAAAAGTAGCACTACTGAAGATAACCTTGGAGTAGAAGAATAAAAGTAGCACTACTGAAGATAACCTTGGAGTAGAAGAAAAACATGATGATGATTTCGAGTGTTATTTAAAAGAAGTAATTATGGTAACTTATAACTTGACGTTTACATTTCAAGAAGTAATTATGGTAACATAATTGAACGTTTACATTTCAAGAAGTAATTATGGTAACATAACCGAACCCTTACATGACAAGTAGTTATTATGGTAACATAACCGAACCCTTACATGACAAGTAGTTATTAAGGTAACATAACCGAACCCTTACATGACAAGTAGTTATTATGGTAACATAACCGAACCCTTACTTGACAAGTAGTTATTATGGTAACATAACCGAACCCTTACATGACAAGTAGTTATTAAGGTAACTTACAGCTATTGTTTGAATGTCAAGAAAGCACTTTCCAATTTGTTATGTTTTTAACTTGAGGCATGTTTGAGATGATTATTTTCTCATATTTCTCTAAGGAATTGCAGGGCCGTATTATGTACGAGCTTATATAATGTTCCGGGGTAATATGTGACCTTAGCTGTATAGTTAATATATACCGGTTTCAGTGCCAATTATCAATACTCCTAAGTCAATCCAGCTGTAAATATGTACATGACATTATGTTAGGGAAGGAATAGCAGCGAAGAAGGGAACTAACCACCAAAAAAAAGAGCTAAGACCTAATACGATGCAGTTTCTAACACTTGCTCCCTAAAAGCAGTGTATGCAATGGAAGAACCATTACCTTTATATATAAATTAAAACTGTCTATAAAAAGCAAGCAATGAGCTCACGCAATACTGTATATTAACCTGACGTTTTTATAGGCCGGAAAAAATCATTTCCTGCCACCCTCACAAATTTTTGTTTTGTTTTTTTGCTTAGATGTTTGCTTAGATGTTTGCCTCACTCATTGGTGTACGCCTGAGTGGACACTTGAGGTTGTAGAGACACCGATACGTTAGGACTTTACTTCTGCCATATCTCCATCTCATTGGTGTACGCCTGAGTCAACACTTAGGTTGTAGAGACACCGATACGTAAGGACTTTACTTCTGCCATATCTCCATCTCATTGGTGTACGCCTGAGTGAACACTTGAGGTTGTAGAGACACCGATACGTAAGGACTTTACTTCTGTCATCTCTCCATCTCATTGGTGCACGCGTGAGTGGACACTTAAACGTCAATATGTGTACCCATCTGTTGTCAGGCATGTGTAGCGTGTGGCTGGCCCATCTACATTTTCTTAACAATACAATATTTACGATATCATTGAAGGAGGATTGATGGCCGATTTCGAGGTTGTGAACTAGGTCTTCCTTTCATTGTCCTTTTAGCAGATCGGAACTTCTAGAACTGCATCTGTTTTTCGAAAACTTTATAACTCGCAGCCATATATCGTGGCTATAATAAATACACGGTTGAAGGGTGTGAGCTCTTGTCCTGTCTTGTCTCATCTACATAAACATGGTTTTGATGCAACTGAGGCTGAGCAATCCAGCTGCTATCCTTCGTGAAATCCCATAAAATATATGTGGGAGATCGCAATTTCCTGTCACAAATAAAAATCATTTCCTAGTCGAAGCTCTCTTGTGGGCAAATACGTGTTTAATATGACTAGGTTTCTTTCTATTAATGTTTAGGCCATCTACAAAAGTTGCTTTGCTGAACTCATTTAGGCATTGCTCAGCTTTTCTGATGATGTGGCTGAAGACCATAGTTTCAGCAAACCTAAAGTGATTGGTCATTTCGCTGTCTCGGTTGATTCTTTCATGTTACACATTTTGTTTTGTAAAGTCTTCTTCCGGGTCAATCAATCAAAGCCCGTCGCTCATATTGGCGCAGACCATTGACAACATCATGTCATCATATACGGTCTTGAGCTGCTCTTTCTGTCTCTCTCATAGACCATCGACAACATCATGCCATGGGCTGCTCTTTCTACCCCTCTCCAGGTGTAATACTTACTTACTTCCCGTGTCCAAGCACCACGTTATATATCTTGTATCCAGTATTCAGTTACATGGATTGCCCTGTCATTTGCCCCCAGCATTTGCCCCCAGCGCTTATTGCATTTTTCCTGGGGATTAGGGTAAGTCATCAGGTGGTCTTGGTCCTGTATTGCGCCGCAATCACATGTGTTTTCATCTGTGTATCCCCATCGCTTCATATTCCTGTTGCACCGTGATACACCAGTTCGAGTCTGTTCAGCGACTTCCATGTTGTGTAGGGTAGATGATGTCCAGGAGCAGGTTCCTCCCGAAGTTCCATCTCTGACGCCTGCACCCAATTCATGCCACCAATCGATAAGGCGACTTTCAGGGTCTGAATGTATGGGGGTTTGTTGTTTTTAGAAATCTATGTCAGGATTTGAGTCTTCTGTTTTTTTCTTATGTCCAAACATTGGGTGCCTTGGGTCGTGCTCCTGTTTTTCACGTTCGATTTCTGCTGCGACGCTTCTTCGGATCTCGGGGGATGCTATGCCAATTATGGGATATATTTTATCAATGGGGGTGGGTTTTAGGCACCCTGATACTATCCTACCCGCATCATTTATTGCTGTATCAACAAGTTTCGCATGAGCAAAGTTTTTCCAGACTGGCGCAGCGTATTCAGCTACGGAGAAACACAAGGCAAGTGTAGATGTCCGAAGGACTGATGGCTGTGTCCCCCATGTTGTGCCGGTCAGTTTTCTGATGATATTATTTTTTGCGTGTATCTTATGCTTTGTGTCTTGGCAGTGTGTTATGTAAGACAATGTGGTGTCTAATTTTCCGCATAGATATTTGGGAGCCGTGCAGTGTTCAAGCTCCTGCCCTTGCCACCTAATCTGAAGTTTTCTTTTTGCCTGTTTCTGAGGTGGTAGGCACATACCTAGGTATTACTGGGATTTAGTTTGTTGATCCTTGTGGTAGTATTATGCAAGGGCATTGAGAGAACTTGACAATTTGCTTTCCACTTCCTCAAACCGTTTTACCTGGACAGCAATTGCTGTGTCATCAGCATATATGAATGTCCTTGTGTCTGTGTCCATGGGCAGGTTCCAGGTGTAATAATGTAATCTTAGTTCTTTCTCACACTCTCTTCTTTATGTATTGATAAGATTATATCACCTAGTCGAACATCATTCATTGGTATGTTGATTGACAGAAAAGACATTATTTTGGACAGCACTCCTTTACCTCTTGTTTCACCTGAGAATACCTTGATTTATTAGTGTTCACCACTGCATTTATTTCAATAATGTTCGTGATTATTGTTCGCAGTCATCAATCACAAAGCACAAAGGCCCATGTACCTGCCATACTTTCTCCATTGATTGGTTGATTGGAGGTGTTAGGTGGTCGAGTAGTCGTTCCCGGTGACCGCCTGTTCATGTGGCTGATTCTTCAACGTGATTATCTAGCCTGTCTACACTAGGTCCTGTTAAATATTGTAGGAATAAAAGCAAACAAATTAAACTGATGTATCTAATGTTGTATGTGACTGCTTTGTGTGAATAAGAATAGACGTGTCATGTTTACTTCTAGAGTGGAGATTCAGTCAAGAACAGCGATGGCCATGGTCGCCCTGACCAGACGCGAATAAACTGGAAAGACAAGAAGCTGACTTTAGTGTATACAATGGTCACCTTCTTATACATCTACGCGTGTGAGACTTGGAATCTGACGGCTGCCCTAGAACGTAAAATTTGCGTAATTGAAAAGAGATGCTTGTCAATTCTTAGCATTTCTAATTTGGATCGTGTTACAAACGAGTGTTCAGGAAATTGTTAGGAAGGAGTTAGGCCAGTATAAAATCGTATTGACTATAGTAATAACATTAAAATTGACATGATATGGACATATATCACGATCGGTGGGGTCGACCAAGACCCTTTTGTAAGGAACTGTGCCTGGGAAGCGTGGGAGAGGGAGAACAAACAAGAGATGGCAGGACAATGTAAAATAGTGGACGGGAAGGTCTATAGCTGAAATTAATACCCTGACGACATATCCATACGTATGGCGAAAACGCCACAACCGTTTCAATCGTCAGTGACGACGCATATTTCATGTTATTTGCGTTTCTGTTAACTACAGTCTTCGGTGTAGAAAGATCAGTGTAATGCTTCTGACATTCTTCTTCAATTTCCACTTTATCTGTCAAGATTGTTTCACCTTCTGCTTCTTCTTCGTCTACTTCATCTTCTTTTTCTTCATCTTCTTTTTCTTCTTCGACAACTGACGCTATATTTCTAGCCCGTGAGGAACACGAAGGAGACTGCGTGTCAGGTCTTCACCGGTCCCCCACAGTTTTTCCAGCATGGTCGCTACCCATGCCCAGACTGCCTCTTTGTGTACATAAGTGGGGTAGTCCTGCAGGATATGTTCCAGTGTTTGTTTTGATGCTCACCAATGGCATGTTGCAGTGTCTCTAAGACTCATGCTACGGAGATGACCTTGAGTCTGCAATGTCCCCTTCTGAGTCTGTAGATCTTTGTCTGCCAATCTCTGCCTAGTTTGTCTGTGCTGTCATTTTCTGGTTTGCATTCTTTGTTCTGGTCTCTCAATTTCTTGCTCATGGTTCTTGTTCTTAATTCTAGGAATCAACATCTTCACAAAAAGGACAATCTCATAAGTGCTCCGTTCTCTCTTCAAGCAGCCAGGCGTTGATAACTCGTGGATTGTTCGATGAGTATCTTTGTTTTTTAATAGCTCAGTGTATGATGAGTCTGCGTGCCACCGCTTCCAACTTTTGCTGGCTTGGCTGCCTTCTCAGGATCCCACAGTCGGCGGTAATACACTCTAGGACTAGAACTGTTTACTTTTTTTGGAACAGCAAATCGCTGTTATATTTTATTACACGTGAGAGGCTATCTTGTTTGGGGCTTGAGTTGGCCTGGGGTACGCTCCTGGAGTCTGTTTGGGGCTTGCGATTGGAGTCTGTTAGAATGTAGCTGTGTTTTAGATCATAAGAATCTGTCTTGCTTTATGCACAGCTGTTACTTAAGTTCTGATATAGTCATAGGTCTCTCTTGCTGGTATGGAGTGGTTTTCTATGTCGCCGTTGGAGTGTGAGATGTAGATTACGGTGCTTCCTCTATTTTTCCTTTTAGATAGCCAATCCATCTGTATACACATGTATCCACGAGTTGCTATTGTACTGTTGCTTGAGCTCATGCGTAACGTAGAGTTTTTATTCTGTTGCCGACTGCTCATTTTTTCACGATCCTTTGAACCTCCAAGATTATATTGGACCTGTCCTGGTTCCGTACCCATGGTTCTGGAATTAGTGCTTCATACTTTTGTATCACCATCATTTTTTAGAGTTTACATCGGGCATCTCCACGGTTGAAGATCTTATCTGCATTTGATTACATGTCGTCTATTCTCTTCTGCTTTGATTAGATTTTCCAATCAATGCTGTTCAGAATCTACTTTAAATATTACCTGATCTAATAGTTCGACTAGTATAGCTCGATTGTATTGAGCATTCCACTGTCTTTGAGCCGTCTCTTGGTTTTAGGGAATCATCTTTGATTCGACTAGATTTTGTTGCATTATGTATTTATGCCATAGTGATTCAGTTATTCAGCTTTTCCACCACCTGTACCAGGAAACAGGTAGGAGATCACGCGCACTGCCAATCCTCTCGCCGAATTTGTTCTGTCGGCCAAGTAGCATCAAGTCGAGACATGGATGCCTAACTGGTGAGTGATCGCTGTTTATTTTTAGCCGATGCAACACTTCCGTGGTAGTAACAAATTAAAAATAGCTCATCAGCACCAAGTCAATGTCAGTCTTAGTTTTCTCATTTGTAGAATGCTAGGGCCACCTTTCTACAGCAGACATTGTGAAGTACGTTTCATGACATGTAAGTTTCGTATTTCAGAAAAAAATAGTTAAACGCTGTCTTTCATTAATTTACTATTGTTAAAAAAAAGTGGTGTGGTAACAATCGCTTGTTTGTTTGGTCAGACTTCAACGAACTTCTTCTTTATCGATCAACTGATGCTATGCTTCTAGTCCGGGTTGGTTCACGAAGGAAACTGTGGGTTTCAGATCTTCACCGGTCCCGGCAGCATTTCGAGCATGGTCGCTCCCCCAGGCCAGACTGCCTCTCTTTGGTCGGCATAGGTAGGGCATTCTTGCAGAATATGTTCTGGTATTTGCTTGAGAGCTCCGCAATCGCACGTGGCAGTGTCTCTGAGACCCATTCTGTGGAGGTGGCCTTTGAGTCTACAGTTCCGTTCTGAGTCTGAAGATCTTTGTCTGCCCATCTCTACCAAGTTTGTCTATGCTGTAATTTGGTGGCTTTTATTCTTTCTGCTGGTCTCTTTACTCTGTCCTGATGGATCGTTTGATGAGTGTCTTTGCTTCTTTATAGCTCAGTGGATAGGGGATCTGATTGCCACCACTTCCGGCTTTTGCAAGCTCATCTGCTTTCTCGTTTCCAGGGATCCCACATGAATACCACTCCAACAATCAAGTCTTCTACCTCGATTGTTGTGTACTCTAGTTGAGGAAGCTATTATTAAAGAATTTCATATAAGATCTCTATATTGTTATCGGAATTTTGACCGCGGGTAGGAGGGCGAAGGGTGAGGGAGGGGCGGGGAAGGGGTGACAGCAATGTATGTTAAGTAGTAGATTAGACTGATACGACATGGTATCTAAACGGAATCAATTTTTTACTTTACTTTGACAGGTACTTTGCTATACATGAAGCACAATATAGCAATCTCTCTCAACCTCATTATCCGTCAGGACCCTAGAAATAATTGTCAGCGACAACTGCGAACTTGGTTTGTTTATTTTTAAAACTATTTATAATTTATCCAATCAGAATCTCACGAGGAAACTCTGTCGCGGAATTCTAGGGTTCTGCGTAACACAGGTTGAGAACACCTGCATTAAATAGATGAATGCGTGCAGCTGGTAATAACCATGTAATACATATGCCAGTAGTTAGCGGTATGAAGTAACACAGGTTGAGAACACCTACATTAATCAGATGAATGCATGCAGCTGGTATGAACCATGTCATTCATATGCCACTAGTTAGAGGTATGAAGTAACACAGAAAACACTGGTTCAGTTCCAGGAATCCTGTTAACAACCTACAGTACATAATGTACACTGGTAGGTCAGTATATCAGCTAATTGCTATTTCTCTTTAATCCCCTAAACATTATTTAAAGTGCTTAAATATTTAAATACTGTATTGTCCGAGTGGTCTGCCGGGGTCTTTGTGTATGACAAGGACAAGAATAGCACCACTGCCCCACAGAGAGCATGTCGTAATAGGCGACCAATTGTGTGACGTGGCATAACAGCGGCCATGGTTAGGTGGTTTGTTTAGAACAGTGTAGATGGCGCCTAACAGCCTGCGGGTGTACTTTGCTCTAGTGTTTGAGTCTATTAAGATGGACTCGGACATCGATTAATCACCCTCCGTAAGCGCTTGTCCCAACGCAGATGAGTATTACATGGCTCGAGCCTAGCCCGCTAAGCAGAAAACCATTCTCCCGGCTACATCCAGCTCATACCAGAATTGGGACCTGCACAGTGGCATCTGTCTCTGTAGAAGTATAGGTCGACTAAGAACTAAGAACTAAGAGATACTATATTTTCAATGCATCTAATTGTTTTGTTACAAATTATAACACTGGATGTATGCTAATGTGTTAAATCAAATTGTTGACGTGTCCTGCTACAAATAGACCGGTGTTGATATTTTGAAATATTTTAATACTACGGCGTATTTCAAGATATTTGTCATTACTGAAGATTATATTAAACGTGAAAGTATGTAGGAAAGACTTATCTGTCTTTAATAACTGTTTTGTTGTTAGTATCAATTTAGCCATCTTCGCTTACGATGGGCAATAGCTATTTTTGCTATGAGTATTTAAATCAAATGTGATGATACATTATTATGTTTTGTAAATATTGTTCACCCCAGTCCATTGTTAACAGATGCCTACGAAGGACAATGGGTATACAATGGCATGACATGGCAAGGAATGAAGATATGTTGGAATGATTCAAACACATTAAGTTAAGAAGAAAATGGGACTGGTCAATACAAACGTTGAGGAAGGCATCATCAAAAATAATACAGTAGGCTCTCACGTGAAATCATCAAGGAAAGATAAAGTGGGGCAGACAAAAATTACTAGGAGAAGAGAATGTAAGAGGGAAATACAATTAAATGATTACACTTGAAAAGAGACAGAAAGAATAGCACGTGACTGTCTATGCTGGCGAGACGCCGTCAGATTCAAATACGTTTTAAATATATGTAAGGTTGTACGAGGTTAAGTCAATAAGTAAGTCACACACGGTTATAGGACAGTAGAAAAATGTAGTTTGTAGATTCTGAAGGAGTCATTAGATAGCAGGAGCATTCACCTGTGTGGATAGTGTACGTAGGAGACGACAGGTGTCGCATGCGTGTTCGCAATTCAGATTAGAAATGACGTTTCTGCTCGCGTTGTAGAATCAAAGAACAATGTTCGGTTCTGCTTGTTTTTCTACAAAAGGACTTTCTGCAAAGAATATTCATAAGGAAATACTTCGTTTTTACGATGAGAAGTGGTTGTCGAGTACAGCGGTGCAAAACTGGGTTCATACATTTGTTCATGAATGCTTAAACGTTGCTGACATAGCCGGACCTGGTTGACCTGTTCGGATTGGAACCGAAGGATCTGTGTGTGGATGGTGGGGCAATTGGTTCCAGCTGACCGGCGATTAACAATAGATAGTTTGGCAACTGAAATACGGTGTTCACATGGTTTAGCCTACATAATAATGGCGATCGATTGCATTTCTGTAAAGTGCGCTCACGGATCTACCTTTACAGCTGACTAACGAACATATTACGAAACGAAGGGGCCTGTCATTGCAGTTTATTTGTCGGTATGCAGATGAAGGAGAAGACATGTTGGACAGGATTGTTACTGAGGACGAATCACGGGTGCATCACTACCAGCCTGAATCATGGGTGCATCACTACCAGCCTGAATCACGGGTGCATCACTACCAGCCTGAATCATGGGTGTATCACTAACAACCCGAATCATGGGTGTATCACTACCAACCCGAATCATGGGTGCATCAATACCAACCCTAATCATGGGTGTATCACTACCAACCCGAATCACGAGTGCATCACCACCAGCCTGAATCATGGGTGTATCAGTACCAACCCGAATCATGGGTGTATCACTACCAACCCGAATCACGAGTGCATAACCACCAGCCTGAATCATGGGTGTATCAGTACCAAACCGAATCATGGGTGTATCACTACCAACCCGATTCAAAGTCTGCTGCATTGCAATGAACTTATTCTCCTTCAACCTTCTGTCAAGTAATTCAAGGTTGCGTCATCAGCAGTGAGGTTATGTGTATAGTGTTTTGAGACTTTCATAGAGTCTGCTAACCAATTTCAAGTGAACTGAGACAATATAAGTAATATATAGTACTATACAGTTTTGTCGATGCTTCTGGATGCAATTTGAAGAAAACGTGTCTGTCCGATTATTTGAAGAGGATTGCTCCATCATAACAGAGGCAGACCAAATACGGCTCGACTAACCCTGCATACAATTGACCAACCAGAGGGGCAACTTCTCGAACATCCACCTTACTGTTCAACTCCGACTTATCCTAGGGCGATTTTCACCTGTCAGACGCACTAAGGCACTACAGATCCACCTTGGTGTGAGACGTTTCGCTAGTGACGGTGAGGTTGAACGTGAAGTGCTGATGTGATGAAGACATCAATCCAAAGAATTCTATGCTGCCGGCTTAGGTGCAGTGGTACAGCGATGTGATAATCGTATCAATGTTGGTAGAAATCACATTGATAGATACGGTACAATATTAGTGCAATAATAGTCTTTTCAAGTTTTGCATGTCATTGAATTATTTTTATAAATTATTTGTGACCTATTTACTGACCCACTCTCGTATGAACCAGCTTAATCAGATATCAAATACAAATCAAATCATTTTAGCCCTTATGATTTTCTTAACAAGTGAATCCATGGGTCCTTTTCTGTGAAGAAAAGAGACCGTTGTACCTCAAGTCGTGTTTTAAAAGACGATTACAGAGAGTTGTTCATTGCCTAGTAACATCACAATGTATAACAAATTGCTACAGAAAAAAAAATGTATTTTGAGCATGAGCAAGTAACGTGTTTTTGCACAATTTTCCCATAGGATGTCAACTGTACTGGTGGGCTTTTGGAATGAGAAAGGATATATTAGAGAAGATGAACATTTTTTAATCATAAAAATACATAATACCAACCACAACAAAGGTGTACTAGCTTTTCTGTAAAGTAGGACAAAAACCTGGTTGATTGATATATTATGTGGTCTCTTTGTAGAATCACATTACCAATGAAGAAACATCATATGTCCTTTAGTAATACAATGAGTTTGATGCGTCATGTAGAATTAACACCCTTTTTTGTGCTAAAAACATATCAAGATGAAAAATACAACGGTTCAGTCTTCTTTGAGAGCTGCCCACTATCAACTACTACTGCGCGCATTTTGAAAATAGTAGAAGGAAATACCTATGGCAGATAAACACATAATATAACAAACATCCAGCCACAACTGTGACTTGCAACAATCAGCTCCACACTTTGGGCTGAAGGTAGCAAACACAAACTCTCATAGCAAGACTTTTCAGAAACAATATTGCAAAACAGTAACGAAAAGAAGATAATAACAATTTGTATATAACAAAAGAGACAACTTGAGGTTGAAACGGCGTCCAACGCCATAGCACTAACAACCGCTGATTAACAAATTATACTGGTTGCTTCGTGCAGAATAAGTATCATTCATTGTTCAACTTACCTCTTGAATCATTTGACATCCTGGTATGTAACTGGCATCTGAACCGCACAATGGTGAGAGCATGTGTCTAGAAGCAAAGGTGGTGTTTTGACTGGTATGTCTCGACAAGAACAAGTCCACTAAGCTGTAAATGTGTACTTTCATTACAGTCAAGGATGGTAGTGCAGTAGGACTTAACTTCATGTAGGCGCAAGATTGAGCACAAACGTTTACAAATAAATCTGCAGCTGTCAGCAGAACTTTGTTTTTTTTAAAATTGTTTTTGTGTACGCCGTATTTCTCTAATCCCCAAGGCGGTGTGCATTGCACTGTGGTTTTTATTTTGCTCCTGTCGGCCCAGTGCATCCGACTTCAGCATGCATTTTATGTAAGGGTCTGCTTCCTCCTTTATTTTCTAAGGGTTTCCTTCTCCGGGGTAACGGTCGGTGCTGTGATGGGGATCGAACCCAGCATCGTGGGGTTTTGAGCCGTGTCACTTAGCCACTAGCCCACGCCGTCCATAGCTTTGTTTAAATTTATATTGATTTATTGCATTGTTAATTTTTTCTAGATTTCTACTTTATATGTAGCTATTTTAGTTACAACTACTACTACTATTGCTATAACTACCACTGTTACTACTGCTACTACTACTACTACTTCTGGTACTACTACTGATACTACTACTACTACTGCTGCTACTACCACTAATACTTATATTACTACTGATACCACTGCTTCTACAACTACTTCTGCTGCTCCTATTACTACTGCTACTAAAACTCAAACCAATACTACTACTACTACTACTACTACTACTACTACTACTACTACTACTACTGCGCTGCTACTCCAACTAATTCTACTGCAACTACTACTACTAACACTACTATTACTATTGCTACTATTGCTCCTACTACTACTACTACTACTCTTACTAATAGTATTTATATTTCTTTAGATGGTGTTTTCTGTTATTATCGTTTTATCCGGTAAATGAAACAAGCTTTAATTGACCGAAACGTCGGTAAGCTTCTGTGATTGTACTTTTGTAACACTGCCCTTCTACCTTTTAAGTTTATCAATAATCTAAATGTAAATATCATCCAGTATTCTGAATTGAAAGATGACATTATCTTATGATGCGTGACTACAAGACTACATCATTGTGATACCTAATGATCATTTATTGCCACATTCTGAATGTTACTATATATTATTTTGTGCTACACCATAACCGAACACTGTTCCACGAAGCACAACTATTATTCATAATAAACGGGTGTAAGTGTATCAATATTGTATTGTGTTTTTATTTGATAAAGAAGACTGAAGTGGTTATTTTTCTGTTTATTTTTCCTCCACCTTGATGAAATATTATTGTATGTTAGTCAGAGCCATATCCCTCTGTTAACTTATGCCCTTAATATGATATGTGCTATTCTACAGATGGCAATTTATGTAATACTAATGGTTACTGTAGTTGTCTGGCTCTATGACCAACAGGTATATATCTTTGAGCTAGTTTACATTAATTCGTTCAAGCTTTTCTCCTCCCAACCTTTCTGTGTTGTTTTTCTGTCCTCTGTTTTCCCCTAGTGGACCAAGAGCTCATTTCTGGGAAGAAAAGAATAGACCCCTGCACCTCCTTGTATGTTGTAATGCTCTTCGTCCGCTAGCAATCTCATTGAGTGAAACAAATGTCTAGGAAGCCACCACTATAAAAGAACTCGCTATGATTTGGCTCAGACTTCCTAAAGAAGGCCAACTGCAATGCTAGTCCTGCTATGATACTGTTTCCTTAATCCTTTTCAGTAACGATTGTGTAGACCGGTATCGCACGTAACATATACGGCGAAGTTGCGATGGTACTAACATTAAATTGTAATCATAATAACATAGAAAATATTGCTGAAATGTCATGCCCGGTTTCGTCCATGCTCTCACTTCAGACGTGGTGTCAGTACTAAGGAAAAGGTAGTCCCATAGCTTATACTACTGTCGAGGATGAAGTGTCAGACCTCGTTGAACGAAACCACAGCTTATTTGTAAGTTGGGGTGGCCAGTTCCCTTCCTCGCTGCATTTCCCTTCCCAACTGTAAGACAGGTACCAATATCTGTAAATCTGGTGCGTTGCGTGACCATGTCGTAAAAATACGTCATTTCCCGACCAGCAGCTGTTGATGTCGGACTATTTTTGTACAATGCTAACTCTAATCATTTTTTGACCAGCAGTTGCTGCTGTGGTGTTGCCTTGGCTGTTTGTCAAGCTCAATAATTGATCTTTGCCGGTTTCTCCGATGGAAACATCGTCTGTGGCAATATAACTCGAGAACACCAAGCACATATGGAGGTTGAGGAGAGAAATTATAGATGGATCTGGTATCTTTAAGAAGAAGCCTATCAACATAACCAGACATGTGATGTATTGGAACCCATACAGGCAATAAATAGCGAAGGATTCCGTTTACACGCCATATGGCAAGTTGAGGAATTTGGCGTTGAACCTACATGACCAACTTTGACTGACGTACACAACGCGTGTATGTGATCAGAATTGAAGATCGATTTGAACGATCAGCTTGCTATAGTACAACAAAAGTTGTAATAATGTGCTCATTAGTCTCTCCATATTTGTGTACAGCCTGTGAGACTTGGACCATTACTGCAGAATACATGCAATTGAAATGAGGTGCCTTAGAAGATCTTAAATGTTACATTTAAGGATCGTATCACGAATGTAGAAATACAACGGAGAGTGGAAAAGGCAATTGGTCCTTTTGATGATCTGTTCACAGTTATCAAATGGCGAAAGATGGCTTGGTATGGGAACGTCACGAGGTCCAGCGGAATTTCAAATTCGATACTGCATTGTTCCGTACCAGGAATGAGAATGCCAGGACATCCAAGGAAGAGATAGGCAGACAACATCACTGAGTGGTCAAACCTTCGTCCCGGTTAGCCAGCAGCAGACAAGGAGAGATGGTGAGGGATTGTGGGAGTGTCTTCAAGTGTGCCCTAACGACCTGAAGGGTTACAAAAGGAACTGAACTGAACTGAAAGGAATGAGGGACATCATAAAAGACTGAGGCAATACTGCTTAGTGATGACAAATCTCAAATACATTCAGTATTTCAAACTTTCACACACACCGGACAAAAGATGAAAATGTATTGCGACATTAAACTACAAATAAAAAATAATGTTGAGGTGTTTAAAAAAAAAAATATTAGGAAATACTCAATACAGACATACTTCTTCTTCTTCTTCTTCTGCGTACACAGTCAGACAGCAACCATTATTTTTTCGAAAAAAGCGGCGGTCGTCCTGAGACTCTCGCCACTACCATAGAGCTTGTCTTGCAGTTCCACTGGCAATGGCCACATCTGCTCTCTCTGATCCTCGTATGTCGGGCAGTTCTGCAGCAGATGTTCAGTAGTCATTTTACCAGTACCGCACGGGCATTCGTCGGTACACCCTATCTTCAATTTGTTGAATAGGTGGTACCTCAGTCTATTGTGGCCAGTGCGAAGTCTGAAGACAACGACCTGCTCTCTTCGGTTCAACTGGTAATAGGCATCGTTTTTGGTGTAACCAGTATGTTCGGTTTCCCATTTGGTAATGTACCTGGCTTTGATAAGCCGTTTTGACTCTTCGTACGTCATACTGGTATCTGTTTGTGGTAGCCTTGCACCTTCTTTTGCCAGTCTGTCTGCCTCCTCGTTGCCTTGGATGTTGCAGTGTGACGGAACCCACTGTACCACTACCCTTTTTGGTGCGGACAGCTGGCACAGTTTGCAGAGTGCTGCTCTTAAGTCATTAAGCTCAGTGTTTTTCTGGCTTTTTAGCGCTGTGACTACGGCGAGAGCATCTGTCAACAAGACTATGTGGCTCTCATTTTCACTGTGTGTTGCCATTTCTTCCACTGCCGCCCTCAGTGCCTCTGCCTCCGCTCTGAAATTGCTTGTGTACTTACCAGTAGCGAATGACAGTGTTATTTTTCTGCCATTTGGTAGGTTCAGGAATGCTCCTGCCCCTCCGTTCTGTGTAGTGTTTGTTACGAACCGTCGGTGTATGCATGGGTCCAGTCCATGCTTGGGTAGCTTTTCGTTATGAAGCTTAGGGTAGTGTCTCTCCTTTCTTTTTCGGTCTGGCAGTTTTTGTTTGCAATACCTGGTATATTTTCTACCACCTCTGGAAATATGTCCTGCCTCCAAGTAGGTTTTCGTACAGTAGTGATGGGTTTTGGTGTTGTTAGTGCGTTTATGGGGTCTTCGTGCATCTTTGCTTTGGCTATTTCTGCAAAGTTTCTCCGCTTTAGTTTCCCAGTTCCCAAATTGTTTAGCCTCTGGTACATTGGATGGTCCGTCAGTCTTCGGAGTTTCTCTGACTGCAGCTGGGCTCTGCAGTCTCTTCTGTCGGTCATGGATTGCAGTTTTGTAATCTTTTCAAGTTCTACAATTGGCGTTGACTTCATGCCACCAGTTATGATTCTCATAGCTTGGTTTTGAAGTTTGTTAACTTTATCGAAGTTCGCCTTCGCTGCTGTTGTCCATGCCGCGATGCCATACTCGAGAACTGGTCTCACTCTTCCAGTGTACAGTTTCTTTAGTATGCCTTCGTCTGCTCCCCAGCTTGTGCCAGCAAGTTTCCTCATGATCGCCATTCTTTCTCTGGCTTTCATTCGGTTTCTCTCAATCTGACTTTTCCATGTCATGCGCCGATCAAATGTGACTCCCAGATAGGTTGGGTTGTCGTTTGGCTGCAGGATTTTGCCATTTAGGCTTAATTTGGTACTTTGGGGTTTTAATGAGAGCGAGAATATTGTGCACGTGGTTTTCTCCTCGTTTATTTTGACCAGCCATGAGTTCGCCCACTCTTCCAGCGATGTTAGGGCCGTTTGCATCCGATTTCTTGCTATGGTGAGATTCTTTTCAGAGGTCCACATAGCCAGATCGTCTGCAAACATTGAGCTATGGACTCTTCTTGGTATATTCTCTGTAATATCGTTTATATATACCAGGAAGAGTGTGGGTGACAGTACTCCCCCTTGGGGTACTCCCTGCTCGAGTGTCACCTTTTTGCTCATCTGCCCTTGTACTTGGACTCTGGCCGTTCTTTGTTTGAGGTAGTGGTTGATCCACTTGTACATCTTCCCACAAACATCACTTCTTCTTAGCTTGACTCTAAGTCCATCCTTCCAGACTTTGTCAAATGCCTTTTCCAGATCCACCCAAACAGCTACTGTGTGTTTCTGTGCCTGGTAGGCATCTTCTATCTCCTGGGCTATGAGGATGACCTGGTCCTCAGTGGATCTGTGCTGTCTAAAGCCGGCTTGCTGTGGAATTAGTATTCGTTTTTCTTCCAGATGCCACATCAGTCTGGTGTTTATCATCCGTTCCATCAGCTTGCCGACACAGCTCAGTAGGCTTATGGGCCTGTATCCATTCGGATCTGTTTTGTCCTTTCCTGTTTTTGGTACTGGTACCAGTATTGCATCTTTCCATGCCTGGGGTACAATACCCCTTTTCCAGCTTTGGTTCAGGACTGATAGTAGTTTTTCCTTCGCTGTTTGGCCCAGCCCCATCAGCATTTCGTTTGTTATCCCGTCTTTTCCGGGAGATTTCCTTCTCTTTAGTGTTCTCATAGCCTCTTCCATTTCGCGCATTGTTAGTTTGGCCATCATGTGCTCTTCAGGAGCCGTATTTATGTTTTCGTGCCCCTTTAGCTCTTCGCTAATGTCTGTATGCTTATCTGCAGGGACCTCGATGTGGTTTGCTCTGGCATAGTGATCGACAAAGGCGTTTGCGGCTTTCTTACCTGTGATCAAGTTTTCGCCTTGCTTGATAGTAATTTGTTTATTTGACGGGGTTTCGTCGTTCATGGCTCTGACTAGCTTCCATAGCTTGTTCCCTTCTTTGTCCAGGTTTAAACTTTCCGTTTTATTTTTCCAACTTTCTCTTGCTGTTTGCTTGAGAGTGTGTTTGTACTTCGCCGCGGCGGCTTTGAGGGCGATGTTTGCCTCCACGGATTTTTCTCGTTCTGCCATGTTCCTCGCATTTGTTACTGCATCTTCCACTTTCTGTAACTCATCATTCCAGTAGGGCTTATAGTTTTTCCTAGCTCCTCTTGGGATGGTTTCAGTGGCGGCTTGCATTATTGCCTTGCTTAGGCTCTCTACCATGGGCTTCATTTTGGTGTTTCGTGTGTTGATGGTTTCACACAGCCCATCTGTCAGGATTGCAAATCTGTCCCAGTCGGCTCGTTTGTAATTCCAACGTGGGAGCGGTTTTGTTTCCTGTGGGCCTACTTCCATGTCAATGGTTAGCCTGATCGGCCTGTGGTCGCTACCTGCCAGTTGGTTTAGCACCTGGCGGTCTATTTTATAGTGTATGTCCTGTGTGGAGAAGGCCAAATCTGGAGTCGAGGTGGTATGCCATGTTCTTGAATAGAAGCTAGGGCTATCCTCCGGCCTGTTGATTAGGGAGAGATTTGCATCTATCTCCCAATCTTCCACTTCGTCACCTCTGCTGTCTGTGTCAGAGTATCCCCATCTCTCCGAGTGGCTGTTGAAATCTCCAACTACTATGCAGTTGGAGTCTCTGACCTCCATACTCGAGAGCGATAGGTCTCTGTTTGGTGGTCCGTACAGATTGAAAATGCGGAGCTTCGTCTCTTGAGCCATTATGTCAACTCCTACAATTTCTGCTTGTCCGGTGTGATTGACAGGTACCGCGCTACTCGGTATGCTGTTTCTGGTCAGTATCAGGACCCCTCCTTTGTGGCCTTCTCTATCTAGACGGAAAGTCTGGTATCCTCTGATTGAGAATTTATGGTTATTGTTGAGGTGCGTTTCCTGGATACATGCCACGTCAATCTTACCTTCATGCAGGTGATGTGTTAGGGAAAGTTTTTTGTTAATGACTCCCTCCGCATTCCACTGTAGTATTCTGAGGGTCTTGATGTTTTGGCCAATAGTCGTTTCCCCATAGCCATGTGCCTTGACTCCACGACACATGGGTGGGTGACCACCAGTAGTCAAGGGTGGGCCCCTTCGAGGCGTGGGGCCCGGCGCTATCGCTGCCTGGCGGGTCTCCTCAGGATGAGCGCCATACGTTTTTCGAATAGGTTGTGCCATCATACTGTGATTTACGTTGCACTGTTTTGTTAGGCTTGCGGCCCCGTGCATCCGATTTCAACAGGCGTTTCTGTAGGGATGCCCTCCTTAGCCTTTGGCTGTCCCCAGCCTATCTGCAAGGCAGCAGTTGTTTACGATCAGAGTTTTCTCTCCTATGGAAGTTGTCTTACCAGACTATCGAGTCTTCACTACTCGTGTCTTTAGGGTGCAATGATGATGATATATGAGATGGACTGGTTTACCCGGAAGAGAGGCAGTCCAGTGTGTCTGTATCCCAGGATCGTCACGTCCTGCCAGAAACGTAGCATTTGCATGTGAGTGGGGTAACTCTTTTTCCCTTTGTTTTCTTGGCTTCTATGCAGAGATGGTACGCCTAGCATTCCCCTCCACCTGGGGTGTTGACACAGTGGGGCAGGTGTGCAATGTCCGCTGGTCTGCATCTCTTCTGCGTCCAGCATGATAGTTATGGCTGATAACGTACAGAGGTAGATATCGTAGCCGGAGTGTATTTAGCCAGAGGACAAGCCTGGTAATGTCACAGAGATGTTGATCGCCTGGTGTGCGGACAACTCTCATGGTCAGTGGTTGAGTCTTGACAGTTCACAGTGTGGTGGCTGCTCTACTGTTTTCGACACCCCGACCAGGTTCTAAGTCTTTGGTTGGTGTTTTTCGCACCCCATCGCCGTATAGGGTGAGTATCAAGCAGTTTGTCCGCCCGCTTTGATTTGCGGGCGGCAAGGACCTCTTACTGTGGCTCTACCTGATAGGGCTGGGGCGCAAGCCCCAGGTCCCGAGCATGTAGGAGCCTCCCATTGCAGTGGTGCTGAGATTTTGGGCGGGATTGCGGCTTACAAGGGTTCGGCCGTAATCCCCCACATGGTAGCCTCGCGCCCTTGGCTTATCAGCCTGGTACGTGAACCAAAGTGTCTGCGGCTCCTCTCGATTTGAGCTGGTTTTCCGTAGCAACGCCCTGTCATTTGTAGGGTAAAACTGACCTGTCTTCAGATGATCTATTTCCAGCACACGTTCACTATTTGGTCAGACGAATTTATTGAGGGCTTTTGTTTGTCAATGACCAGGTATTTGAAATCTGCGGTTTCTGCAGAGTTAAGACACGATTTCCGTAGCGTTCTTTCATTTGAGTGTTTGAGAGCTGACTTGTCATCCGTGATTCTAATACCAGCGTACGTTCATTATTAGACCCAAACGGCAGTGCTCTCGATTTGTCAGTTGTTCTACAGTATTGGCGTGTTCAGTCAAATTAAGCCGCAGATTCCACACCTGGTGGTGCCCTTCCGTCAATTCCCTTAGCGAGACAATCAAGTTTCTTAGAGGGTAGCCCCAAAATTTTCGAGGGTCTAATTCCAGCACATGTTCTCTATTAGACCCCGCGAAGGTGTACTTTTTGATAGTCATTCAATACAGACATACTATGCTTGTTATTTCTCCAAATGTTATTTCTGGTGATGGCTGACGTTTCATTCAACACACAGTGTAAGTTCTGGTCGTTCATTACACTTCGTCCAGCAGATGTGTACTGGAAATGTACTGGAAATGCATCACGCCACATTCAACAGTAGACTATTTTCTGGAAATGCATCACACCTCGTTCAACGAGAGAGTTTGTTTTCAGACGATGCGTCTCGCCTCATTAAAAGTCAGTCAGTGTATTTTCTGGTGGTGTTAGGCTCTGTTCAACAGCAGACATGGTGCTCTATAGTGATGCGTCACCATCAGCAGAAGAAATTTATGTGCAGTTAAATGTAGTTCTACAACAAACAGTGTGCGTCTGCAGATGAGTCACTCGCTGTTCAACAATAACCATTGTACTTGTGGAGGTATGACTGCTCCGCTCTACGCCATACTCTATTTCTAGTGGTGTGTCCCAGTTCAACAACAGACAGTGCACTTCTAGAGGTGTGTAGCGTTCAACAACAGACAGTGTACTTCTAGGGGTGTGCTCCAGTTTAACAACAGACAGTGTACTTCTAGTGGTGTGTCCTAGTTCAACAACAGGCAGTGTACTTCTGGTGGTGTGTCCCAGATAACAACAGACAGTGTACGTCTAGTGGTGTACCCCAGTTTAACAACATACATTGTACTTCTAGTGGTGTGTCCCAGTACAACAACAAACAGTGTACGTCTTGTGATGTGTTCCAGTTCAACAACTGATAGTGTACTTCTAGTGGTGTGTCCCAGTTGAACAACAAATAGTGTACTTCAAGTAGTGTGTACGAGTTCAACAACAGACAGTCTACTTTTAGTGGTGTGCTCCAGTTCAACAACAGACAGTGTACTTCTAGTGCTGTGTCCCTGTCCAACAACAGAGAGTGTACTTCTAGTGGTGTGCTGCAGTTCAACAACAGAAAGTGTACTTCTAGTGGTGTGTACCAGTCCAACAACAGATAGTGTACTTCTAGTGGTGTGTCCCAGTCCAACAACAGAGAGTGTACTTCTATTGATGTGTCCCAGTCCAACAACAGACAGTGTACTTCTAGTGGTGTGTCCCAGTCCAACAACAGACAGTGTACTTCTAGTGGTGTGTCCCAGTTGAACAACAAATAGTGTACTTCAAGTAGTGTGTACGAGTTCAACAACAGACAGTCTACTTCTAGTGGTGTGCTCCAGTTCAACAACAGACAGTGTACTTCTAGTGGTGTGTCCTAGTTCAACAACAGGCAGTGTACTTCTGGTGGTGTGTCCCAGATAACAACAGACAGTGTACGTCTAGTGGTGTGCTCCAGTTCAACAACAGACAGTGTACTTCTAGTGGTGTGCTCCAGTTCAACAACAGGCAGTGTACTTCTGGTGGTGTGTCCCAGATAACAACAGACAGTGTACGTCTAGTGGTGTGCTCCAGTTCAACAACAGACAGTGTACTTCCAGTGGTGTGCTCCAGTTCAACAACAGACAGTGTACTTCTAGTGGTGTGTCCCAGTTCAACAACAGGCAGTGTACTTCTGGTGGTGTGCCCCAGATAACAACAGACAGTGTACTTCTAGTGGTGTGCCCCAGTTTAACAACAGACATTGTACTTCTAGTGGTGTGACCCAGTACAACAACAAACAGTGTACGTCTTGTGATGTGTTCCAGTTCAACAACTGATAGTGTACTTCTAGTGGTGTGTCCCAGTTGAAAAACAAATAGTGTACTTCAAGTAGTGTGTACGAGTTCAACAACAGACAGTCTACTTCTAGTGGTGTGCTCCAGTTCAACAACAGACAGTGTACTTCTAGTGCTGTGTCCCTGTCCAGCAACAGAGAGTGTACTTCTAGTGGTGTGCTGCAGTTCAACAACAGAAAGTGTACTTCTAGTGGTGTGTCCCAGTCCAACAACAGACAGTATACTTCTAGTGGTGTGTCCCAGTCCAACAACATACAGTGTACTTCTAGTGATGTGTCTCAGTCCAACAACAGACAGTGTACTTCTAGTGGTGTGTCCCAGTTCAACAACAGAAAGTGTACTTCTAGTGGTGTGTCCCAGTCCAACAACAGACAGTGTACTTCTAGTGGTGTGTCACAGTCCAATAACAGGCAGTGTACTTATATGGGTGTGTCCCAGTCCAACAACAGACAGTGTACTTCTAGTGATGTGTAGCTCTCAACAACAGCTAATGTACTTCTAGTTGTGTATCACGCTCCGTTAAACAATAAAAGGTGTATTTCTGGTGACGCCTTGTTTAACAATAAACAGTCTACCTCTGATGGTGTGTGGCGCCCCGTTCCGTAACAGGATGTGCTCTGGTGGTGTGTGGCGCCCCGTTCCGTAACAGGATGTACTCTTGGGTGTGTGGCGCTACGTTCCGTAACAGGATGTACTCATGTAGTGTGTGGCGCCCCGTTTCGTAACAGGATGTACTCTGGCGGTGTGTGGCGCCCCGTTCCGTAACAGGATGTACTCTGGTGTTGTGTGGCACGCCGTTCTGCAACAGACTGAACTTCTGTGGTGTATGGCGCCCCATTCTGTAACATGATGTACTCTGGCGGTGTGTGGCGCCCCGTTCTATAACAGGGTGTTCTCTGGTGGTGTGTGGCGACTCAGTTCTGTAACAGGATGTACTCTGGCGGTGTGTGGCGCCCCGTTCCGTAACAGGATGTACTCTGGTAGTGTGTGGCGCCCCTTTCCGCAAGATACTGAACTATTGTGGTGTGTGACGCCCTGTTCTGTAACAGACTGAACATCTTTGGTGTGTTGCCCCCCCCCCCCCCCCCCCGTTTAACAACAGCCTTTTGTTTGAGCATCTCAGTGATAGAGTGTTAATGCTTCTCGCGTTAAGGAGCCATGTTCGAACCCTGCAGTCGATGCAGTCGACCAAGCTCTAAAGTGTACATGGCTTTCTGTTATGGAAGAATAAATAACACGGAATGCAACTGTTCACCCCAACTCAAAACAAAAAACTAAGGCCTGGTAAGATTTAGTTTCATACTCTCCGAGAGAAGTCTGCTTCGAGTATTTTGATCATATTAGGATGCATTGATCTTTGTGGTTTTGTTGTAAAAAATTGTTAATTTAATCAGAAAACGGGCTCATTTTCTTGTCATTGTATATGATCTATTGTCAAGCATATGGCGTCGCTTTATCGCGAGAAATACTTATTTTTTGTGTTACATGAAGTTTAAAGGAAGATGAGTGCTCATCAGACCGTATCATGAATCCCCAATGTCGTTATAATCTGTAGTGACATTGTGAATTCGCTTTGTATTGTAACAGCTCCCAGGGCATGTTCAATACATATCATTTGACATGATATGTTCATTCATAGGCCTTCTTCAAGTGGGACTGTTTCTGTTGACAGGAAAATGAATGACGTGCAAGTCTCTGAGACCGTAAAATCATAATGGTCTGGGTAGATAAAGTATGTACATTATAAGTTGAAATGTATCCAAGAAAATAAGTACTGGCTTCCATCCGTCTGCTGCTTTGTAGGTAGGCTAGTGACAGCCAAATTCTAAAGAGAGTTATCACCACAGAAAAGGAATTTACGAAAGCAGGTAAAGCTGTCCTGGAACACTTGGATAATTTATTCTTGTTAATGTGGCGCACAACATATCTTGCGCTAAAATAAGGGGGAGAGGATTCGTGGCGAAAAAGGAAACGACTGTACACGCCATATTCGCCATTTTGATCAAGAATGTTTATAATCATAAAAGGTATATTTTTTTTTTAATTTAAAGAAATGCACAGACACGCTGAACAAGTTGACAGCAGTTTGGGACTTACGGTTGATTGCTAGGAAACCAGATATATTCCAACACCTAATTCGCCCCCCCCCCCCAAGTTGGAGGGCCGTAGAAACAGGCTGCATCCGTTCAGTCTGGCTGAGAGAATATAGATCGAAGATGGAAGGCAAACCAGATCTAACAAATGTGCCGTGCTGAAACTCGATGTGCAGGATAGAAAAGCGCAGCTGTCGCAGCTCGATACTGATTTTGACAGAAGGTAGCGAAACGAATATTTCAGAACGATCGACGACAACAATGAAAAAGAAGAGGCGGAAGAAAATGGTAGAAGGAAAACAAAAGAAGAAGAGAAGTAAGCTTTATATTGGTTTAAAAGACACTGCTGAGTCTGTATACAACCAGTGTCTTTTATATTCACCTGATCTAAAAATAACTATTCACGTCCAATTTATTCTTGAATGCATTAATTGACCCTGCCTCTACTACTTCCTGTGGCAATCCATTCCAAGCATTTAGCACAAACTGCTCTTAAAAAATAGTTCCTGGTATCTAATCAGGACCTATCTTTAATTAATGTCTGGTTGTGACCTCTTGCTCTTGTAGGCTGCTGCATTTTGAAGAAAAAGAACGCATTATAGTATAATGTATCCTTTCCGGCTAGCCCCCTCATCACGTCAAATCATTGTTTTTAACACCTCCATCGTCAACGATGGGATTAAGATTTCCTGTATAGGGACCATCTGTGGTGGTGGCTCATTGTTTAACATGGAATGAACGAATGATTCCTAAATCACCTTAGTAGCCTGCAGTTTCTTTATTATTTGTTCCACAACAAGGAACCACATGTAACCAGCCTTTCAGTTCCAGGTGAAGTACAGACCTCAGCTGTAGTTGGGACTAGACAGACGGACAGAGAGACAGGAAGGTAGGCAGACAGGCAGACAGATAGATATATAGATAGATAGATAGATAGATAGATATATAGATAGATAGATAGATAGATATACATATATATATATATATATATATATATATATATATATATAGAGAGAGAGAGAGAGAGAGAGGGAGAAAGAGAGAGAGAGAGAGAGAGAGAGAGTATTGACGCCTTTGAAATGTTAGTTTATATTATAGAAGATTGGGTCGCATTTCTTGGAAGGAGTAGAAAACAAATGACGAGGCAATGAAAAAGACGACTAAAGGATCATTAGTAACCGAAATCAGGGTTAGAAAGTTTAGTTATTTTAGTCAAATAACAAGACTTGTTGAAGACCGTACTAGAGGATACGGGCGGTAGCAGTCGTCCAAAAGGTAGACAACGTTATATGTGGGTGGATAACGTTAGGAGATAGGCTGGAAATAGCATGTCGGATTGCACCACTACAGTAAGAGTACACTGGAGATCCATTGCAGCCGACCTTCGATGCGGAGATAGCACTTGAAGTGTACTGATATATCCACACCAAACTCGCCTTTCCGTTCTAGGGGAAGGAAAGGCAATTACTTCAACTGACCCCTAAACATGAAGCTTCTTCTAACAAATTCAGTAGATGTACAACAAATGGTTTTATATGAGGCTGCTAGCCCATGCACAGCCCTCTTAAGTTGATATTTACGACATGCTTGAAAGGTTACAGTTACAGTGAACATATACATTGTTCCTACTCTAGTGGTATCAACAATTGAAAACCAATTTATGTGTTTGGTAAAACCTTTAACATTCTAGTCGTTTATGGCTTAAAGTGATCAAATCAATGACGTATCAACATTCTATACTGCGTTTTATAATGTCTACCACGGTATAAATTTGAAAATACCAGCTTCCCTTCAAACAAAAATTATTCAAATTTTGAATATAAGCAGCAGATCACCATGTCCCAAGCATGATTTGTTTTTTCTTGCACACTAACATATGTTATCAAATATTATTTCTTTATAGTATACAAAAAGCAGCCCTCCTAATGAAACCACAGTCCTTTGAAATTGTGATCCCTTCATAACAGTGAGTATTTTGAAAATAATATTTTCCACATATTTCACGAACTTTTTCCAACTTCAACTCAAAGCGCATTCACAGCCAACTGTATTAGTCCATGGATCACTGGCTTTTAAGAGTTGTAGTGAGCCATCCGGTGTTATTCAATGTGTCAATACAAATAGTGTTATAGGCGTAATAAAATTAATTGTGCCGTTCGCGACTACAATGAGTCTGACAATCAAATTGTTTAAATTCCACACAATTGCATTAACGATGTATCAATATTTTTGTAGAGATGCTAAACGTTGTAAACTATATCAAAGTATCTCAAACCTTGAAAAGAGAACTATTCACTCTTTTGGTCATTTGATCGATTGCTCCAATACTATGGAAGCTCGTCGTCCATCAAGACAAAAAAATAAGGAGGAAAGATAATGTAGATCTCTTTGACATGCATGTTATTAGAAGAGAGATGTGTAGAAATTTTGATTTAAAAGAAACAATGAAACTAAGGAAACTGATGTCTCGTCTGAGAACACACAATGACATTGATGTATCGGAACTGACGTCTCGTCTGAAAACACACAATGACATTGATGTATCGAAACTGAAGTCTCGTCTGAGAACACACAATGACATTGATGTATCGGAACTGAAGTCTCGTCTGAGAACACACAATGACATTGATGTATCGGAACTGAAGTCTCGTCTGAGAACACACAATGACATTGATATATCGGAACTGAAGTCTCGTCTGAGAACACACAATGACATTGATGTATCGGAACTGAAGTCTCGTCTGAGAACACACAATGACATTGATGTATCGGAACTGAAGTCTCGTCTGAGAACACACAATGACATTGATGTATCGGAACTGAAGTCTCGTCTGAGAACACACAATGACATTGATGTATCGGAACTGAAGTCTCGTCTGAGAACACACAATGACATTGATATATCGGAACTGACGTCTCGTCTGAGAACACACAATGACATTGATGTATCGGAACTGAAATATCGTCTGAGAAACACAATGACATTGATGTATCGGAACTGAAGTCTCGTCTCAGAACACACAATGACATTGATGTATCGGAACTGAAGTCTCGTCTGAGAACACACAATGACATTGATATATCGGAACTGAAGTCTCGTCTGAGAACACACAATGACATTGATGTATCGGAACTGAAGTCTCGTCTGAGAACACACAATGACATTGATGTATCGGAACTGAAGTCTCGCCTGAGAACACACAATGACATTGATGTATCGGAACTGAAGTCTCGTCTGAGAACACACAATGACATTGATGTATCGGAACTGAAGTCTCGTCTGAGAACACACAATGACATTGATGTATCGGAACTGAAGTCTCGTCTGAGAACACACAATGACATTGATGTATCGGAACTGAAGTCTCGTCTGAGAACACACAATGACATTGATGTATCGGAACTGAAGTCTCGTCTGAGAACACACAATGACATTGATGTATCGGAACTGAAGTCTCGTCTGAGAACACACAATGACATTGATGTATCGGAACTGAAGTCTCCTCTGAGAACACACAATGACATTGATGTTTCGGAACTGAAGTCTCGTCTGAGAACACACAATGACATTGATGTATCGGAACTGAAGTCTCGTCTGAGAACACACAATGACATTGATGTATCGGAACTGAAGTCTCGTCTGAGAACACACAATGACATTGATGTATCGGAACTGAAGTCTCGTCTGAGAACACACAATGACATTGATGTATCGGAACTGAAGTCTCGTCTGAGAACACACAATGACATTGATATATCGGAACTGACGTCTCGTCTGAGAACACACAATGACATTGATGTATCGGAACTGAAATCTCGTCTGAGAAACACAATGACATTGATGTATCGGAACTGAAGTCTCGTCTGAGAACACACAATGACATTGATGTATCGGAACTGAAGTCTCGTCTGAGAACACACAATGACATTGATGTATTGGAACTGAAGTCTCGTCTGAGAACACACAATGACATTGATGTATCGGAACTGAAGTCTCGTCTGAGAACACACAATGACATTGATGTATCGGAACTGAAGTCTCGTCTGAGAACACAAAATGACATTGATATATCGGAACTGAAGTCTCGTCTGAGAACACACAATGACATTCATGTATCGGAACTGAAGTCTCGTCTGAGAACACACAATGACATTGATGTATCGGAACTGAAGTCTCGCCTGAGAACACACAATGACATTGATGTATCGGAACTGAAGTCTCGTCTGAGAACACACAATGACATTGATGTATCGGAACTGAAGTCTCGTCTGAGAACACACAATGACATTGATGTATCGGAACTGAAGTCTCGTCTGAGAACACACAATGACATTGATGTATCGGAACTGAAGTCTCGTCTGAGAACACACAATGACATTGATGTATCGGAACTGAAGTCTCGTCTGAGAACACACAATGACATTGATGTATCGGAACTGAAGTCTCGTCTGAGAACACACAATGACATTGATGTATCGGAACTGAAGTCTCGTCTGAGAACACACAATGACATTGATGTATCGGAACTGAAGTCTCGTCTGAGAACACACAATGACATTGATGTATCGGAACTGAAGTCTCCTCTGAG
Organism: Ariolimax columbianus; assembly: GCA_036924085.1. Classification (NCBI taxonomy): domain Eukaryota; kingdom Metazoa; phylum Mollusca; class Gastropoda; order Stylommatophora; family Arionidae; genus Ariolimax; species Ariolimax columbianus. The sequence goes on from JAVGWX010000011.1 coordinate 63,419,596, forward strand.
AACACACAATGACATTGATGTTTCGGAACTGAAGTCTCGTCTGAGAACACACAATGACATTGATGTATCGGAACTGAAGTCTCGTCTGAGAACACACAATGACATTGATGTATCGACATCTAGATTGTGGAGAACTGTAAGGAGCATATGCATTACCTGCAGAAAATGATAAATACTCACCACAAAATTGAAAGGAAATGGCAGTTAGCGGATGGAACGATTAAAAGATTAGTACTGTAGCAAAGGGCAGCCCTTGATAATAGCACATGCAGGTAGCAGACATTGTGGGCTGGTGAAGAATGCCGAACTTGTGTTTCTTTACATTTGTACGGACAGTCGGGACTACAATACCGAGATGAATGGTTTCATATTTAGAGACTGAATTGAAAAAACAGTTCTTCCGTCCTTAGATAGACCATGCTGCCAGTTAATGGACAATGTATCATACCCCAACGCAGTGACACAAGGAGACAATATTCTGACATCATGCAGTACAAAAGATACAATAAAGATGTTGCCCACAAAAGAACACATACCATTTAACGAAATGTATCTAAAACATGAAATTGCCTACACTTGTCAAGCACACATAAAAGGAAACGATATTTCAGAAAGACAAGTTGATCCAAGAGCAAGGTCATATATGTTTGAGCCTGCCACCTGACCATTCCCACTTAAACCCAATTAAACTCGTTTAGACAAACAAAAAGGACAAGTAGCAGCTGGAAATAAAACTTTCAACTATGAGATATGACAGAACTAATATCTGCCGCCCTCTCACACTATGAGATATGAAAGAACTAACATCTGCCGCCCTCTCACACTATGCGATATAAAAGAACTAACATCTGCCGCCCTCTCACACTATGCGATATGAAAGAACTAACATCTGCCGCCCTCTCACACTATGAGATATGACAGAACTAACACCTGCCGCCCTCTCACACTGTGCGATATGAAAGAACTAACATCTGCCGCCCTTTCACACTATGCGATATGACAGAACTAACATCTGCCGCCCTCTCACACTATGCGATATGAAAGAACTAACATCTGCCGCCCTCTCACACTATGAGATATGAAAGAACTAACACCTGCCGCCCTCTCACACTATGCGATATGAAAGAACTAACATCTGCCGCCCTTTCACACTATGCGATATGACAGAACTAACATCTGCCGCCCTCTCAGACTATGAGATATGAAAGAACTAACATCTGCCGCCCTCTCACACTATGAGATATGACAGAACTAACATCTGCCGCCCTCTCACACTATGAGATATGACAGAACTAACATCTGCCGCCCTCTCACACTATGCGATATGAAAAAATTAACCTATGACGCCCGAAATATAGACACAGATTATTGAGCTAAATGTCAGGACCCTGTCTTAAAAGAGGAAGAGCGTTATTGGAAAAAAAGATGGACTGTCGTTCGTTCAACCGAGAGAAGTCATTAATTTGTTGGAATCGTCTGACTCTGATTAAGTGAGAAATTAACTTCCATGTTTGTTTTCCGAGAAATAGAAGTTTCCATCACCTTTTTAAAAACGGTACTTTTCAGGGCCACCCCAATCAGTTAGAAGATGGATCTAAGAACATAATTATAACCATTTATTGTTTGCCCCATCATCTATTTATTAACCTGGACCAATCGATCTGTAGTATGTACATTCTATGTTCTATATATCATGTGCTGATACATATTCACACATTATTTCTACGAAATCGCAGTTACTTCTTAGAGTTCCTAAAACACATAAAAAATTAGAAAAACATTACGTGTCACCTAATGCTGAACATTTCATTCGAATTGGAGAGACGCCTATGCCTAAAGACAGGCAATTTTGTTAATGTTCGGTAAATTATTTTCTGCAGAGACAAAATAAATTCTTTGCTAACAAAGATCAAAGGAACTAGCCGCTTTAAGAAAACGGCTGTACCTGACAAAATGTAATATATAAAGTCGTTCAGACATTATAAATATAAGACCCCATACAAAAATCAAAAGCATTGTGAAACGGACTTTAGTGGAAAGTTTCTTTACATCGGGGAGGGGATGATAAGGTACTAGATTCAGAGGATACATACTGACCAAGACCCCCACCTCACCTTCAGGCCATGAACCTGGACATAAACGCGGTGAGGATCGACACTCTAATCACAGTAGCGCGGAGCCTGCTGCAAAGCGTAACTTTGCACTACAGCCAGAACAACACAGGTCCGTCTTCTTCAATACTCTCTGTTAAATAGGAAAAACTACTACAACTTTCCAGCAGAGACAATTCGCCAAGATTGAAGAACTACCATCAGACCGAGTACTTCTGACAATGACAGATGGAAGCGTCGGAGGCAGAATCTTTTACCTGCACGTGAAGCTGGAGAAAACAAAACAAAACTTCGTCAACGTTTAAGAACGAGATACATTTAAACACAAAAATCATTATGTTCAGAAAAAGCAGTACAAAAAGAAAACTTTTAACGCGTTACGTTGACTTGTTGAAAACATAACATTCGTTTGTTATCAGTCTTTAATATTATACAGTATGCCACTGTTGTTACTGTTGTTACTGTTGTTACTGTTGTTACTGTTGTTACTGTTGTTACTGTTGAATGCCCACAATGAGTTAGGTTACTCTTCTGTGCGCCCTGAAAAGCGCGTTAGGTGGCGGGTTGCAGTAGTTTTTCTCACATTCTGAGCATGCCGATGTAGGTGGTCTTAGGTCCTAATGACGAGTGTGCTAAGTCTGAATTCATCTTCGTAATCACAACAGGATCACGTCAATTCATCCACCCACAAATAGTCTGTTTCCAGAGTGAACTACATGGAAGTGAGGTGGAATCTTGCTCAAGATATTTGACCTAACCCTCGATAAAATTGTCCAATCAGTATGTGTTGCTTAACCAGACAAGTCTTCCCCCCCCCCCCCCCCCACAATATACCACTACAAGTGTTTAGTCTTTCTTAACGTATGACATATTTATGCAACTTTATCCAGAACAGTTTGTTTTGCCTGCAAGAACCCGGTCCATGTTTTGTTCTGCTAAATAAAAAAATATTATTTTATGACACGCTTCTGCAGACAGGACTACCATCAGGATCAAATGAAACATACTGATCAAGACCCCCACCTCGCGTCCTTTTCATTCTTCTGGAAACTGTAGTCTGGCCAGCAGGATGGGGATCGTCACTGTGATCCTTTCGTTGTGAGTCTACTGGAAGCCTCGGGTTGTACCACAGCCAGTATGAATCATGTCCGTCTATTTCGGCACGCCTCGGAATTTCTTCTTCTTCTTCTTCTTCGTACGCAGTCAGACAGTAACCATTATTTTTTCGAAAAAAGCGGCGGTCATCCTGAGGCTCTCGCCACTGCCATAGAGCTTGTCTTGCAGTTCCACTGGTAATGGCCACATCTGCTCTCTCTGATCCTCGTATGTCGGGCAGTTCTGCAGCAGATGTTCAACGGTCATTTTACCAGTACCGCACGGGCATTCGTTGGTACACCCTATCTTCAATTTGTTGAATAGGTGGTACCTCAGTCTGTTGTGGCCAGTGCGAAGTCTGAAGACAACGACCTGCTCTCTTCGGTTCAACTGGTAATAGGCATCGTTTTTGGTGTAACCAGTATGTTCGGTTTCCCATTTGGTCATGTATCTGGCTTTGATAAGCCGTTTTGACTCTTCGTACGTCATACTGGTATCTGTTTGTGGTAGTCTTGCACCTTCTTTGGCCAGTCTGTCTGCCTCCTCGTTGCCTTGGATGTTGCAGTGTGACGGAACCCACTGTACCACTACCCTTTTTGGTGCGGACTGCTGGCACAGTTTGCAGAGTGCTGCTCCTAAGTCATTAAGCTCAGTGTTTTTCTGGCTTTTTAGCGCTGTGACTACGGAGAGAGCATCTGTCAGCAGGACTATATGGCTCTCATTTTCACTGTGTGTCACCATTTCTTCCACTGCCGCCCTCAGTGCCTCTGCCTCCGCTCTGAAATTGCTTGTGTACTTACCAGTAGCGAGTGACAGTGTTATTTGTCTGCCATTTGGTAGGTTCAGGAATGCTCCTGCCCCTCCGTTCTGTGTAGTGTTTGTTACAGAACCGTCGGTGTATGCATGGGTCCAGTCCATGCTTGGGTAGCTTTTCGTTATGAAGCTTAGGGTAGTATCTCTCCTTTCTTTTTCAGTCTGGCAGTTTTTGTTTGCAATACCTGGTATATTTTCTACCACCTCTGGAAATATATCCTGCCTCCAGGTAGGTTTTAGTACAGTAGTGATGGGTTTTGGTGTTGTTAGTGCGTTTATGGGATCTTCGTGCATCTTTGCTTTGGCTGTTTCTGCAAAGTTTCTCCGCTTTAGTTTCCCATTTCCCAAATTGTTTAGTCTCTGGTGCATTGGATGGTCAGTCAGTCTTCGGAGTTTCTCTGACTGCAGCTGGGATCTACAGTCTCTTCTATCGGTCATGGATTGCAGTTTTGTAATCTTTTCAAGTTCTGCCTCGGGATTTAACATTCATAGTCGTCTCAGTTTCTATAGTATATGCGCGTGGCGTCATGTGAGTTTTGTCCAGCTCCGTCTCCAGTATTTCGTCACTGTCTGCTATGGCTGTAAAAGCCGATCCGCGAGTGAAATTCCCTGCACAGATTGTACAACCATGCTGAGGAGGCTGGCTTGCCTGGCTGTTCTTTGATCTCTTCAGTCTTTCTCTTTTCTCTGCAGCCAGAAGGCCTATGCGTACATCAGCAGTCACTATGCCCCCCCCCTCCCCCCAACTGACTGTCTCCAGACAGCTATATCCTGAACAATTTTTTTCCCAGCCCTCGGATGGGACGTCGCATGACTTCATGTCCCTCTTCCATACGTCCTTGAATCGTAGTGTGGGACGGCTGATTTTCCAATGGCTAGCAGTACTTAATGGATATCCTTCAGCAGCCTCTCGTCTTCCATTCGATAAACATGTCCCAACCATCGAAGACGTCGCTGATTCAATATCCAATACCATGCTGTGAGTGTTTGCTCTCTGTAAGACCGTATTATGTGGCCCTGTCTCATCCCACCCAATCATTAATATGCGCCGTAGACACCTCATGTGAAAGGTGTTGAGCTGCCGTTCCTGTTTGGAGTAAGTGCTCCAAGTCTGTCTTCCATACATGAGAGTGCCAAGAACGCAGGTCTAATAGACCCGGACCTTGGTGTAGTGAGAAAGCGCAGTGTTCTCCCAGACTCTCTTCGTCAGGCCGACCAGGACGTTACTTATCCTGCCAAGTCTTCTGTCCATCTTCTCGAGCGAGAGAGTGTTGCTGATGGCAGACCCCAGATAAGTGAAAGTCTTGAAGACCCCCAGAGCAACGCCATCAATCTTTGTGGTGGGCGTACTGGTAATGTTCTGTGCGCAGACCGTTGTCTTTTCCAGACTTATGGTGAGCCTAAAATGCTTGCACACCTCTGCAAATTTGTCTCCCAGTCTCGGTAGGGCCTACTCACTATTGGTCACTAGAACTGCATCATCCGCAAATAGCATCTCCCTAATGAGCACCGTCCTCACCTTGATCCTCGCACACAGTCGAGACAGGTTAAACATCCGCCCATCTGACCTGGAATGCAGATATACACCGTCCACAGACTGTGGATATAATAAGAGCCACTGTAAATTACTATGATAGGAGCATCGTCAAGAGTGAAGAACTCAGGACAGTAACATCTACCAGCATAAAAAATGTTTTCTGGCCTAGGCTTTCTGAACGTAGTTTACAATTCCAACGTGAATACACTTTTTTTTTTAAAAAGCACTAATAAAATATAGTGTAATATAACATTTAAAAGTTTGGAGTATGATCAGATACTACGTCAAGTTGAAATAGAAACGAAACTTACGTTACGACCAGAAGGCTTCATCGCGGACAACACAAAACATTAGCTTACGAATCATAGTGGAAAGGATGAATACATGTAACAGAGATATGAACACATCAATTAGTGAGTAATTGTACATAGCTGGATACCACATGAGATTTGGTCATGGGTCCCCACCGCCCGTGGACACGTCATAGTCCAGATAGCTGGTGTTCATATATCGTGTTGATGCATTCATCTCTTCTATCATTCGTTCGCTTGTATTTTCGTTGTTTGTTTCGATGAATGTCTTTAATTAGGTTTGGTTTCTGTTTAAATTTTGTCCAGCATCTGACCTTACCTACCTAGATATATGTTACATACAATCCCAGCCCAACGTGCAAGGTTCGAGCCACGTCAGGCTTAGTTTGACACACCGGCCATTTCTTGGAACTTTTCGTGGTATAACCGCTTCTTAATTGTACATGGGTACCTGTCTGTCAGGAGCATATTTTGAGGCAGACGCAGGAGCTACGGAGTTTGTGCTCTGCCGTAGGTATTTTCAGCAATGAAAGGTACTGGGCACGTAAGAGGATGCCGAGACAGAACACTTACTTACTTTCCGTATCCAAGCACCACGCTATATATCTTGCTTCCAGTATTCAACGACATGGATCGCCTTGTCATTTGCCTCCAGCATGTCGCATCTATTGCATGTTTCATGGAGGTTAGGGCAGGTCATCAGGTGGTCTGGGTAGTGTATTGCTCCACAATCATACGTGTCATCATTTGTGTATCCCCATCGCTTCATATTCCTCTTGCACCGTGATACACCAGTTCGGAGTCTGTTGAGCGACTTTCATGTTGTGTAGGGTAGATGATGTCCAGGAGCAGGTTCCACCCGAAGTTCCATCGCTGGGACCTGCACCAATTCGTGCCACCTCTCGATACGTCGAGTTTCAGGGTATCTATATATTTGTGGTTTGTTGTTTTTAGAAAGCTATGTCTGGAATGTCTAAGACGGAATGAAGTCGGCTCTATGAACCAATTTCCATTTTTCCGCTCATGTTCAAGCAATGTAATGTTTGTGTTAATACTTCCAACAGTTGTATGCGAATTATGGTTGAAAGGTTGAATAGACCGTATTAGCTTATGTTAAAGGTGTTCCCAAAATAAACACTGTCGTCAAAGAGGAAGTGGTAGAGACTTAGTTGTATTTTGTATCTGCTTTTTAATAAAGTGTGATGACCAGTTCACGTCCTTGCTGTCTTGTGTTCCTTATCAATACTTCAGATACACATTTGCTTCTGGATAGACGCGAGTGTGTCGCTACTGGGAAGCAAAAACGGGACCTCATTCGGATGTAGCTCCCAGTACAGAGGTAATCAGTTTTAAAAATATGATATTGGACATTTGCTAAGTTATACGGAAGGACTGGTCATGACCAGTCAGTCATTGACATAGGAACAGGAGAAAGAAGTTAAAACCTGATGTCAAGATAATGCGACAAAATTACGGGACGTATAATGTATCTTGCCACACGAACAGAATAGTGCAGTTTCGAAATTGTTATTCTTTTCGTGATCATGTTGATGAATACGTCGCCAGAAGAGTTTCCATGATGAACCCAGCCTTTGTCTAGACATTCCCTTATCACTGTAAAGGGTTGAGCTTGTTATTGATAACTCGAGATAAAATAGTAATGTATTATCACTGTGCAATGGGGTTCTTGAGTTTATTATTGATAATTCGAGATAAATAGAAATATGTGATCATTGTCCAAGAGCATTCTTCTATGACGGTAAAATAACAGTATCACAACTGACTCCAATGGATTATTTCTTTCTTCAGAATACGGTTTATCGTATATAGTGAATAGTGATATATGTTTATCTTATTTCAGTGTTTTCATTTGTGTTGTTTTTGTTAAAGACAAGTAAAGTGTAGTGTTTGTTAAAGACTGGTAAAGTGTTATTTTTGTTAAAGACTGGTAATGTGTTGTATTTGTTAAAGTCTGGTAAAGTGTTATTTTTGTTAAAGACTGGTAAAGTGTTATTTTTGTTAAAGACTGGTAATGTGTTGTTTTTGATAAAAGGCTGGTAATGTGTTGTTTGTGTTAAAGACTGGTAATGTGTTGTTTGTGTTAAAGACTGGTAATGTGTTGTTTTTGTTTAAGAGTGGTAATGTGTTGTTTTTGTTTAAGAGTGGTAAAGGCTATGTAGGTTGAAATGATGGTACCAATCTTGTTACTCTTTTCATGTAAAGCTATTTTATAAGCTTCTTGTATTTCAGCCATTGTTGATTACGCGGAAGAGATGGCACTGGCAGTTATTAAAGCGATTATATCTCTCACAAATTATATATCTGTTAAATGGGACTATAAAATCATAAACATATATTATTTGGACCGCCTGTCCGAAGCACTGCCAAATACCAGCGACAGATGTTACTGTGTGAAAACAGAGTAGACTACTGAGACTTACAAGATTTATGAGAATGAGGAAGCAAATAGACATGCCCAATAAGGGAAGAAGCAAACGCAAAGTGGAAATGGCCAACATATTGAGGTAAATAAAACTATGATTTAAATAGATATGAGAAATCCAGCGTGATATCACAGTTGCATTGTACTGCTTATGAGGAGTAGAATCACGTGACGATTATTAATCTGTCAACTGGCAAACCCATACAAAGGCCAGCATGTATTCAATAAATTCACAATCGTATACAGTCATGTGTCTGATGAGGAGAACAGATAAATAGTTGAATATGTTCTCTAAGTTTGACAAATGTAGGAGATGAATATCGTGGCACGTTGACCTTCAGCCTCTGAAAAAAAACACACTGCGGTGTGACGAATGAATGAGAGGAATACTAGCTGAAAGCTACCACTACAGTGTGAATAAAGACACCGGATATAGACATTCGTGGTTAGGAAGGACATAAATGTCACTTTTTGAGAGCTAACGATGAAGAAGAATTGATTGACTGATCGATATGGGCCTATTGAGGGTATCTGTTTGTCACCTCCAAAGAGCGATCTATCGACGCTTCGTATTTTTCTGAAGTCCTTTAATATCAACTGTAAATCTTACGTCCAGGTTGAATGGCCCGTGTACAGACCGTTCAAATGTGATTACTAATTCCATTTAATGAAACACCTGACGCGCATCTTATGTTTGGCTTGGCTTCGTTCGTTCTCAATCTCGTTCGTTCTCTCAATGATGTTTGATTATGTTATGTTATACTAAATCAACATCACTTCCCTCTATACAGAGCCACAGGAAGGACGTTTTCCTTTAGAAGTTGGCAATAGACGTGAATGTTAATGTTCCTTTAGTTCGCCAGGTGTGCATACTCCTACATCGCCAACTCCGGCTTGATACCTTGCCTGGCTCATGTTTATTTTAAAACAATCTGAAAAATCTGTAGATTGCTTATTTCTGAACTGCCACATGTCACGTGATCTAAACTTCATATCCAACGATAGAGTCTGTCATTGATCCTAACATTTAATTCACGACGGCAGAGTCTGTCATGTCTCTAGCACCTCATCTCCAACGCCAGTGTGTGTTTTGTTAATTAACGATTCATCTCCACCAGCAGTGTCTGTTTTGAGACCTAACACTTCACCTTCAATGGCAATGTCTGTTAAGAGACGTCACTCTTCATTTACGACGGCTGTGTATGTCATGGGTCCTTCCTTCATTTCTAACGGCAATGTATGTCATGAGACCTAACACTTCTTCTCCGACGGCAGTGTTTGTTATCCGATCACATAAATATTTAACCTTGCTGTTTCCACTTGTGTTCTCCTTACGGACGTATCATTCCCCTATCTAGTGCCTGACAACTACACAAATCTGAACGGATCAAAAACCTAATGTATACTGTAACAGTATATCGCTAACTGGATCATACTACTGTTTAACGTTGCAAGGCTCAGGACCAAAACGAAGATCCGGGAGATCACCACCAGGTACTTGCTTTTGGCTGATGATGCTGCAATTTTCACCCACATTCAGCAGGAACCTCAGAGCTTGATAGTTCGCTTCTCCCAGGCTTGCAAAGATTTTGGTCTCACAATAAGTCTCAAGAGAACATATATCAGGACAGGAAGTAGATGCCACTCCAAGTCTTAGTATCGATAATTTTGAACCGGCAGCTGTGCACCTAATCGTATACCTAGGATCCCTCATCAACCACAAGCTCACTCTAGACCTAGCTATTAGACAGTTGCATTAGCAAAGCTACTGTTACATTTGCTCGCATCACAACGCTTGTTTGGAAAATCAGAAACTCACAATAAAAACTAAAGCCATACTGTACAATGCATGTGTCACCAGCACGCTTCTATATGGCATCGAGACTTGGACAAACTATGCCAAACAAGAGCACAGGCAGGCTTAACACCTCCCATTACGGCACCTGCCAGCCATTCTTGGAACTACATGAAGAGACAGAATGGCAAATGCAGAGGTGCACTATCTCATCGGTCTCTCAAGCATGCACACTTTCCTTAGGCACGACTACTACGGTCGCTTAGCCATGTTCGTCGCATGGAAGATGGTCGCATTCCTAAAGCCATCTTCTATGGACTGTATGTGGGAGGCAAGAGAACAGTCGGCCGATTACAGTGGAGGTTCAAACATGTACATAAGCGTGATTTGAAATCCCTGGACATGAGTCTGACATCCTAGGAAGACGAAGCTGCAGACAGATCCAATCGGAGATATACCCTGAAGCCTCACCTGACGCTTGGTGAAGAGAAGCTATTGTAACAAAGAGAAGTGAAAAGACAAAGCGACAAAGGAGAAATAAAACAAGAAAAGCTCAGAATATATTTTTTTGTTTACCACTCCAAGTGGTACATCCTATATTGAGTCATGATTGAAAGGGGGGCTACTAATGTGTCCTACTGCAAATATATAAATTACAATGGCACGCTGGTGCATGACTATCAATGAGGTCCATGTCTGGCCAGATGCTCTTTGAGCATGTTACTTTTCCTCGTGTCATAAAGGCGTTAGGTCATTACAACAGATACATGAAGTCTCCACAATTAATTCACTTGACCTATGCACGAGTGGTGTCTGTATACCTGTATTTTATATTAAGAGGTAGCCAACTCTAATTACAGCATTCCTTAGCAACAGTAGTGTATACATATTCTCACGGAGTTAAATGAAAATCACAATTGGACATCATGTAATTACAGCTATTTTCATGTTTATAATAACAAAACCGTGTCTATAGGATCGTTCAATGTTCGCACAAATTCAAAGTCAACTAAATACTTTGCTGAAAAAGGTTTTCCTAAGTTACAAAAGACGACACAGATGAGAATAAATAAATAATTCTTTGGCTTAGATTTGCTAGATATTCTCATGTAAATTGTCATATGTCCTTGGCCAAGACCTTGACTTCATATTGTACTTGTATTTGTCTCTACACTGAAGTGACTCATGCATCCTATATTTATATCGATATTTTATTGTTGTTCGCAGTGCTGTCCCTATGATTTTCTTCTGGTGGACTATTTCAAAAATCATTTCACAGAGCGTGACATTGACTCGTCTGCTGTTAATCAATACTACTTTTGACTCTCTTCCTCGCAAACATTTTTAACTGACACGTATTATCTTTTTGTTCTTCTCTGTCACCTCTATCATATATTTTGCCAGTTGCATACCGCCATTGTATTTACTGTCCTTTCAACTCGTTTTCCGGCCTAATAAAACGTCCCTAAAGCGCAAAGAGAGTAAAAATGTGCGAAAACAGAATTAATGACCGAAAAAGGGGTTAGACAGTTAAGTTATTTGTCCATATAACAAAATATACTTGCATGTTTAAGACGATACTAGAGAGTAGAGTGGAAAGTAGTCGTTCTAGGGGCAGACAACAAGTCGGTGGATAACATCAAGAGTTGAACTGGAAAAAGACTCTCAGATTGCACCATGACGGCAAGAGACGGAGTACACTGGAGATACATTTCAGCTGACCTTCAAAAGGGAGATGGCACTTGAACTGAAATGAAAAGTGCAACATTTCTTTCTCTGATTGGGTGTATACAGATTCCTTTATTGGTATTCGTCTCACTGGTTTCTCCTCATTATGTTTAATGTTTGCCTACTACAACTTCACCATTTGCCTTTTCATATATACTAGTATCTGTTATTCTTAACTTACTTCTATCAAAGCACATCTCTGCTGTTGTCACTTCGGATCAAATTGTTTGCTTAATTTTTAATTAGTATAATCGATTCGCTACCACGTGACTGATTTGGCACGAACACCTGTACATAAATATTATACAGAAATTGGAATGTGCCATATTTCTCATTAAGGCGATATAATATTCATGCAATAAAGCGGGTTATGCAACACTGTTCTCTGGAACATTTACGACGCGAGTAGGATAGTTACATTTTACACTTACCTCACACTCTGTTTCATTTTGTTCTGTCCAAAAATCACTCTTACACAACTTTCATACGCGCCCTCAGGGTGAGGCACTTTGGTTCTATTTCCACTTTCCATTGCACTTTGCTTGGGTTGACCTGTGAGACCGCCTTAACTTGCATAGGTAAACACAGACACACATACATGCATCCAAATACTGGCTAATACGTCCTGATATTACCTGAAAGGCTGCGGCCTGGGGTGGAAAAGAGTGTGCCTCCGCCAGTAAATTAAAGGGAGGCAATAAAAAGACACAAAAAAACATTATCTCGCTTAGCGGTTCATACACAAGAAAGAAGAAGAAAAGCTGCCCTTAAAAATGAAAACCGTTCGCATAAGGTCCTCGTAGTGGGCAAATACACCCTTTCGGTAAGAGAAATAAACCATTTTTGTCGACGAGACGTTGGAGCCCGCGGTATCAATCGCTATTAGAAGACAAAAACCAGTTATGTTTGAACAGGTATTCCATTACTTAACCTTTCATTTAAGAGACGTGCTACACCCAAGGCTAAGTTCACAGAGAGCGTCAAAGATATCTACCAAACATTACATTATCTACAAACAGACCTCCCACTCTGCTCTTATAGAAAATTACGCAAGTTCTCAACTTGAACGAAGTATTATTAAGCTGAGGGCGCTTTGTTTCGCATTGACATCTTCATTATTGTGTATTTTTACAGACATTGGTTCCCAACTGCAGTAACGTTAACGATTGTTTTCTTATTAGGAGTTTTGCTATTACGATATAGGGAGGAACGCTTTTTTTATGCATTAATTTCAGCATAACCTTCGTTCAGAAAAATTTAATTTTGTGCAGGGCAAATAGTTATATAAAGATATGAATAATTTCCATGATGTCATGGGTCAGGCAGCAACGAGAGCATGGGTACTGGAAAGTTAATAGGATAGGCTTTTATTTACGTCACGAAAGGCTACTAAAAAGAGTTGTGAATGGGGCTAGCAGTATCACAGTGTAAAATAAATTACTGCAGAAATCCCCACCACAAGATCGCATAAAGTTCTTTCTGGGGAAGGGTGGGTGATGTAGTGCGTGGGTGGAGGTGGGCTATCCTGTAATAATCGTTATATACTTGGAAACGTGTGGTCTAAGGAAAGTGTACTCTGCTTAAAATTCGAAAGTATCAGGCTCAAATCACGCCGTGTTCAGACTGGGCATGCCGTTGCTTTTTCACGTAATGATTGCTTCCCCAATTGACCCAGCTGTAAATGGTTACCTGACAAAGTCAAGGGCAAATTTCGGAAGCGACTGAGTTCGTGCTTTGCCATCGACACTTTCAGCATGACAGAGACAGAGCACATAGGGCGGTGCAATAAGGTCGGTGCATGAGTCATTTTTCATGTTGTTTATCTGTATCGGGAGTAACAGAGGGGGAAATGAGAAGAGAGATGATAGACAATACCCACCTCTGTCGAAGGTCAAGGACATGTCAACATTCAACACCTTTTCCGCCTATAGTGACCATCTCCCATGTTTGATAAAGTTAGTAAAATTGGAAGATCTTTTTAGTTTGATGAATTGAGAAAGAATTTGATCATCAAATAAACAGCAGACAAAGTTCTTGTAGGATTATCGTTACGTACACTTTCAAGAGTTTCAGCGCTCTCTTCTCATAGCAAAGCTGTCAGATTACATACTTCGGTCACGACACGGTCTAGTCTACACGGTTATGAATGGGATTACAGTTAAAGACAATATTATTTTTTTATTGTATGTGTTTGCCTCACTAGTTTCTACAGGCGGGGATGCGCCTATTCCACCCCAGACAGTAGTCAATTTGGGCGATATTAAGAGGCAAAAACCAGTGATTGGATGTATGTGTGCGTCTGTATGCACCTATGCTAGGTTTGCGCGCTCTGAGAAGCCGGCCCAACCAAAGTGCAATGGAAGAGTCTCACCCTGAGGGGCATATGAAAGTTGAACAAGAGTGTGATTGTTGGACAAAGTCAAATGAAACAGAGTGAGGTAAGAAGAGAGAGAGGAAGAGCTCCCCAGAGATGGACAATATTGCTACAAGGAAGGCAACTTATTATTCTACCTAATGTGATTGAGTCATGGGTCTTAACGGGTGCATAAGAAGAAGTACCCAAGTCATGGTGAGTCCTAAGTGGGCACACAAAGGGGATCCGAGACGACTTGTATTGACGAACTATTGCAACCAAGTGGTCGAGAAAAGGTTGAAGGTTAGATGGAAGGCTGACCAAATCAAGCTATTATCCGAACTGCTGAACTATCACTGCCGCCTAGAAGAGTAGGTGACTTGATCAGAGAGATAGCTTGGGAAAACAGATACAATGAAACATGATTGATTACTACGTATCGAAAAATGGCGCTCGTTGTTGAGAACTTGAACACGTGACAGAATCATGGAAGGCTCGGGCAGATAGAGTTGGACATAGAGACGCTACTTTGATGAGAACGATTTCTCCGCTCATTCTCGTATTCTGACCATTGACTTGAATCTTGCACCCCATTGTCTCGAGTGGAAGCTTGCTTTAGGACCTTCTTCTTCATACGCTGTCAGACGTCAACCTGTATTTTTTCGAAAAAATTATGTAGGACCGACCGATTTAACAACAGACTTGACAGGAAATTAACTACGTCGACCAGATCTGATTTATGAGTGTGTTAATATTTTCGGGAACAGGTGGTTGTTTCAAAAGATCTCGTCATAATAGATGTAAAGCTTGATGCCTCAAAATATCTAGTCATTACAGCTGTAAAGCTTGTTACCTCAAAATATCTAGTCATTACAGCTGTAAAGCTTGTTACCTCAAAATATCTAGTCATTATAGCTGTAAAGCTTGTTACATCAAAACATCTCGAAATAATAGCTGTTAGGCTTGTTGCCTTAAAAGATCTAGTCATTACAGTTGAAAAGCTCGTTACCTCAAAAGATCTAAACATTGAATCAGAAAAGTTAGTTGTCCCAAAACTTTTAGCCATTCAATCAGAGAAAGATTGTTGTCCGAAAATATCTTGCCATTCGATCAGAAAATCTCATTGTCTATAAAAAAAATAGTTTAGGCGTGGTATCAACTTTTCACTCAATGAAATCTACTTGCTACAAAAAAATTAAATCTGTCTATCTAATTTTTCTTGAAAGAGAAAGTTGTTTTAGCGGGACCTATAAAGCGGGCCGGCCAAAGCAATAAGGAAACTATTGTACTGATCTTCTTTACATCAACAATGAAGACCTCAACTCTGGGCACCTGGAATATGAGATCTATGTGGGAGACGGGATAAACAATAGAAATCTCATTAGAGAGGAACATATGCACTATCAGCATCCTTTGACTCAGCGAAACAAATGGTTTAGGCACAGCACAATTAGCATCAAACTGAATAATGATATATTCATATGAGGAAGAAGAGATAGAAGCACACAGCGCGTCAGTATTCCTTGTGCCACAAATCAAGAGAACTCTTATCGAATAGTGTTCAGCAGCATCAACACTGATCATGGTATCCTTTAGGTTCATAGAAAACAAGGCAACACTAAATAACATTCAATGTTAATCTCTGACAGAAAAAAAAGAATGCATTAAAAAAGGTTTCTTCAACAAAATAAAACATTTTTTTAAAAAGACGTTCAAGAGAGAAAACTATAATATTTTGGAGAATTCAGTTGAAGACTTCTTATGTTTAAGATAAGACATATTCAAGAGATAAAAACTACGATGTTTCGAATAGGTGAAGTTCAAGAGATAAAACTCATGTTTTTGGATAACACAAATTAAAGAGATAAAACTATACTGTTTTGGATAAGTCAAGTTCAAGAGATAAAAACTACGATGTTTCGAATAGGTGAAGTTCAAGAGATAAAACTCATGTTTTTGGATAACACAAATTAAAGAGATAAAACTATACTGTTTTGGATAAGTCAAGTTAAAGAGATAAAAACTACGATGTTTCAAATAGGTGAAGTACACAAGCAATTTCAGAGCAGAGGCAGAGGCACTGAGGGCGGCAGTGGAAGAAATGGTAACACACAGTGAAAATGAGAGCCATATAGTCCTGCTGACAGATGCTCTCGAAGTAGTCACAGCGCTAAAAAGCCAGAAAAACACTGAGCTTAATGACTTAAGAGCAGCACTCTGCAAACTGTGCCAGCAGTCCGCACCAAAAAGGGTAGTGGTACAGTGGGTTCCGTCACACTGCAACATCCAAGGCAACGAGGAGGCAGACAGACTGGCAAACGAAGGTGCAAGGCTACCACAAATAGATACCAGTATGACGTACGAAGTGTCAAAACGGCTTATCAAAGCCAGGTACATGTCCAAATGGGAAACCGAACATACTGGTTACACCAAAAACGATGCCTATTACCAGTTGAACCGAAGAGAGCAGGTCGTTGTCTTCAGACTTCGCACTGGCCACAACAGACTGAGGTACCACCTTTTCAACAAATTGAAGATAGGGTGTACCGACGAATGCCCTTGCGGTACTGGTAAAATGACCACTGAACATCTGTTGCAGAACTGCCCGACATACGAGGATCAGAGAGAGCAGATGTGGCCATTGCCAGTGGAACTGCAAGACAAGCTCTATGGTTGTGGCGAGAGTCTCAGGATGACCGCCGCTTTTTTCGAGAAAATAATGGTTACTGTCTGACTGTGTACGCAGAAGAAGAAGAAGAAGAATAGGTGAAGTTCAAGAGATAAAACTCATGTTTTTGGATAACACAAATTAAAGAGATAAAACTATACTGTTTTGGATAAGTCAAGTTCAAGAGATAAAAGCTACAATGTTTTGAATACGTGAGTTCAAGAGATCAAACTAATGTTCTGGATAAGACAAGTTCCAGAGATAAAACTAAAATACTTTGGATAAGTCATTCAAGAGATAAACTATAATGTCTTGGATAAGTCAAGTTCAAGAGGTAAAAACTGCAATGTTTTGAATACGTGAGTTTCAACAGATAAAACTACAATACTGGCAAAATTTGTCTTGAAGTAATGAATAAAAATGATGACATATTTGCACATTGTTAAAAAGGAAACCAGCTAGTCAATAGAGGGAGCATGTTTCCACACAAGAAGATTGGAATAGCAACAGGAACACCCAGAGATCACGCTGGCCAGAACACGAATGGTAGCATCTCAATAAATATGAAATCTTAGCGATCTCTACGGGATGTCAAGATCTTCGGAGTAACTTCTGTAACCTTAAACCATAATCTAACGTTTACCAAAGTTCAGTTTTAACCACGAAAGAACAGAACAACTCGCTATAATGTGGGATACCTCAAAGAACATAAGAAGTTAAGCATCTCTTCCAGCTGTAAATTTCCTGCACTCCGGAAAATAGGCATTCATGCAATATTACAAGAGCTACAAAAAGTTTGGAAAACAATGTGCAAGGCAATTTTAGCTTAAAACGAAAGCCAGCAAAAAGAATGGTTGGCGTCGTAAACGCTCACAGCGATTGCAGAATCCTGTTTGTTTTAAATTGCTTTACGAAACAAACAAAACATAGATATACTAAAGCTAATCGTAGAAAGGCGTTACAGAGGTCTACACAAGAAAACCAAAACTATTTTAATATTGAAAGAGGAACTACATTGATAATCCCAAGTTGCTGCAGCTGGAGGAGAATTGAAAGGCATGCATGTAATTACTCACACAAATGTCAGGAAAATACAAGCAGCAAAATAAAAACAAAAAAATTAAATGGGAAGAGGGAAAACAAATCTTAAGAAACAGGAAAAGATAATCAGAATACTGCGAGGAGCTCCTAAATAGGCCACATTAGAAAACTCTCTGGACATTTTACCTGATGAAGAAGAACTATACGTTAACTGTGGCAAAAAAAGGAAAAAAGATAGTAACACATGAATTAACTGCAGAGCCTGACGGGATTCCAGCTGGAGCTAATAATTCAAACAGTGGTGCATTCACCAATATCCTTTACATTTTGGGGGGAAAATATATGGAAACAGAAAGTATTCTTCCCTTAGAAAAGCGGAGAATGACATCTTGTAAGGCCTACAAATAACAGACGATCTGCAAGAATGTACAAGTTACAGAGGAATTATGTGCTTCTCAGTACCTGGTAAAGTGTTGAACAGAGTTATACTTGCTATGGACACCACGTTAATAGACGAACAAGCAGGTTTCAAACAAAACAAATTATGGGCAGACCAGATTACCACATTGCTTGTAATTGTTGCGCAGTCATTAGAATATAATTTAAGTATGTGCATCAGTGTTGTTTAATGATAAAGAAGTCTTTGACTGCTTGGACGAGGATACACTCTGTGAACTGTTTAGAAAATATTAGATTTGGCAAAAGCTTACCAGTATAATGAAGCACGCGTATGAGGGCCATTAATACCAAATGTTATACAAGGGACAAGTCACAGAATCATTTAATGTTAAATCTGGTGGTCGCCAGGAACGTCTTCTAGCCGATTGTCTACTGCTGTTTGCGATCGATTATGTTATGAAGTAAATTGCCAACTGTGATCCAAATTGCATAAATTGAGCATTGTTTCAACCGTCAGAAAAAAGGACTTTATATGAAGCACTAGACGTAATCTTTAAGCAGGTAGGTCTGAAGACCCATGCAGAAAAGACAAGACAAAAATAGTAATTTAAATGCGACCAAAAACACCGCTACTGTCAACGGAAAGAAACAAATGAATGAGGTAGAGAGTTTCATGTAGCTTAGAGGACATCATAAGCATGATTAGTTGCGCAGATTAGGATGTAACAAATATGATACAGAAGGCACAGAGCGGCGGCATTTATCATTTTGAAAACCGTATAAACACTCAACAGTCATCAACATACATACAGAGCTAAGACTTCAAATTCTGTGCTGGCGTCCTTCTATAGGACTGGACTCCACAGACAAATATACCCAACCGAGTGATAGCAAGACACCTGTGCTGGCGCTCTTCTATAGGACTGGACTCCATAGACAAATATACCCAACCGAGTGATAGCAGGACACCTGTGCTGGCGCCCTTCTATAGGACTGGACTCCACAGACAAATATACCCAACCGAGTGATAGCAAGACACCTGTGCTGTCATCCTTCTATAGGACTGGACTCCACAGACAAATATACCAAACTTAGTGATAGCAAGACACCTGTGCTGTCGTCTAGAGTAACACTCTTCCATTTGTGACAAAGAGTTAACTAAGTCTTTGCGTTATGTCATCGGTCATTTCGTTGCTACCTTTCGTCATAGTCCGACGAAAGAAATGTATTAATTCAATGTCCTTGTTTTCATTAAGCAGCTCTACTTTAAGGACAGCACTGAAATATTATTAGACAGTCTCTTTCATAATATGACTTCGAGTGCTGTAAAATGTTTCGCTGACAATAAAGCGTGCTCTCAGAATGTTGCCAGCTTCATTATTTAGTTTGTAGAAAAACATGTCGAGCAGAGATATACATTTTTTTCAAATGTGTTGTCTCATCTTTCTCCGATGACCTTTTAAATCGTTGCAATTCGCGTGCTTGGCATTTTAGTGTCTTTATATGATGTATTATTTTACAACAAAAATAGTTTCACCATAAATAAAACAAACATGATTTTCATTCTGCATGATAACAAAGAAACCGTCAGCCCAATTGTATTTAAATACTCGACACTCACTGCCCACTGTCCTCTTCTTCAATTAGGTCATCTTAACAATTTAAAGTGGCTACTCAATTATAACAGAACAAGTGATATAATAAATAGCAAAGGACCCCAAGATATCAATATACTAAATATAATAAATTCGTATAATACAACTTTCTATAAAACGGCCAATTCAATACTTGCAGTTGTGGTCGACGATTATGCTTCTTTGTACTAAACAAATAATTTAGTTTATGGACTCCATTGACCGTTTCATCATTGACGTAGTAGTAGTAATAATCCACAAGAGACTATGCATAGTGTTATTTTTAGCAATAGTAGTAGAATGGGGTAGCTATAGCAGTGTTGGTAGCAGTAGTAGTAGTAGTAGTAGTAGTAGTAGTAGTAGTAGTGATAGTAGTAGTAGTAGTAGTTTTTGTTGTAGCAGCAGCAAGAGAAGTAGGTGTTGTTGTTTTTGTTGTAGCAGCAGCAAGAGAAGTAGGTGTTGTTGTTTTTGTTGTTGTAGCAGCAGTGGTAACATTATTTAAGCAAATATAATAATAGAAGTATTGGTATTGGTAATAGAAGTGGTAGTAATATTTGAAACAGTAGTATTATGTAGTAGAAGCAAATGAAGTAGCAGTAATTATAAGTAGCTATGTGGTGGAAGTAGTAGTAGTAGCTCTTTAGAATTAGTAGTAGGATTAATTGTAATAGTAGCAGTAGTAGTAGTGATAGTAATAGTAGAAGCAGTAGTGGTAGTAGTAGTAGTAGTTGATGCAGTAGTTGTTGTAGTAGTAGCAGCAGCAGTAGTTGTTGTAGTAGTAGCAGCAGCAGTAGTTGTTGTAGTAGTAACAGCGGCAGTAGTAGTAGCAGTAGTAGTAGAAGCAGTAGTAGAAGCAGTAGTAGTAGTAATAACAGCAGGCAGTAATAGAAGTAGCAGCAGTACGTCGTTGGTGTAGTAGTGATAGAGTAGTAACAGACTTCAGATAACAGGATGAGTTTAAGGAAATGAACGATGGGGGATGAGGTAGAACACGAAGAAAGAGTAGACATTAGATTATGGACGACATTATAATACAAACACAACTAAACACAATTGGCGCTAAAACAGTCATATCCAGAAGCAATTCTCTCACGACCTTAACACACTGTTAACTGACAACTCGAGGGCACATCGTGTTTATAAAACTTCTTCTTTCAGATGTTTTCGTCATATTTATAGCACGCACTTCATTCAGATATTTTATATTCAAATCACACACTTCATTCAGATGTTTCCTCCATATTTATAACACCCTTTTTCTTCAAATATCTCTTTCTCATTTATAACGTTCTCTTCCCTCAGATGTTTCCTTCTCATATATAGCATTCTCTTCCTTCAAATGTTTCCTTCCAATTTTATAACACCCTCTTTCTTCCGTTGTTTCTTTCATATGTATAACACTCACTTCCGTCAGATGTTTCCATTCAACACTCATTTCCTTCAGGTCCAAATTACAACATACTCTTCCTACAGATGTTTTCTTCTGATTTATAACACTCTCATTATTAAAAAGCTTCCAACTAATACTCTCATAATTAATAAGTTTCCAACTAACACTCTCTTTATTTCCAAGTTTCCAACTAACACTCTCTTAATTTCCAAGTTTCCAACTAACACTCTCTTCCTTTCCAAGTTTCCAACTAACACTCTCTTCATTTATAAGTTTCCAACTGACACTCTCTTCATTTCTAAGTTTCCAACTAACACTCTCTTCATTTCTAAGTTTCGAACTAATACTCTCTTTATATCCAAGTTTCCAACTGACACTCTCTTCATTTCTAAGTTTCCAACTAATACTCTCTTCATTTCCAAGTTTCCAACTAACACTCTCTTCATTTCTAAGTTTCCAACTGACACTCTCTTCATTTCTAAGTTTCAAACTAACACTCTCATCGTTCATAAGCTTCTAACTAACACTCTCCTCCATTTGATATTTTCTTCTCACTTCTAACACTCTTTCTTCAATTGTTTCCTTCCCATCAGATGCTTCACTCTGCCGTGTAATATTGTCTTCCTTCAGGTAATTCCTTCCCACTATTAACTTTGTCTCTCGTCATATATATCTTTCTCATATACAAATAACTATCTACTTTCGGATTTTGTTTCCTCACATATTGCACTGTCTGCTTCTGTAGTAAAACGTCGATATAGAAGTTAGGTATCTTGTCTGCCGCAGCATAAGAATCGGTATCGTAGCTCTCAATGTTGCTTTGCTCCAGCATACCATCCTAAATGCAACATTGCGTACATGACTTTACACTGAGTTAGAAAGGGCATACTATCTATCAAATGTTATGTTGCATATTTTAAAATCAAGACATATCAGAAAGTCAACAACACAATTATTAAACAGCACTACTGGTAAGACGTTTGTAAAAATGACGATTGCCTGTGAATGTTCACATATTAGAAAGTAAAGAAATATTTATAAGCACATTTGCCTATTTGGTTTCTCCAGCCCACGTGAAACAATTATCAAGTTTGCCCATTTGGATTCTCAAGTCATATGTAACAAATATCAAATTTTGTCCACTTCGTTTGTCAAGTCATGTGTAACAAATATCAAATTTGCCCACTTCGTTTCTCAACTCATATTTAACAAATATCAAGTTTTCTCATTTGGTTTGTCAAGCCATATGTAACAAATATCAAATTTGCCCACTTCGTTTCTCAACTCATATTTAACAAATATCAAGTTTTCTCATTTGGTTTGTCAAGCCATATGTAACAAATATCAAATTTGCCCACTTCGTTTCTCAACTCATATTTAACAAATATCAAGTTTTCTCATTTGGTTTGTCAAGCCATATGTAACAAATATCAAATTTGCCCACTTCGTTTCTCAACTCATATTTAACAAATATCAAGTTTTCTCATTTGGTTTGTCAAGCCATTTGTAACAAATATCAAATTTGCCCACTTCGTTTCTCAACTCATATTTAACAAATATCAAGTTTTCTCATTTGGCTTGTCAAGCCATATGTAACAAATATCAAATTTGCCTACTTCGTTTCTCAACTCATATTTAACAAATATCAAGTTTTCTCATTTGGTTTGTCAAGCCATATGTAACAAATATCAAATTTGCCCACTTCGTTTCTCAACTCATATTTAACAAATATCAAGCTTTCTCATTTGGTTTTTCAAGTCGCGTGTAACAAATATAGAGTTTTCTCATTTCATTTCTCAGCTCATGTGTAACAAATTTCAAGATTGCCTATTTGGTTTCTCAGGTCATGTATAACAAATATCAAGTTTGCCAATTTGGTTTCTCCAATCCCTTTGTAATATTAATTCTCCCTGTATTCTCTTGTTCCTGTTTCTGTTGTCTACCTAAATATCTCTGAACATTTAAGATGTTATCTTTGTATATGTCGTCAAGCTATAAATGTGTGAATATTTGAACTGTTGTTTTGTTATTTGAATGCAAAAAAATATAATTTGAACATATAAAATGTTTTATTTCTATCTATGGCAATGCAGAGGTTGAACAGGCTGAAGAAATTTTGGCAGAGTACCAACAAAATCATGAAAGTAAACTCTCTTGAGAGCCTGTGTTTTTCCTATGGCAGCTTATGGCTGCGAATCATGGGCGATTACCAAAACGTCAAGACAAAGAATCGAATTCTTCGAGTCAAAATGTTACAAATAGATCCTCAGGATACCAAGGACAGAGAAAAAGACAAATGTAGACATTCGGCAAGAGTTGAGCATAGAGGAGAACTGGTTTATCAATTCCATTTTGGCTAGAGAATGCAAATACTTTGATCACATCAAGAGACACAACGGTCTCGAGAGAACAGTGGTGGAAGGCATGGTGCCAAGCAAAAGAGGAAGGGGCAGGAAGTTGATGTCTGACAGAATACGAAGAAGAAGAAGACGTTTTCTTTGTGTTTGTTTGCTAGATAATTTACTTAGACTATACATAAGATGTTTGTTGTCGCGTATCCCTACTAGCTAACATTCTGTTATGTTCTACATCATGTAATATGGCATTTGATCCTACCTCTGTGTGTATACAAACGTACATAGTCCATACTTCCAAGATTTCGTAATAATAAGAGCAGATGATTGCCGTTTGTACTTGGTGGCATATATTGACAACATTGTAAATGCCACCAGATGAAATACACTAACCGCTGATTAAATTGTTTGTTTTCCTGAGCTCTTTGATGTAGGCTTATGCTGCTTTTTCTTCAGTATGCTCGTTGAGAATTCGATACGACTGTTGACGTATTTAGCATTTCTGGAGGATGTAATAATTAGTGTCTTGACAATAGTACGTCAAATGATAACTAGGCGGTTAGTCTGTGATATGTGGGCTTCTATTATGTTGAATAGTTCGTTGTGTGTATGTCTGGGGCACCATAACGGCTCTCTCTCTCTCTATGTCTGTTTTCTCTGTCCCTCTGTCTCTTCCTCTCTGTCTGTCCGTCTCTCTCTCTCTCTCTCTCTCTCTCTCTCTAATATTTTTAAGATAAATACTAACTTTATCATAGATGTATTTCATATTGTGAATCTGTCAAGTTTCAAGCGTCCCTTGATCTCAAGGAAGGTGTGACCAGATTCTAGTCCTATTGAATTTAGACGATTTTTCTTCTTCTTTGGCGTTCCGCTTGAAAAGGACGTTGTGTTGTAGTTTTTTGCGAGGCTGCTATATCTGCGCTTTTCTTTCCGACACATCTGATTTATGCTGATTTTTTGTACCGCTGGGTTTGGTTTCCCACTACCTTCCTTATTCTTTTAGCTAGATTGCACTAGTGCAGCCTGTTTCCGGGACTGTCGCTTAGAGACGCAGAGACTGTGGTTGCTGAAGTGATGCAAGCTACCAACTGCATTGTTCAGCCTGTAAGATGGACGGTTCAACTAGCAGGTTCAGTGTGTTCGCTGTGCAAGTGAAACAACTCTTGTCATTTCCAAATCTGAAAGATTAGGATGTCAGCTGCTGTCCATGAAAACATTGTAAAAGGAATACAATTTCTACAAAACGGGAAACTGACCTTTCCGTTTCTATCTATTTTTCCTGTATCGGCTTCAAGATCTCTTTTCCATGCTTAGTTTGGTCTTCATTTGTCTCCTTTTATCTAGATTTGCCTGGTAATATTGACGGTGTTTTTCCACAGTGTGGCCTGTCATACGTCGCCTTATTTCCAAGATGTCCTGTACCACCAGTTTTTGTTACATTCTCCTGTGTTACGTTTATGACCGTGTTGAACTACTGTATACCCATAATTTATCTCAGGGATTTGTTGATAAAGTTATGTAATCTAGCCTGAGTGTTGGTCATCCACCATTTAGAAGAACTGATATCAGAACAGAGTTGAAGATTTTTACTTTGGTATACGTATTTTGATCACGTTAGAGTTACATTTGGTTTTCAACATGAAAAATCTCATTCTTGCTTTAATATCCTTGTTTGCACCATCATCTGCACACCTCTCTTGTTTATATATAAGGTATGCATAAGTGCTCTACTTCATCCAAGGGTATTCTTCTCGGTTTCTTCATTTTCTTTTTCTTCGTACGCTGTCAAACGTCAACCTGTATTTTTTCGACAAAAAACTGCGGTCATCCTGAGGCTGTCGACACTGCCATAGAGCTTGTCTAGTGTTGCCAATGGTGATGGCCACATGTGCTGTCTCTGGTCCTCGTATGTCGGACAGTTTTGCAGCAGATGTTCAGCGGTCATTTTCCCAGTACTACAAGTGCATTCGTCAGTGCCACCTATCTTCAGTTTATTGAATAGGTGGTACCTCAGTCTGTTGTGGCCTGTGCGAAGTCTGCAGACCACGACCTGCTCTCTTCTGTTCAACTGGTAATAGGCATCATGTTTTGTGTAGCCAGTATGTTCTGTTTCCCATTTGGCCATGTATCTGGCCCTAATAAGCCGTTTTGACTCTTCGTACGTCACACTAGAATCTGGTTGTGGTTGTATTGCACCTTCTTTAGCCAGTCTGTCTGCCTCCTCGTTGCCTTGGATGTTACAGTGGGATGGAACCCACTGTACCACTACTCTTTTTGGTGCGGACTGCTGGCATAGTTAAAAAAATACTGCTCTTACATCATTAAGTTCAGTATTTTTCTGGCTTTTTAGTGCTGTGACTACGGCCAGGGCATCTGTAAACAGGACTATCTGGCTTTCATTGCTTTCGCCTGTCAGCATTGCTTCTACTGCACGCTTCAGTGTCTCTGCCTCCGCTCTGAAATTGCTTGAGAATTTTCCAGTTGCCACTGACAGTGTTATTTTTCTACCATTTGGTAGGCACAGGAGTACCCTTGTCCCTCCGTTCTGTGTTGTGTTTGTTAAAGAACCGTCAGTGTATGCATGGGTCCAGTCCATGATTGAATAGTTTTTCGTTATGTACCTCAGGGTTATGTCTCTTTTTTCTTTTTCAGTCTGGCTGTTCTTGTTTCCAATACCTGGTATATTTTATACCACCTCAGGAATGATATGCTGCTTCCAGGTAGGTTTTCGTATAGTAGGGATGGGCGTTGGTATTGTAATGCATTCATTGGGTCTTCGCTCATCTTTGCTTTCCTCTTGGTTAGATTCCTCTCGTATGTTTTGGTCGCATTTAATTTTGCAGTTATTGTATTTTATGAATAGTTGATTGTACCTACTTGCTAGGAGATAATGTCTAGTGTGTCTTGTCTTCTTGGGCATTTGAAACTTGACGTGCCATATAACGCTATGTCCTTTGTGAAGCCCAAGTTTTCCAGCTGTTTAAATAAGGTCCACTGGATTCCATTTCCCTCGTAGGATGGATTTAAAAAAAAAAAATCTAATCAACGGTCAAAACGAACAGACAATAACGGAACACTTCCGGACCACTACGATGCAGATTGAAGTACAACGTTTTACACTGTTAATATCCAACTAACTAAAAAATTAATCAGTTAAAGAACGTTTCTACAACAAAATATTACATCTATTTAGTTAGAAACAAGTCAAGTGTAACATTTATTTAGTTAGAAACAAGTCAGGAGATATAACAGCAGTGATTGGAGACTTTATTGCCAAAATAAGAGAGGACAATGGATAAGATACGAAACGAAGTGATTATGGGGCAAAATGGTCTTGTAGAAATGAATTAAAATGGTGAGGTCTGTAGATTTTGATGCAAGAAAGCAACTACCCATTGCAGGAAGCATATTCCCATATTATAAAATTAATAACGCAGTTAGGATATCCTCATAATATGTAACTCAATGCTGAATTGGCCACATATGCATAAATAGGAAAATTAGAGAATCTTTGTATTATGTCAAGATCTACAAATGAACAGATGTGGATTCAGACCATAATCTAGTGATCGCTAAGGTTAAATTTAAACTACGAAAGAACAAAACAATTAAAGTCAACGGGCTTCACTATAATGTGGGATATCTCAGAGGTGACGAAAAGATCAAATGAGTTTAGAATCACAGTCGGCAATAAATTTCAAGAACTGGAACAAGTAGATAAAGGTGCTGGCATTGATGAAAAATGAAAACAGCTAACAAATGTTTTAGGAAACAACGTTCGAGGAGGTTTTTTGGTAAACTGGAACGCTAGCACAGAAAATTGTTAACCACAAAAAAGCTGGCAGCGATTTAAAAGAGGAGAGTAAAACAGTGGCATTACTCCACAGACAAATTTGAGCAATAGCTAAAGTACAGAAAGACTACAAAGAGGTAAACAACACACCCACACTAAAGTTCAGTAGAAAAGAGAAACTACGCTAATAGTTTAATTACATAAGCTTAAGAAGCTGCCACTGAAATAAACTTGAAATGTCAGTATGACACAAACAGAAAGTTGTAAAGAAAACAGCAAAAACAAAAATAAAAAACAATAAAAGACAAATTAAGATGAAACATAACAAGTCTTGAAAAACAGAAACGAAGTTGGCATACTATTTGGCAAAGTTCCCAAATAGATCACCACATGCCAAACTAGGGCTATCCTCCGGGCTATTGATTAGGGAGAGATTTGTATCTATCTCCCAATCTTCCACTTCGTCACCTCTGCTGTCTGTGTCCGAGTATCCCCATCTCTCCGAGTGGCTGTTGAAGTCTCCAACTACTATGCAGTTGGAGTCTTTGACGTCCATACTCGAGAGCGATAGGTCTTTATTTGGTAGTCGGTACAGATTGAAAATGCGGAGCTTCGTCTCTTGAGCCATTATGTCAACTCCTACAAATTCTGCTTGTCCGGTGTGATTGACAGGTACCGCGCTACTCGGTATGCAGTTTCCGGTCAGTATCAGGACCCCTCCTTTGTGACCTTCTCTATCGAGACGGAAGGTCTGGTATCCTCTGATTGAGAATGTATGGTTATTGTTGAGGTGCGTTTCCTGGATACATGCCACGTCAATCTTACCTTCATGCAGGTGATGTGTTAGGGAACGCTTTTTGTTAACGACACCCTCCGCATTCCACTGTAGTATTTTGAGGGTCTTGAGTTTTTGGTCAATATGAGTTGCCCCATAGCCATGTGCCTTGACTCCACAACACATGGGTGGGTGACCACCAGTAGTCAAGTGTGCGCCCCTTCGAGGCGTGAGGCCCGGCACTCTCGCTGCCTGGCGGGACTCCGCAGGATGAGCGCCATACGTTTTTCTGATCGGTTGTACTGTCATCATACTGCGATTTACGTTGCGCTGTTTCGTTAGGCTTGTGGCCACGTGCATCCGATTTCAACAGGCGTTTCTGTAGGGATGCCCTCCTTAGCTTTTGGCTGTCCCTAGCCTATCTGCAAGGCAGCAGTTGTTTGTGATCAGAGTTGTCTCTCTTATGGAAGTTGCCTTACCAGACTAACGAGTCTTCACTACTCGTGTCTATAGGGTGCGGGGATGATATATAAGATGATATATGATATGGACTGGTTTACCCGGAAGAGAGGCAGTCCAGTGTGTCTGTATCCCAGGATCGTCACGTCCTGCCAGAAACGTAGCATATGCATGTGAGTGGGGTATCTCTTTGCTCCCTTTATTTTCTTGGCTTCTATGCAGGGATGGTACGCCTAGCATTCCCCGCAACCTGGGATGTTGACACAGTGGGGCAGGTGTGCAATGTCCGCTGGTCTGCATCTCTTCTGCGTCCATTGGTATGGCTGATAGCGTACAGAGGTAGATATCGAAGCAGAAGTGCATTTAACCAGGGGACAAGCCTGGTAATGTCACGGAGATGTTGTTCGCCTGGTTTGCGGACATATCCCGTGGTCAAGGAATGAGTCTCGACAGTTCACAGTGAGGTGGCTGCTCTACTGTTTTCGACACCCCGACCAAGAACTAAGTCTTATGTTGGTGGTTTCGCACCCCATCGCCGTATAGGGTGAATATCGAGCAGCTATCTGCCCGCTTTGATCGGCGGATGGAAGAGACCTCTTTCTGTGGTTCGACCTATTAGGGTTGAGGCGTGATCCCCAGGTCCCGACCATATCGAAGCCTCCAATTGCAGTGGTGCTGAGAATTTGGGCGGGATTACGGCTTGCAGGCGTCCGTCCGTCCGGCCATGGTAGCCTCGCGCCATTGGCTTATCAGCCTGGTGCGTGAACCAAATGTCTGCGGCTCCTCTCTAGTTGAGCAGGATTTCCGTAGCAACGCACTGTCATTTGTAGATTAAAACTGACCTGTCTTCCGATGGTCTATTTCCAGCACCCGTTCACTATTTGGCCAGGACGGATTAATCGAGGGCTTTTGTTTGTCAGTGACCAGGTATCTGGAACCTGCGGTTTCTGCGGGGTTAAGACACGATTTCCGTAGCGTTCCTTCATTAGAAGGTTAGAGAGCTGACCTGTCTTCCGTGGGTCTAATACCAGCACACGTTATCTATTAGACCCAACGAAAGTGCTCTCGATTTGTCAGTCGTTCTACAGTATTTGCGTGTTGAGTCAAATTAAGCCGCAGGCTCCACTCCTGGTAGTGCTCTTCCGTCAATTCTTTTATCAAACACTGAATGCAGACCAACCGAGACACAGAGGGCATAACCCCAGATTTATTAGGGTCTTAATCCAGAACCCGTTCCATATTAGACCCAAGAGAAGTGATCTCGGCATGTCAGTCATTTCAGTGTTGGCGCCCTGGTGGTGCCCTTCCGTCAATTCCTTTAAGTTTCAGCTTTTCACCCATACTTCCCCCGGAACCCAAACACTTTGGTTTCCCTGAAGCTGCCCGCAGAGTCATCGAAGCAACTCCTGCGGATCTTCTTCTTCTTCTGCGTACACAGTCAGACAGCAACCATTATTTTTTCGAAAAAAGCGGCGGTCGTCCTGAGACTCTCGCCACTACCATAGAGCTTGTCTTGCAGTTCCACTGGCAATGGCCACATCTGCTCTCTCTGATCCCCGTATGTCGGGCAGTTCTGCAGCAGATGTTCAGTAGTCATTTTACCAGTACCGAACGGGCATTCGTCGGTACACCTTATCTTCAATTTGTTGAATAGGTGGTACCTCAGTCTATTGTGGCCAGTGCGAAGTCTGAAGACAACGACCTGCTCTCTTCGGTTCAACTGGTAATAGGCATCGTTTTTGGTGTAACCAGTATGTTCGGTTTCCCATTTGGTAATGTACCTGGCTTTGATAAGCCGTTTTGACTCTTCGTACGTCATACTGGTATCTGTTTGTGGTAGCCTTGCACCTTCTTTTGCCAGTCTGTCTGCCTCCTCGTTGCCTTGGATGTTGCAGTGTGACGGAACCCACTGTACCACTACCCTTTTTGGTGCGGACAGCTGGCACAGTTTGCAGAGTGCTGCTCTTAAGTCATTAAGCTCAGTGTTTTTCTGGCTTTTTAGCGCTGTGACTACGGCGAGAGCATCTGTCAACAAGACTATGTGGCTCTCATTTTCACTGTGTGTTGCCATTTCTTCCACTGCCGCCCTCAGTGCCTCTGCCTCCGCTCTGAAATTGCTTGTGTACTTACCAGTAGCGAATGACAGTGTTATTTTTCTGCCATTTGGTAGGTTCAGGAATGCTCCTGCCCCTCCGTTCTGTGTAGTGTTTGTTACAGAACCGTCGGTGTATGCATGGGTCCAGTCCATGCTTGGGTAGCTTTTCGTTATGAAGCTTAGGGTAGTGTCTCTCCTTTCTTTTTCGGTCTGGCAGTTTTTGTTTGCAATACCTGGTATATTTTCTACCACCTCTGGAAATATGTCCTGCCTCCAAGTAGGTTTTCGTACAGTAGTGATGGGTTTTGGTGTTGTTAGTGCGTTTATGGGGTCTTCGTGCATCTTTGCTTTGGCTATTTCTGCAAAGTTTCTCCGCTTTAGTTTCCCAGTTCCCAAATTGTTTAGCCTCTGGTACATTGGATGGTCCGTCAGTCTTCGGAGTTTCTCTGACTGCAGCTGGGCTCTGCAGTCTCTTCTGTCGGTCATGGATTGCAGTTTTGTAATCTTTTCAAGTTCTACAATTGGCGTTGACTTCATGCCACCAGTTATGATTTTCATAGCTTGGTTTTGAAGTTTGTTAACTTTATCGAAGTTCGCCTTCGCTGCTGTTGTCCATGCCGCGATGCCATACTCGAGAACTGGTCTCACTCTTCCAGTGTACAGTTTCTTTAGTATGCCTTCGTCTGCTCCCCAGCTTGTGCCAGCAAGTTTCTTCATGATCGCCATTCTTTCTCTGGCTTTCATTCGGTTTCTCTCAATCTGACTTTTCCATGTCATGCGCCGATCAAATGTGACTCCCAGATAGGTTGGGTTGTCGTTTGGCTGCAGGATTTTGCCATTTAGGCTTAATTTGGTACTTTGGGGTTTTAATGAGAGCGAGAATATTGTGCACGTGGTTTTCTCCTCGTTTATTTTGACCAGCCATGAGTTCGCCCACTCTTCCAGCGATGTTAGGGCCGTTTGCATCCGATTTCTTGCTATGGTGAGATTCTTTTCAGAGGTCCACATAGCCAGATCGTCTGCAAACATTGAGCTATGGACTCTTCTTGGTATATTCTCTGTAATATCGTTTATATATACCAGGAAGAGTGTGGGTGACAGTACTCCCCCTTGGGGTACTCCCTGCTCGAGTGTCACCTTTTTGCTCATCTGCCCTTGTACTTGGACTTTGGCCGTTCTTTGTTTGAGGTAGTGGTTGATCCACTTGTACATCTTCCCACAAACATCACTTCTTCTTAGCTTGACTCTAAGTCCATCCTTCCAGACTTTGTCAAATGCCTTTTCCAGATCCACCCAAACAGCTACTGTGTGTTTCTGTGCCTGGTAGGCATCTTCTATCTCCTGGGCTATGAGGATGACCTGGTCCTCAGTGGATCTGTGCTGTCTAAAGCCGGCTTGCTGTGGAATTAGTATTCGTTTTTCTTCCAGATGCCACATCAGTCTGGTGTTTATCATCCGTTCCATCAGCTTGCCGACACAGCTCAGTAGGCTTATGGGCCTGTATCCATTCGGATCTGTTTTGTCCTTTCCTGTTTTTGGTACTGGTACCAGTATTGCATCTTTCCATGCCTGGGGTACAATACCCCTTTTCCAGCTTTGGTTCAGGACTGATAGTAGTTTTTCCTTCGCTGTTTGGCCCAGCCCCATCAGCATTTCGTTTGTTATCCCGTCTTTTCCGGGAGATTTCCTTCTCTTTAGTGTTCTCATAGCCTCTTCCATTTCGCGCATTGTTAGTTTGGCCATCATGTGCTCTTCAGGAGCCGTATTTATGTTTTCGTGCCCCTTTAGCTCTTCGCTAATGTCTGTATGCTTATCTGCAGGGACCTCGATGTGGTTTGCTCTGGCATAGTGATCGACAAAGGCGTTTGCGGCTTTCTTACCTGTGATCAAGTTTTCGCCTTGCTTGATAGTAATTTGTTTATTTGACGGGGTTTCGTCGTTCATGGCTCTGACTAGCTTCCATAGTTTGTTCCCTTCTTTGTCCAGGTTTAAACTTTCCGTTTTATTTTTCCAACTTTCTCTTGCTGTTTGCTTGAGAGTGTGTTTGTACTTCGCCGCGGCGGCTTTGAGGGCGATGTTTGCCTCCACGGATTTTTCTCGTTCTGCCATGTTCCTCGCATTTGTTACTGCATCTTCCACTTTCTGTAACTCATCGTTCCAGTAGGGCTTATAGTTTTTCCTAGCTCCTCTTGGGATGGTTTCAGTGGCGGCTTGCATTATTGCCTTGCTTAGGCTCACTACCATGGGCTTCATTTTGGTGTTTCGTGTGTTGATGGTTTCACACAGCCCATCTGTCAGGATTGCAAATCTGTCCCAGTCGGCTCGTTTGTAATTCCAACGTGGGAGCGGTTTTGTTTCCTGTGGGCCTACTTCCATGTCAATGGTTAGCCTGATCGGCCTGTGGTCGCTACCTGCCAGTTGGTTTAGCACCTGGCGGTCTATTTTATAGTGTATGTCCTGTGTGGAGAAGGCCAAATCTGGAGTCGAGGTGGTATGCCATGTTCTTGAATAGAAGCTAGGGCTATCCTCCGGCCTATTGATTAGGGAGAGATTTGCATCTATCTCCCAATCTTCCACTTCGTCACCTCTGCTGTCTGTGTCAGAGTATCCCCATCTCTCCGAGTGGCTGTTGAAATCTCCAACTACTATGCAGTTGGAGTCTCTGACCTCCATACTCGAGAGCGATAGGTCTCTGTTTGGTGGTCCGTACAGATTGAAAATGCGGAGCTTCGTCTCTTGAGCCATTATGTCAACTCCTACAATTTCTGCTTGTCCGGTGTGATTGACAGGTACCGCGCTACTCGGTATGCTGTTTCTGGTCAGTATCAGAACCCCTCCTTTGTGGCCTTCTCTATCTAGACGGAAGGTCTGGTATCCTCTGATTGAGAATTTATGGTTATTGTTGAGGTGCGTTTCCTGGATACATGCCACGTCAATCTTACCTTCATGCAGGTGGTGTGTTAGGGAAAGTTTTTTGTTAATGACTCCCTCCGCATTCCACTGTAGTATTTTGAGGGTCTTGAGGTTTTGGCCAATATGAGTTGCCCCATAGCCATGTGCCTTGACTCCACGACACATGGGTGGGTGACCACCAGTAGTCAAGGGTGGGCCCCTTCGAGGCGTGAGGCCCGGCGCTATCGCTGCCTGGCGGGACTCCTCAGGATGAGCGCCATACGTTTTTCTAATAGGTTGTACTGCCATCATACTGTGATTTACGTTGCACCGTTTTGTTAGGCTTGCGGCCTGGTGCATCCGATTTCAACAGGCGTTTCTGTAGGGATGCCCTCCTTAGCCTTTGGCTGTCCCCAGCCTATCTGCAAGGCAGCAGTTGTTTACGATCAGAGTTTTCTCTCTTATGGAAGTTGTCTTACCAGACTATCGAGTCTTCACTACTCGTGTCTATAGGGTGCAATGATGATATGTGATGATATATGAGATGGACTGGTTTACCCGGAAGAGAGGCAGTCCAGTGTGTCTGTATCCCAGGATCGTCACGTCCTGCCAGAAACGTAGCATTTGCATGTGAGTGGGGTATCTCTTTTTCCCTTTATTTTCTTGGCTTCTATGCAGGGATGGTACGCCTAGCATTCCCCGCCACCTGGGGTGTTGACACAGTGGGGCAGGTGTGCAATGTCCGCTGGTCTGCATCTCTTCTGCGTCCAGCATGATAGTTATGGCTGATAACGTACAGAGGTAGATATCGTAGCCGGAGTGCATTCAGCCAGAGGACAAGCCTGGTAATGTCACAGAGATGTTGATCGCCTGGTGTGCGGACAATTCTCATGGTCAGTGGTTGAGTCTTGACAGTTCACAGTGAGGTGGCTGCTTTACTGTTTTCGACACCCCGACCAGGTTCTAAGTCTTTGGTTGGTGTTTTTCGCACCCCATCGCCGTATAGGTTGAGTATCAAGCAGTTGTCCGCCCGCTTTGATTGGCGGGCGGCAAGGACCTCTTACTGTGGCTCTACCTGATAGGGCTGGGGCGCAAGCCCCAGGTCCCGAGCATGTAGGAGCCTCCCATTGCAGTGGTGCTGAGATTTTGGGCGGGATTGCGGCTTACATGGGTTCGGCCGTAATCCCCCACATGGTAGCCTCTCGCCCTTGGCTTATCAGCCTGGTACGTGAACCAAAGTGTCTGCGGCTCCTCTCGATTTGAGCTGGTTTTCCGTAGCAACGCCCTGTCATTTGTAGTGTAAAACTGACCTGTCTTCAGATGATTTATTTCCAGCACCCGTTCACTATTTGGTCAGACGAATTTATTGAGGGCTTTTGTTTGTCAATGACCAGGTATTTGAAATCTGCGGTTTCTGCGGAGTTAAACACGATTTCCGTAGCGTTCTTTCATTTGAGTGTTTGAGAGCTGACTTGTCATCCGTGAGTCTAATACCAGCGTACGTTCATTATTAGACCCAAACGGCAGTGCTCTCGATTTGTCAGTTGTTCTACAGTATTGGCGTGTTCAGTAAAATTAAGCCGCAGGTTCCACACCTGGTGGTGCCCTTCCGTCAAATCCCTTAGCGAGACAATCAAGTTTCTTAGAGGGTAGCCCCCAAATTTTCGAGGGTCTAATTCCAGCACATGTTCTCTATTAGACCCCACGAAGGTGTACTTTTGGATAGTCATTCTGCAGAATTGGCGTGGTAAGTTAACTTAGGTCTCAGGCTCCACTCCTGATAATGCTCTTCCGTCAATTCCTTTATCAAACACTGGATGCAGACAGAACCGAGCCACAGGGGGCATAACCCCAGATTTCTGGGGGTCTAAGTCCAGCACCAGTTCCATATTAGACCCCAGAAGAGTGGTCTCGGCATGTCAATCATTTCAGTGTTGGCCGTGTTGAGTCAAATTAAGCCGCAGGCTCCACTCCTGGTGGTGCCCTTCCGTCAATTCCTTTAAGTTTCAGCTTTGCAACCATACTTCCCCCGGAACCCAAACACTTTGGTTTCCCGGAAGCTGCCCGCAGAGTCATCGAAGCAACTCCTGCGGATCGCTAGTCGGCATCGTTTATGGTCAGATCTACGACGGTATCTGATCGTCTTCGCGCCTCTGACTTTCGTTCTTGATTAATGAAAACATTCTTGACAAATGCTTTCGCAGTAGCTCGTCTTGCGGCGATCCAAGAATTTCACATCTAACGCCGCAATACGAATGCCCCCGTTTATCCCTGTTAATCATTACCTCCAGTTCCGAAAACCAACAAAATAGAACCGAGGTCCTATTCCATTATTCCATGCACCATTATTCAGGCAGCCGAGGCCTGCTTTGAACACTCTAATTTTTTCAAAGTTAACGCGCCGGCCACCCAGGACGCTCAGCGAAGAGCACCCGTGGGAGAGAGCTGGCAGACGGTAGGGCAGGAGACAACGGGCAGTGAACCGGCGCGAGCCGGACCGCCCGCCTGCGCCTGAGATCCAACTACGAGCTTTTTAACTGCAACAACTTTAATATACGCTATTGGAGCTGGAATTACCGCGGCTGCTGGCACCAGACTTGCCCTCCAATAGATCCTCGTTAAAGGGTTTAAAGTGTACTCATTCCAATTACGGGGCCTCGAAAGAGTCCCGTATTGTTATTTTTCGTCACTACCTCCCCGTGCCGGGAGTGGGTAAGTTGCGCGCCTGCTGCCTTCCTTGGATGTGGTAGCCGTTTCTCATGCTCCCTCTCCGGAATCGAACCCTGATTCCCCGTTACCCGTTATAAACATGGTAGGCATGTCCCGTACCATCGACATTTGATAGGGCAGACATCTGAAAGATGCGTCGCCGGCACATGAGGCCATGCGATCAGCACAAAGTTATACAGAGTCACCAGTGGGGACGCCGCAACCCCGCGAGGGGAAACGATGATTGGTTTTGAACTAATAAAAGCACTCTTTCCGCGAGGGTCGGAGCTTGGTAAGCATATATTAGCTCTAGAATTGCTACAGTTATCCAAGTAGGATCGTGTCATCTAAGGAACTGATTTAATGAGCCATTCGCGGTTTCACCGTGAGACAGTGTGAACTTAGACATGCATGGCTTAATCTTTGAGACAAGCATATGACTACTGGCAGGATCAAGCAGATATCTGTCAGAGACGTACGTACCGCACACATCGGTCGGCGGAGGACGGGTGTGTAAAAAGCCTCACTGGGACGGCCGCATTGACCGAATGACGAACGGACAAACGGTTGTTCCCCCCGTCCCTCACTCCGTCTACCTAGGACCGCCTGACAGGGGCCCCTACACGCACCAGACCACCGACCGACCGACCGGGCTTGCTGGAGGAGGGATGGCAGTGCTCTGTGCAGAACGGATCCCAATGACCCCGGCGATGCATTTCACTGGGACTAGAGATAATTTTGCCTGCCCTTCTCCCGAGGGTTGGTCCTCGGGAGAACACAGAGCCTTCAGGCACGATTCCTACTTTCCATTTGCCGGTCACAAGCTCTTTGCGAGAGTCTGACCACCAGCGAAACGAACTGTCGAGCTCTGCTATAAGCCTTAGATAAATCACCACCAACTGACAACGTTTCTCGATACGGACTAGAGCAGCGCAACTCGTCGGAGGAGACGCCAAAAAAAACCGCATCCCGATACTTCTACGGGGAAAGGCGAGCAAGCGTTTTCGGCAAGCCCGCGCTATCGCTTCGCCTGGCGGGACTGACATGGCTTTACGAACACTGGCTGAGATTGAATCGTGGCGGCGAGACAACTACCCCATATGTTTTCTGTGTTCGAATGTTGAAAGAAATTTTTTGAAATCAATTCCTAAAACATTATCATGAAAAAAAAAGAGATGATTTCTAGTTTTAGTTGAGATTGGTCTTTTAGATAGGAATTTCCGACAATAATTTATTCCTAAATTTCTCAAGCAAAATATGGAAGCTGGATAATGTCATTGTCTTTTATAAACAGTTTTATTTGTGCATGCACGATTACCTCTTGAAAATAAATAGCACATGCCTGTGCAAGCGTCTTGTACAGTATAATCTCACTTTCTATTTATGAACTAACACTGACTGTTCACACTCGCATTTATTAAGTATGTTTTTTACATGCACATCTGCAATATATCCCACCTACATTTGTAGAACTTCTATAAGAACAAAACCAACATCTTGCTGTTCTGGTTGCCAAAACAAATATAACAGCAATAGCCAAGTCAAGTAGTAGACAAGTAAACTACCTAGGGCAACAAGAATCAACCGTGCTAATTGTTTATGGTCACGGTTGACGGCATAGACCAAGGCAGCAGAAATGACAGTTGCTATACGGAAATGAACACCACACAACAATTTCAGGAAATCTAGTCTTTAAAGATACAAGTACTGATTATAAACTAATCATGTGAGTTCTAGCGACAAGGCCGACATGAAACTGAAGAATAATTTCCCCTGTATCCACATCTTAATAGCCTTACTATAGAGTTGTAAAATTTGGTAGACAAGAGTATGTAGATGAAGAAATTCGCAGCAGAGTTGATAGCCATTAGCATTTCATCAAAATCTCTAAGAAAAGTATTTAATTCAGAAGACTGAGTGGTCACCGGACACGCGTAGTAACAAATATAGATGGCATACGAGGGAATATTACAAAAACAGAAAACCACACAAACTGTAAGTAACATGCGTGAAATTTTGATATCAAAATGTTTTCTGCTTACCATACTAGAAGTCATTGCTACACGTTGCTTAGTAATAACTCGCAGTTGGTAACAAATAGCGAAGCAGTGCGAGGTAACCACAAAACAGAAGTCCCGCAATTGAGTTATAAATAATGTAGGCAAAAATTGATATTACTTCTGAATTAATTTCGTGCCATTCTGTCATGACTACAAACGGGTAAGTTCGGTTATATCCTTCATGAAATCCCCACTGAACTCGGCGAGATGAGATTATGCCTGGTAGAAGCGCAATCAGCCAATAAATGTACACACAGAACAATACAACACCTATACTCTTCCTAGCTGGACACCTTCAGGGGATAAAACACAGCCAGAAGTCTCTCAGTTGAGATCACCACTATGTGGCTCATACTAATCAGGACAGCCAATCGACCATAGACATACACATAACACAGCACGTAAGCTCGGTACATTTCGGAAAGAAGAAGATTATATTTCTCAATAATGCAGGCCATTTTTCTCGTGGATAAGTTTAAAAGGAGAAACAGGTCAACTGCAGCCAAAGACATTAACAGGATATTATTAATGTCCTTAAATCCCATGCGAAATATAACAATCAAGGT
The DNA here is from genome assembly GCA_036924085.1 of Ariolimax columbianus. NCBI lineage: Eukaryota > Metazoa > Mollusca > Gastropoda > Stylommatophora > Arionidae > Ariolimax > Ariolimax columbianus. Next base: position 63,458,617 of record JAVGWX010000011.1, read on the forward strand.
TAGTAAGTTCCCAAATATTCCAATGATAGAAGTGATGTGTACGAGGTAACAGTTAATTATCGTCTCCAGTAATGCTATCAGCTCTAAATTTATAAAAGCTGTGCTCTCATCCGTCGTCTGGGACGTGGTTGCGGATAATAAAGTAGAATATGGAGAGAGGTTTACTGAGATGTTCATAGTTGACTTTGTCGATGGCGACAGTTGTATTCTCTTGATGCTTGTTCTGTGTTCTAACAAATTCTTATGTTTCTATACTACTAATTAATGTTGAACTATTTTGATTTCTCTATGCCACCTTACATAGATCTCGTTCACATTTGTCACCTGCTCATTGTACAGATTATTGTGACTACCTCGGTGACTACTTTCTAATTACTTGTGTACATTTCATGTCAAGGTTGTTATATTATATATTATCTTTGACTCCGCTATGTGTTTCTTCTATTTTTGCTTTGCATATAACCCACGTTTGTTATCTGATGGTTGACAAATTGTATTGGATATATTTGTGTGTGTGAAATTGTCCTTTGAAAATTTGAAACATCCAGAACTATCTCATATTACCTGCCAAAATGCTTTTACTTTTAGGTTTCATACGTTTCGGGATCAATGTGTTGAGCAGGGCAAGAGCTGTAGTATCAGCGAACCATAGCTGACCGCTAGTATCTGAACCAGCGACCCAGAGTAGCCATGACCCTTATAAACCTTCACGCGTTGATTCTGGATTTCAGGCTGCAACAGAGCAGACTGGTTAATAAGAAGAAGGGATTGAAGAGGACAGGATAATCAGGTATTCAAAAATGCTTGATGAAGTCGAATGTGTCGAACTAAAAGCTACAAATATCGCAGTCAAGTTGTAAACTACGCATTCCATTCTCAGGACAACAGGGTTCTGTTACTTGCAAAGCTCTTTTCAGGGCATGGTAGACGGAGGTTTAGAACGAAGATGAAGAAGAAGAAGAAGAAGAAGAAGAAGAAGAACAAGAAGATAAAGAAGAAGAAGATATGCGTTTCTCTTAAAAATTTAAGAACGGGAAGGATTAAGTAGAAAACAGTTGTAACCTCACATATGAAACCATTTCAGAAGCATAGAACGACTGGTTATTAGGTTATTCCTTTATTTTTCCCTAATATTACGTTCAAAGAACATAACGAACGAGTTTTTCATCCAGCACTATTGGCTATAAAATTGATTAAACCTTTACACTTATCCTGCCATTGTCCTTTGATGACAAAGATTAGCTCGTTCACGTTTCTGAATTCAATTTTTGCCCAATGGCACTTTTTAATAACCACTTATTCACATAATGTTAACAGCTGTTAAGAATTCTCCCTAGAAATGTTAAACACTATCTAATACTTAGTGAATTAACTGCGCATATATTTGTCATCATTTGTCTTCTTACAAAATCTCACGAAAAGATATTTTGCAATTATTTGGATATTATAATCCTCAACACCAATTGCAATTATTCGTATACATTGTCCACGTTTCTGATAATTCGATAATTCGTCCAACACAATGTATGAAAAACGTATTTAGTATAACAATGTGCTTAGAACTCGATAATTTATATTGCGCTTGGTCGCAGAAAGAGCAGGAGACGAGGGTAATCATTATTGATTATGTGCGATACATACTGATCAAATAATTGGTAACATTTAGTGGAACGTGTGTGGATGAACAAGCTAGTGTGTGAGCAATTTTTACAGAAACCAGGAATTAGACAAGAATAATATCGTCATATCAGTAATTTTGAGACGTCTCAGGCTGGCTATCATATCCAGCAGCAACTATACGTGTCAGGAACTTCTTCTTTTTCTTCGTACGCTGTCAGCCGTCAACTTGTATTTGTTCGAAGAAAGCAGCTGTCATCCTTAGGCAGTGACACTGCCATAGAGCTTGTCTAGTATTGGCACTGGTAATGGCCACATGTGCTTTCTCTGGTCCTCGTATGTCGGACAATTTTGCAGCAGATGTTCAGCGGTCATTTTCCCTGTACCACAAGTGCATTCGCCAGTGCCACCTATCTTCAGTTTATTGAATAGATGGTACCTCAGTCTGTTGGGGCCTGTGCGGAGTCTAAAGACCACGACCTGCTCTCTTCTGCTCAACTGGTAATAGGCATTATTTTTTGTGTAGTCAGTATGTTCTGTTTCCCATTTGGCCATGTATCTGTCCCTAATAAACCTTTTGGACTCTTCGTATGTCACACTAGAATCTGGTTGTGGTAGTCTTGCACCTATTTTTGCCAGTCTGTCTGCCTCCTCGTTGCCTTGAATGTTACAGTGGGATGGAACCCACTGTACCACTACTCTTTTTGGTGCGAACTGCTGGCATAGTTGACAAAGTACTGCTCTTAAATCATTAAGTTCTGTATTTTTATGGCTTTTTATTGCTGTAACCACGGCCAAGGCATCTGTAAACAGGACAATCTGGCTTTCATTGCTTTCGCCTGTCAGCATTGCTTCTACCGCAGCCTTCAGTGCCTCTTCCTACACTCTGAAATTGCTTGAGAATTTTCCAGTTGCCACTGACAGTGTTATTTTTCTACCATTTGTTAGGCTCAGGAATACCACTCGCCCTCCATTCTGTGTTGTGTTTGTTACAGAACCGTCGGTGTACGCATGGGTCTAGTCCATGCTTGAGTAGTTTTTGGCTATTTGCCTGAGCGTTATGTCTCTTCTTTCTTTTTCAGTCTGGTTATTCTTGTTTCCAATACCTGGTATCTTTTCTACTACCTCTGGAATGATATGCTGCTTCCAGGTGGGCTTGCGGACAGTAGGGATGGGCTTTGATGTTGCTATTGCAGCTCATGCGCTGCTCAGCATCTTGATCCCGGCCGCAGGTCTAACATTGTTCTGGTGTTTTAGCTCATTTTGAATGCCACCATACCACGATTTTCTTGTAATTCACATTAGTCTACGCCTTACACTTGTGTTCTCGGAATGGTGGCGTTGTTTTCCATTGGGACTAGTTGATTCTTTCATTGTCTTTTCTTCCCTCCGATTACCCTGACATTGACATTGGCTATACGAATTAATACTACGGTTAAAAATGTGCATTTTTTTACGGTGCACTGCACATGGCTGGACTTCACGAGTTTGGCGATCTTTGCTTGGAGCTCTTCGCCGTAGCTGCAGTTAGTGTCGGTTTTGGTGTAACTGTTAACTGTAAACAGGGGACTTTAATGGACTGGAACACATCGCCTGAGAGAGATGCACAGCACATCACACACACACTGATTGATGTCGTTACAACCTCTTGCGATTATTAGAAAAGCAAGACTCACAACGATAGATGGCATTCGTCTCGATAATGTATTGCCATTGGCCAAAAGTAGCTCAGGACAAGAGAGTGAGGTTGACAAATGGCGCAGTTTCTTCCTCACTTTAATCAAAATCACCGCGCGAGTTACCCAATTCAGCAGACACAGCAAGAAAAACAAAACTGTCCACACGATTGAACAAAGAGAGTGGTCTTCATCACATGTGATGAACGAAAATCATCATCATCATCATGTTCATTCTATCCTGTTCTGTTCCCAAGAACCGACTCCACTGTACTCTTGACATTCCCAGTCTCTCTCAGTAAATGGCCAAGGGTATGGATGGCGAAGATTCATGCAACTGATTGATTCATACATATATCTGCTCCATAATTTCTTGCGTTCTAGTCCGCTCGAACCTCTTTCGATTTCAAATTTCTTCAGTTTGTGAATTTCTGATTCATATACAAGTTTGTATACTGCAGTATCATGACTCTGCAACGGTAATTGATAGATTTCAGTACGTCGTTCCTAATTACATTTAATATTCGTACATTTGGTGCTTGTGAAGCCAGGATGCCAGCTCTGTCGTTGCCCTGAACCCCAGCAAAACCAGAAAAGTAGATCAACGCCAGCCTATGCATGTTTGAGGCCTCAACAGCTGTCATCCTTGCGAGCCTTAGTCGGCCCTTCTGCACCTTTCAAGTAAAGGACTGGTAGTCTGTTGAAGAGGTCTCAGTCATTTCAAAGCTGCAGTCACTGGTTCCAATCTATGTTCTCGTATTGGAAGTTGCTGAGCTGTACGTATTGCTGTGCTCAGCAACAACCTGACCTCTCATTAAAGCAGAGAAGTTACAATCAGATTTCACTATCTAGCGCGATCCATCGATTATATGATGACATCACTATTCTTAATGCATTTATCAGCTGGTTAACTTCGAGTCCACCATCCCGTTAAACCCATCTGCGTCCCCATACTATGGTCAAAACGACTGTGTGATAATCTTTCATTCTTTCCCAAGTTGTCCCATTCTTCTCTCTTAACTATCGTCTCAACTGTTCTCACCTGTCCAATTTTTCTCTCTGCCTATACTATCCATGGCGCTTCATGACATATTGATTCTTGATCCCTTAACAAATGATATATTATTGTGCAGTTATATCCTGCATAGAGGCATTGGTCTGTGCCGATTTGTATCTGAATGTCACAGACAGAAGCTCCAGTATGTACCACATCTTCAATGTCGGGTTATCTCTAGTGCATCCCAGAACCAATCGCATCCATTCATTCTGGAGACGTTCTAACCGTTCACTCTTAAATCTTAATAGTGTGAGGATACCCAATCCGAAATCAACAACTAGCAATGTCAACTAACGGAATATAATGAAAAGCAGTCGTTGTTCCAAGTATGCCGCTGCATAGCCTTGAGTGCCTCCAGCCCTCGCTTCCATCTATGTAAAGTCTTGTCGGCGGGGCACACATTCGGATATGAGAGACTATAAATAAAGGTTAGCCCGAGTTATATCAACCTAAAACATACGTCAAGGAACTTCACATTTCTTGTTTTTCTGTAATCATTAGTATTGAGTTTAGGCTGCTAATCGGTCTTTGATTTGTCAACTGTATAATCTATTTCAAGTTGACTCTTGTCAAGTCTTGCACAAAACTGACATGACGTTAGAAACAGCGTATCAATAACTAAAACCAACTGTCAATTTAATTTTCATTTTTCTAATTCATAAAAACAAATTATGTAAGATTATATATTATTTTTCTAAACCGCTTATCTGTTGTCCAATGTTAAAACACATGTTAAAACTGCGTACTGTATGCGGCTGAACAATGTCTTGATAAGCTTGTGATGGCCGTATAAGTGTAAATATGTAAATAAGAAGTTTAGATAATCATTACACAATGTAAACGCTTGTAGAAGAGCAGACCTGAGTTCGACCATAATCAATTGATAGCCAAAATAAAGATAAAACTTAAAAAAGTAAACAGCAGAATATAACAACAAATAACAATTCAGTGTTAGATTAATCAGGAACATGAAAATAAAAGATACATTTAAAGTGACGATAAACAAATGTTTAATGTTTTAGAAGAAATAGAGGATACAGAAAAGCACTGGCAGCATATCTTTTTTAAATATATGAAATGAGAATTGTATAGGACTTATAGGAAAAATTAAACACCAACATGAAGAATTAATGTCAACAGAAACTGTAGTAAAGGTCGTAACGTAGGTTTTGTTTGTGTTCTCGTCTCGGTGCGGTATCTGACCACATCCATTTTTAAATTTTGATTATAACTCAACCTTAATAAACTTTTAAATTTTTTGTTCATATTTTTTTCCCATAGTAAAAATCAAGAACAGAATAATAAAGAAAGCACATTTGAACAGAAAGAGAACCAGATATACGAGAGTCAATATTCATAAAATATACCCTGAGGCCAACAACACAATTAGAAAGAACATCAAAAGAGACAATAAAAAGTATATTAAAGATTTGGCAAGATAATCAGACAAAACTGCATCTAAAGGAATGATAAAATATATGTACAACAGCACTAAGAAACTAAACCTGAATATGTAGGCATGTCAATGGCTTTAGTAAAGGTAAGGAATACTTACAACGCCTACCGTAAAGAAATACATATAAATACAAATACTTACAATGCCTATCGTACATAAATACATATAAGCACACATACTTACAACGCCTACTCTGAACAAAGATATGTAAACACGTCTTCTTACAACGCCTACCCTGAAGACAGACATAAACACGTTTGCTTACAGCGCCTACACTGAATAAAAATAAGTAAACACTCCTACACAGAAGAAATATAAGTGAACACGCCTACACAGAAAAAAGAGTGAACACGCCTACTTTGAAGAAAGACATATAAACACGACAACTAAAAACGCCTACCCTGAAGAATGACATATACATACGCCTACTAACAACGTCTACTCCGAAAAATGATTTTCTTTAACACGTCTACTTGCAACGCATATACTGAAGAAATACAAGTGAAGACGCCTACTTTCTACGTATATACTGAAGAAATACAAGTGAAGACGCCTACTTTCTACGTATATACTGAAGAAATACAAGTGAAGACGCCTACTTTCTACGTATATACTGAAGAAATACAAGTGAAGACGCCTACTTTCTACGTATATACTGAAGAAATACAAGTGAAGACGCCTACTTTCTACGTATATACTGAAGAAATACAAGTGAAGACGCCTACTTTCTACGTATATACTGAAGAAATACAAGTGAAGACGCCTACTTTCTACGTATATACTGAAGAAATACAAGTGAAGACGCCTACTTTCTACGTATATACTGAAGAAATACAAGTGAAGACGCCTACTTTCTACGTATATACTGAAGAAATACAAGTGAAGACGCCTACTTTCTACGTATATACTGAAGAAATACAAGTGAAGACGCTTACTTTCTACGTATATACTGAAGAAATACAAGTGAAGACGCCTACTTTCTACGTATATACTGAAGAAATACAAGTGAAGACGCCTACTTGCTACGTATATACTGAAGAAATACAAGTGAAGACGCCTACATACAACGTCTACCCTGACCCTGAAGACATACATAGACATATAAACACGCCTACTTACAACGTCTACCCTGAAGACATACATAGACATATAAACACGCCTACTTACAACGTCTACCCTGAAGACATACATAGACATATAAACACGCCTACTTACAACGTCTACCCTGAAGACATACATAGACATATAAACACGCCTACTTACAACGTCTACCCTGAAGACATACATAGACATATAAACACGCCTACTTACAACGTCTACCCTGAAGACATACATAGACATATAAACACGCCTACATACAACGTCTACCCTGAAGACATACATAGACATATAAACACTCCTACTCACAACGCCTACCTGGAGACAGACATACAATTTTGATACTAAGAACTTCGACCACGAGTGCTCTCTTATTCTTGCAATTCCTGCACCAACGAGTTATTCATTCTTTATTCATTCTTTATTCATTCTTTATTCATTCTTTATTCATTCTTTATTCATTCCTTTATTCATTCTTTATTCATTCTTTATTCATTCTTTATTCATTCTTTATTCATTCTTTATTCATTCCTTTATTCATTCTTTATTCATTCTTTATTCATTCTTTATTCATTCTTTATTCATTCCTTTATCATTTATGATGTGATGTTGTTAGAGCTTTACGTCAAACCCAGAAGGCGTTAGGCAGGTGTGAACGACAATATATGAAATGCCATTAGCGTTGAGGAATTTATAATATCACAGACTGGCTTTGATCACTCCGAATCAGTTCTACTACCCAAGACTGGATGTGTGATTGATTTTGCGAACGTCGCACAAAGTAAAACAATAGTGCGAAAAAGAGAACCGATTTCAGTAGCAAGCGTTGTTGATGAGCTTAGTACATGATAAACGGTGTTATTATGTTTCAGTTCAACTGTCTAACGATCAGATACCCCGGAACATCTTTAAGAATCACACATTCTCCATTCTGCGCTATCTGAGTTGCCTTTATTATTTTCAGTCCATTCTTCCATATTTTTTAACACCGTCGAAACATTGTGTTCTTGGTGTGTATCTTCTCTTACGTCTAGTCATATAAGTATTATGGCTGAGGGCACTTTTGTAGGAATTCTTGTTTTAAGGTAATGTCTAATTTACAATTTCATTTGAAAGATGATAAAACGGATACAAAATGAAGTGTTGTTGCTAACATGTCTGATCAGTATGTTTAGATTGACCCTGACTAACATGTCTGATCAGTATGTTTAGCCTGACCCTGACTAACATGTCTGATCAGTATGTTTAGCCTGACCCTGACTAACATGTCTGATCAGTATGTTTAGCCTGACCCTGACTAACATGTCTGATCAGTATGTTTAGCCTGACCCTGGCTAACATGTCTGATCATTATATTTTGCCTGACCCTGACTAACATGTCCGATCATTATATTTTGCCTGACCCTGACTAACATGTCCAATCAGTATATTTTGCCTGACCCTGACTAACATGTCCGATCAGTATATTTTGCCTGACCCTGACTAATATGTCCGATCAGTATGTTTAGCCTGACCCTGACTAACATGACCGATCTGCATACTTTGCCGGACCAGACGTTGGTCTTCTCTCCCCAAAATGAAATGTAAAAAAATGTAAATAATTCACATGGAACAACTAGGGGGTCCTAGCTATTACTCCTGAATGCAGTGAGAATAGGTGTGTAATTCTCTAGCTGATCTCACTGCGGTTATTTTATACTTATTCGCAGCAGAATGAGAGAGCCTTGTGTTGATGTATGATTTCATAAAAAAGCATCGTAAATTCAATGGCGTTTGGCTGCAACGATAGGAGAACCTGATAGCCATTCCCCGTTTTCTTTGTAGATTTTAAATTAACGCCAGTGCGTGGAATAGACGACCCATTTTTATCTCGCCCAATAAATAAATAGTTTAAATCTTTTTCTTTGGGTTATTGCGATTCTTTATTTATTTTTTTTTTAAATACTGCTGGAATGGAAACATCTTAAGCGGTGCCGTATTTATAATAGAAAACAGTATTGCATATCCTATCTCGTCTGAATACATATTTAAAATAAATTGACTTTAATTAAGCACCGGAAGGATTTATAAAGATGTTGATTCATGACCTTTACATTTCCTCTACAAAGACTACCAAATGTAACGACTACTTAAACAGTTGAGTTAAAAAATGTGTCCTATCTCTATGTTGTAAATGTTGTTACGTAGAGAAAGTTTTCTCTTGTCTCTATGTAATATGTGTTGTTGAGAAAGTTGTCTCTTTTCTCTATGTAGTGTGTGTTGTTGAGATGAGAAAGTTGTCTCTTTTCTCTATGTAGTGTGTGTTGTTGAGATGAGAAAGTTTTCTCTTGTCTTTATATAGTTTGTGTTGTTGAGATGAGAAAGTTTTCTCTTGTCTCTGTGTAGTATGTGTTGTTGAGATGAGAAAGTTTTCTCTTGTCTCTGTGTAGTATGTGTTGTTGAGATGAGAAAGTTTTCTCTTGTCTCTGTGTAGTATGTGTTGTTGAGATGAGAAAGTTTTCTCTTTTCTCTATGCATTATATTTTGTTGAGATGAGAAAGTTTTATGTCTCTATGTAGTTTGTGTTGATGATATAGACACGTTTTCTCTTCTGATCTACGTAGTATTTTTTGTTGAGATGAGATGTGATGTTGTTCAGGTGATAACTTGTATTTATTAGCGTGCTCTTTTTAATTTGTGTTGTTGGGGTGAAGTTTATTCGTGTGTTTATGTAGTTAGTTCTGTTGTTTAGGTGAAATCCATTCGTGTGCTATATGTAGCTTGTGCTGTTGTTGAGGTGAAATCCATTCGTGTGCTGTATGTAGCTTGTGCTGTTGTTGAGGTGAAATCCATTCATGTGATGTATGTAGCTTGTGCTGTTGTTGAGGTGAAATCCATTCATGTGCTCTATGTAGCTTGTGCTGTTGTTGAGGTGAAATCCATTCATTTGCTGTATGTAGCTTGTGCTTTTGTTGAGGTGAAATCAATTCGTGTACTGTATGTAGCTTCTGTTGTTGATGAAGTGAAGTTTATTCGTGTGTTGCATGTACCTTATGCTGAGGTGATGAAGTATATTAGCGTGCCGTTTTTAGTCTGTGTTGTTGTTGAAGTGAAGAAGTGTAGCGTGCTGTTTTTAGTTTGTGTTGTTGTTGAGGTGAAGAAGTTTATTAGCATATTGTAAAATGTACGTGTTGCTGAGGAACCATGAGATCTAGTTCGTATCCGTGTTACCGGGGCCTGAAAGATGAGCAGCGAATAATAGCCTCATAACTGCCAGATATATAATATAACTGAGATCAAATGAGGGGCAGAAAGACAGTGAACGAATTGGAAGTGGACAATCTAGAATTGGAAAATCTCCATTACCAAAGAAGTAAATAAGAAGACGTGCATGAAACTGGTCATCTTGCTCTGTAATAAAAGGATTTGTGCTTGGAGCCGGGTATCCTACCCTATAACAAAAAAAACTGGATTGCAACTGACCATCCTGCTCTGTAATTAGAAAACGGAATTATTATTCTTCTTCTTCTTCGTACGCAGTCAGACAGTAACCATTATTTTTTCGAAAAAAGCGGCGGTCATCCTGAGGCTGTCGCCGCTGCCATAGAGCTTGTCTTGCAGTTCCACTGGTGATGGCCACATCTGCTCTCTCTGATCCTCGTATGTCGGGCAGTTCTGCAGCAGATGTTCAGCGGTCATTTTACCGGTACCGCATGGACATTCAAGGGTACCACCTATCTTCAATTTGTTGAATAGGTGGTACCTCAGTCTATTGTGGCCAGTGCGAAGTCTGAAGACAACGACCTGCTCTCTTCGGTTCAACTGGTAATAGGCATCGTTTTTGGTGTAACCAGTATGTTCGGTTTCCCATTTGGTCATGTATCTGGCTTTGAAAAGCCGTTTTTACTCTTCGTACTTTATACTAGTAAATGTTTGTGGTAGTCTTGCACCTTCTTTTGCCAGTCTGTCTGCCTCCTCGTTGCCTTGGATGTTACAGTGTGATGGGACCCACTGTACCACTACCCTTTTTGGTGCGGACTGCTGGCACAATTTGCAGAGTGCTGCTCTTAAGTCATTAAGCTCAGTGTTTTTCTGGCTTTTTAGCGCTGTGACTACTTCGAGAGCATCTGTAAGCAGGACTATATGGCTTTCATTTTCTTTATGTGTCCCCATTTCTTCCACTGCCACCCTCAGTGCCTCTGCCTCCGCTCTGAAATTGCTTGTGTACTTACCAGTAGCGAATGACAGTGTTATTTGTCTGCCATTTGGTAGGTTCAGGAATGCTCCTGCCCCTCCGTTCTGTGTAGTGTTTGTTACAGAATCGTCGGTGTATGCATGGGTCCAGTCCATGCTTGGGTAGCTTTTCGATATAAAGCTTAGGGTAGTATCTCTCCTTTCTTTTTCAGTCTGGCAGTTTTTGTTTCCTTCTTCTTCTTCTTCTTCTGCGTACACAGTCAGACAGTAACCATTATTTTCTCGAAAAAAGCGGCGGTCATCCTGAGACTCTCGCCACTACCATAGAGCTTGTCTTGCAGTTCCACTGGCAATGGCCACATCTGCTCTCTCTGATCCTCGTATGTCGGGCAGTTCTGCAGCAGATGTTCAGTGGTCATTTTACCAGTACCGCACAGGCATTCGTCGGTACACCCTATCTTCAATTTGTTGAATAGGTGGTACCTCAGTCTGTTGTGGCCAGTGCGAAGTCTGAAGACAACGACCTGCTCTCTTCGGTTCAACTGGTAATAGGCATCGTTTTTGGTGTAACCAGTATGTTCGGTTTCCCATTTGGTCATGTATCTGGCTTTGATAAGCCGTTTTGACTCTTCGTACGTCATACTGGTATCTGTTTGTGGTAGCCTTGCACCTTCTTTTGCCAGTCTGTCTGCCTCCTCGTTGCCTTGGATGTTGCAGTGTGACGGAACCCACTGTACCACTACCCTTTTTGGTGCGGACTGCTGGCACAGTTTGCAGAGTGCTGCTCTTAAGTCATTAAGCTCAGTGTTTTTCTGGCTTTTTAGCGCTGTGACTACTTCGAGAGCATCTGTCAGCAGGACTATATGGCTCTCATTTTCACTGTGTGTTACCATTTCTTCCACTGCCGCCCTCAGTGCCTCTGCCTCTGCTCTGAAATTGCTTGTGTACTTACCAGTAGCGAATGACAGTGTTATTTTTCTGCCATTTGGTAGGTTCAGGAATGCTCCTGCCCCTCCGTTCTGTGTAGTGTTTGTTACAGAACCGTCGGTGTATGCATGGGTCCAGTCCATGCTTGGGTAGCTTTTCGTTATGAAGCTTAGGGTAGTGTCTCTCCTTTCTTTTTCACTCTGGCAGTTTTTGTTTCCAATACCTGGTATATTTTCTACCACCTCTGGAAATATATCCTGCCTCCAAGTAGGTTTTCGTACAGTAGTGATGGGATTTGGTGTTGTTAGTGCGTTTATGTGATCTTCGTGCATCTTTGCTTTGGCTATTTCTGCAAAGTTTCTCCGCTTTAGTTTCCCATTTCCCAAATTGTTTAGTCTCTGGTACATTGGATGGTCCGTCAGTCTTCTGAGTTTCTCTGACTGCAGCTGGGCTCTGCAGTCTCTTCTATCGGTCATGGATTGCAATTTTGTAATCTTTTCAAGTTCTACAATTGGCGTTGACTTCATGCCACCTGTTATAATTCTCATGGCTTGGTTTTGAAGTTTGTTAACTTTATCGAAGTTCGCCTTCGCTGCGGTTGTCTATGCCGCAATGCCATACTCGAGAACTGGTCTCACTCTTCCAGTGTACAGTTTCTTTAGTATGCCTTCGTCTGCTCCCCAGCTTGTGCCAGCAAGTTTCCTCATGATCGCCATTCTTTCTCTGGCTTTCATTCGGTTTCTCTCAATCTGACTTTTCCATGTCATGCGCCGATCAAATGTGAGTCCCAGATAGGTTGGGTTGTCGTTTGGCTGCAGGATTTTGCCATTCAGACTTAATTTGGTACTTTGGGGTTTTAATGAGAGCGAGAATATTGTGCACGTGGTTTTCTCCTCGTTTATTTTGAACAGCCATGAGTTCGCCCACTCTTCCAGCGATGTTAGGGCCGTCTGCATCCGATTTCTTGCTATGGTGAGATTCTTTTCAGAGGTCCACATAGCCAGATCGTCTGCAAACATTGAGCTATGGACTCTTCTTGGTATATTCTCTGTAATATCGTTTATATATACCAGGAAGAGTGTGGGTGACAATACTCCCCCTTGGGGTACTCCCTGCTCGAGTGTCACCTTTTTGCTCATCTGCCCTTGTACTTGGACTCTGGCCGTTCTTTGTTTGAGGTAGTGGTTGATCCACTTGTACATTTTCCCACAAAAATCACTTCTTCTTAGCTTGACTAAGTCCGTCAAGCTTAGCGTCCGTCTTTCCAGACTTTGTCAAATGCCTTTTCCAGATCCACCCAAACAGCTACTGTGTGTTTCTATGCCTGGTAGGCATCCTCTATTTTCTGGGCTATGAGGATGACCTGGTCCTCAGTGGATCTGTGCTGTCTAAAGCCGGCTTTCTGTGGAATTAGTATTCGTTTTTCTTCCAGATGCCACATCAGTCTGGTGTTTATCATCCGTTCCATCAGCTTGCCGACACAGCTCAGTAGGCTGATGGGCATGTATCCATTTGGATCTGTTTTGTCCTTTCCTGTTTTTGATACTGGTACCAGTACTGCGTCTTTCCATGCCTGGGGTACAATTCCCCTTTTCCAGCTTTGGTTCAGGACCGATAGCAGTTTCCTCTTCGCTGTTTGGCCCAGCCCCATCAGCATTTCGTTTGTTATCCCTTTTTTCCGGGATATTTCCTGTTCTTTAATGTTCTCATTGCCTCTTCCATTTCGCTCATTGTTAATTTGGCCATCATGTGCTCTTCAGGTGCCGTATTGATGTTGTCGTGCCCCTTTAGCTCTTCGCTAATGTCTGTATGCCTATCTGCAGGGACCTCGATGTGGTTTGCTCTGGCATAGTGATCGACAAAAGCGTTTGCGGCTTTCTTACCGGTGAGCAAGTTTTCGCCCTGCTTGATGGTAATTTGTTTGTATGACGGGGTTTCGTCGTTCATGGCTCTGACTAGCTTCCATAGCTTGTTCCCGTCTTTGTCCAGGTTTAGGCTTTCCGTTTTGTTTTTCCAGCTTTCTCTTGCTGTTTGCTTGAGAGTGTATTTGTATTTCGCCGTGGCGGCTTTGACGGTGATGTTTGCCTCCATAGATTGTTCTCGCTCTGCCATGTTCCCAGCATTTGTTACTGCATCGTCCGCTTTCTGCAACTCATCATTCCAGTAGGGCTTATAGTTTTTCCTAGCTCCTCTTAGAAAACGGAATTGAAACTGACTATCCTGTTCTGTAATTAGAAAACTGGATTGGAACTGACTATCCTGCTCTGTAATTAGAAAACGGGATTGGAACTGACTATCCTGCTCTGTAATAAGGGGCTTGGAGCTGGCTTATCTGGATTGTAGATGTTATTAGCTACTGATTCAGAATAATTAGAGTTCTATACCTCGTGGTAGTACAAGAGTGGCTAGTCATGTCTGAGATCATGTCCTTGGAGAAGCGGCTTGTTAAGTCTGAGATCATGTCATTAGAAAAGCGGCTTGTCAAGTCTGAGATCAGGTCCTAAGAGAAGCTTCTAGTCAAGTCTGAGATCAGATCCTAAGAGAAGCGGCTAGTCGAGTCTGAGATCAGGTCCTAAGAGAAGGGACTAGTCAAATCTGAGATCAGGTCCTAAGAGAAGCTTTTAGTCAAATCTGAGATCAGGTCCTAAGAGAAGGGACAAGTCAAATCTGAGATCAGGTCCTAAGGGAAGCGGCTAGTCAAGTCTGAGATCAGGTCCTAAGAGAAGCGGTTAGTCAAGTCTGAGATCAGGTCCTAAGAGAAGCGTCTAGACAAGTCTGAGATCAGGTCCTAAGAGAATCGGCTAGTCAAGTATGAGATCACGTCCTAAGAGAAGCGGCTAGTCAAGTCTGAGATCAGGTCCTAAGGAATAGCGGCTAGTCAAGTCTGAGATCAGGTCCTAAGAGAAGCTTCTAGTCAAGTCTGAGATCAGGTCCTAAGAGAAGGGACTAGTCAAATCTAAGATTCAACTCCAGGTGGAGCGGCTAGCTAAGCCTGAGATCAACTTCAGGGATAACATATACGCATGAATCTATCAAACATTGTACAAAATTACACAGCTAAATAAAGAAGGCGACAGCTTTTTTTTATTATGTCTATCTTCATATTTAAGCAATAGACGTATATGCAATGCGCAGATTATATTTATGTATAATGAAGACAATTTATACTTCAGAAATTTGTTGTTGTTTTTATTTCGAGTGTTATCAAATTCCTTGTCATGTTCAGCTGTTTAGGGGTATTTATGTTGTTGTTGTATGCGAATGCCCACAATGAGTAGGTTACTCTAATGTGCGCCCTGAAAAGGACGTTAAGTGACAGGTTGCAGTAGCTTTCCTCACATCTCGAGCGTGCTGATGAAGGGAGGGTCGGGGTCCTCCAGGCGGTTGTGCTATGTTTGGCCTCATCTGCGTTTTGGTAAATATTATGGCGATCACGTACAACCTCACCTTGTTAGCCAGACTGTTATCCTCGACAACAGCCCGTTTCCAGGACGACCAATGAGAAGGTCAGGTGAAGGTCTTGGCCAGTATATTTCTTCTGACCCTGGCTAACATTCTCTGATCAGTGTGTTTTGCCTGACCAGACGTTAGCCTCATCGTCCCTAGGGGGTATTTAAGATTTCATTATAATCTTCATCATCAGCATCATCCCCTTGTGTCGTTAGACGCCGTCGAAAGGTGTAGTTTTTCTGTCGTTTGCCAACTTTTTTGCCGATGTTGTTTGTCATTCTGTGTTACTTCAGCGTCTCACTGACACCCTCTATCTATCTTTTTCGTGGTCTGCCTCTTGCTTTGCAATCCTGTTATCTGGTATTGTAGATACGCGCAGCTGGTAACTTTGGTTGCATTCTTGTCAGGTGTTGAAACCATTCTATTCTCTGCCTTTTTATGTATTCCATGCACGGTGATGCATCCACAACCTATCTGAATACTTTGTTTCGTACTCTGTCCAGCCTTGTGACAGCTTTTCTCAAACACCTCATTTCGCAAAGCATGATTTTTCTTTCCATGTCTATCAATGGTAGCAGAAAGTTTGTATTAAAATACTATTTATCAGCTGTCTCTTTGCCTTCATTGGATTGTGTTTGTGTCATGTGAGTGCTAATGGTGAGCTCTTACAGAAAACCGCATTAGCTTTCAGTTTTCTTGTGTCCTCGTAAGATTTAAATATGGAAAATGACTCATAGAAGCGACTTCATTTATTTGGGGGTCCTTATATGTGCTGAGTCCATTTCATTATTGAAAGTACAGATTAAAGAGTGCGAACTCTATAGATCCGGCTCTGAAACTTTCTCTTTACTTCGTCGGGTACCCATTGTGTCGACTAGAAGAAGCGATTTCACCATGAAAAAACTCACCAAATACCGGGTCTGTGAAATCAAGCTCGACCTGATTTGAACCCGGTGCGTAGTGTATGTAGACCCAGCTGACTACGCCTTGGCTACATTATTCCCAGTGTTGTTTGAGAAAAGTTCATGAAATATGGTGTATCGGGATACTTTCGGTGTCTCTTACCTGGGTGTACATCTAGAAACCTGATATACTCGGTGTCTCTTACCTGCGTGTACATCTAGAAACCTGATATACTCGGTGTCTCTTGCTGGGTGTACATCTAGAAACCTGATATACTCGGTGTCTCTTACCTGGGTGTACATCTAGAAACCTGATATACTCGGTGTCTCTTACCTGGGTGTACATCTAGAAACCTGATATACTCGGTGTCTCTTATCTGCGTGTACATCTAGAAACCTGATATACTCGGTGTCTCTTGCTGGGTGAACATCTAGAAACCTGATATACTCGGTGTCTCTTACCTGGGTGAACATCTAGAAACCTGATATACTCGGTGTCTCTTACCTGCGTGTACATCTAGAAACCTGATATACTCGGTGTCTCTTACCTGGGTGTACATCTAGAAACCTGATATACTCGGTGTCTCTTACCTGGGTGTACATCTAGAAACCTGATATACTTGGTGTCTCTTACCTGGGTGTACATCTAGAAACCTGATATATAGACTGGTTCTCGTTTTAGATGTGTTCGTTATTATGAAAAAGTGTAATGTAGTTGTTGTGGTGGTGTGGTTGAAGATTGAATATTTCACTTCTAGAGACATGCTGAAGTCGGATGCACTGGGATGACAGGCGCAAAATAAAAACCACAGTGCAACGCACACCGCCTTAAAGATTGGAGAAATTAGGCGAACGCAAAAAAACAAAAAACAAACAAACAAACTTCTAGAGCAAATTAAATATCTACAAAAGTTGTGACAGCTAAAAATAAAGGTAAACATGGCAACAACTGCCATCGGGGATGAATATACGTCTTCATGAACTAAGTCGCATCATATGTGATTTGGGGTGGTCAACTCTATCTCTTGCTGTTTTAACATCCCCAACTCTAACGTCAGATAACCAGTAACAGCTGTGTCGACTAGAGGAGCGGTCTGGTAGCACGAACCACGGCCAGGAATTGTTTCTGTCCGTTCGTGAAATCTAACTCTAGCGTGCTATTATCCCAGTCTAACAATCCAGTTCAGACTTAGCTACACGCTCTACAAAACACGTTGTGACAAGAAATGGTGCTGAAAACAAACAACGGTACCAATTAAGCGATAACCGCATGGCCAAAATGTGGATACGCGCTCAAATGCTATGAAAACAACAATAAATAAAATTGAAATATCACAACGAGATGGAACGGCATCATTGGAAATAACAGACGGTATTAACAATAACCTTTCGTTGACGTCTTTGTCGACATCGGCTGAGACAAATACGAAAACTGAGAACAACATTCCTTACACATTGAAAGGAAACATGATGATGATTGTAAAGGACTAAATGGAAAATGAGTTCTTGGCTTGATCTTTCCTTAAAATTGAGCCTCAGTCTGTCAATGGTTTTACGCAGCCTTCTCAATTTTTCGGTCTTATTTGGCGACTGTATTTCCTATGGGGAGCCGCGCAGGCGCGCTAGCTTCGCATCTGAGTGGTCCTGGGTTCATTCCCCAGTTGAGGCGGTAATGTTTTTTCAGACCGCAACGGCGCCCAGGTCGACCCAGCCTTAAATGGGTACCGGTTCAGTCCGGGAAGTAAAAGCGGTGAGGGAGAGGAGATGGCTACCGCCCTTTAATAGCCGAGCCTTTGAAATGTGAGATCGCTAACACCTCACACCGCTACGGCAGTAATGCTATGGGTTACTTTACTTTACTATTTCTTGTGGATATCGTCGCTTTCGAATGTAATTTTGCCTTTAATAACGTTTCAGGATTTTCCATCTTTCAAATTCCTCGTGTATGTGTGTGTGTGTGTGTGTATGTGTCTATATTATGTTATGTTACGTCACGTTATGTTATGTTATATTATATTTTGAAATATTTTAACATTGAAAGGCTGTCTTTCGGCAGACTTAACTGCTGGTCAGAAATGGAATGGTAGAGACTTCAGTATACAAAGTCACAGTTTGTGGTGATTAGCTCCCTTCCTTGTTTTTATTCCTTTCCCTAGCCGTAAGTCTGGCATCAATTTAGGACCTAGTCGGCTGGAGCGTGACGGTTGTGGGGGTACCGTAGCCGTGAAAGCGAGTGCTCTACCACTTATCATATATATATTTACATGTATATTGTAATGGATGTATGTCAATTGTGTATCTACCTGTCCGTCGTTTGTCTGGTTATCTATTTACGAGGCTTGTTCAAATGAAACCGGACCAAACTGCAACAAGTGAACATACCTAGGAAGCCAATGATGACGTCACTTTTGGTGTAAAAAGCACATATCAACCGTCACGTTTGCAAAATGTTATTATTCTCCGACTCATAGTTTCCTCAGCAGACCGTTGAAAACATGGCAGTTGTGATACGGAATCCGTCCAGAGTTGATCAGCGAGCAGTGATTAGGTTTCTAACAGCCGAATGATGTCGACCATTTGATATTCATCACAGAATGCAGACAGTGTATGGTGACAAAAGTGTGTCGAAGACAACAGCGAAGAACTAGACAACGATGTTTAAAAAAGACGTGAGTTAACTCAACAATTTGCTCTTGACCTGGTCTCTTAAGAGCTTTCATTAACTCGCGTCCTTCTTTAAACATCGTTATCCAGTTCTACACTGTTGTCTTCGACACACTTTTGTCACTGACCTACAGGTAAGCCATCAACACATTGATATTTCACGCTCACACTATTCACCTGTAGACCATTCACACACTCACACCATTCATCTGTAGACCATTCACACACTCACACCATTCATCTGTAGACCATTCACACACTCACACCATTCATCTGTAGACCACTCACACACTCACACCATTCATCTGTAGACCACTCACACACTCACACCATTCACCTGTAGACCATTCACACACTCACACCATTCATCTGTAGACCATTCACACACTCACACCATTCATCTGTAGACCACTCACACACTCACACCATTCATCTGTAGACCACTCACACCATTCATCTGTAGACCATTCACACACTCACACCATTCATCTGTAGACCACTCACACACTCACACCATTCATCTGTAGACCACTCACACCATTCATCTGTAGACCATTCACACACTCACACCATTCATCTGTAGACCATTCACACATTCACACCATTCATCTGTAGACCACTCACACACTCACACCATTCATCTGTAGACCACTCACACACTCACACCATTCATCTGTAGACCACTCACACACTCACACCATTCATCTGTAGACCACTCACACCATTCATCTGTAGACCACTCACACACTCACACCATTCATCTGTAGACCACTCACACACTCACAACATTCATCTGTAGACCACTCACACACTCACACCATTCATCTGTAGACCACTCACACACTCACACCATTCATCTGTAGACCATTCACACACTCACACCATTCATCTGTAGACCATTCACACACTCACCAGTCACTCGCGGCCCATTCGTGTATGTTCTCAAAATGTAAACCGGTGCACATGAAGGGTTATCCACACATAAGCAATTCACACATGCGAAGTTCACTCCTTGCTCATTCACGCGTTATTTTCGCATCACACGCAAATCTGTTCATCATTTTATTAGAACAATTTCCTCGAACGATATGAAATGAAGATATAAATTGATGCAGAAATCAAGTGTACATAATCTTTACTGGTGATTTGATTACAAATTAAAACTGTTCTCAATCCACTCCTAATTCATTATACGCGTATTCGCATAAAGAAGAGGATCCAAGCGATCTGCATACCACTACGACGCATACAATGTTATCATTAAACAGTCTGAAAGCTGGACACAAACACAACGTAAGGAGCTGCAGTGAAAGATGGATAAACGACAGTCGTTTCCTTAAAATACTTTGTTTCATAACATGAAATGAAAACTGCCCGAAATTCTAAAACCACATCGCGAGAAAGTAGTTGTCTTGCGCAAGTAGAATTATACTGTCTGGAGAAACTAATTACAAAATACGGATGTCAAATGTCAAGATCTCAAGTCCCACAGTAGTTGAATAAGGAAGACTACAACAACATCAAAGTGCAGTTCGAAAGTTTGTGACTGTGTCGATTTATTATGGTCTCCTGTAGAATCATAAAACAGGCTCATATTTTTAAGAGGATAAAATAAACAGCGCATTTCTGTGCCCGAGGCGCATAACTTTCCTCACTGTTTTACAAAATTGCAATTATTTTGATTCAATTAAATGACAGACAAATAATGCTACTTGATATTTTTATATCAGCGAAGAAAGATAATTGCAAGCCCGAAGCCAACAAGTTCTTCTTGACAAATTATCATCATCAAACGTTTTGCTGAGAGACGTTGATGATCAGTTCGTTCCGCTACCATCTTTCGTTTGATTATTTCAGTACTTCTTAAGTTTTGTTAGTTAGTTTTCTTTCCACTGATGTTATAGGGAGCTCATGTCGTCTGCTCTACACGAAGTGCGTTGAGTCGGAAAATGCCATCCGTCTCCCTGCAAAATCACTCAAATGTAACCTGCGTCGAGGTTGCCCCCTTGACCAGAAACCAGATCTACCAGCGCTGTAAGTGATCAGTGGAAGTTGATGCGTGTGTACCAGATCTACCAGCGCTGTAAGTCATCAGTAGAAGGTGATGAGTGTGCACCAGATCTACAAGGGCTGTAAGTGATCAGTGGAAGGTGATGTGGGTGTATTTTTCATGAGATTACCAAAACAACGTATATTGTGCCTAGAAATGTATTCTAGACAAAATGTGGTGCCGACCATACTGCGAATGTAGTCGTTTCGCATTGTCTTTTCTGGAAACACCGATAACTTCCCTCGAACATCGTATTTTGTCATTTCATCTCAGTTGTTCTTCGCATGCCTTTCTTCTTCTCAATATTTTCCACTGTCACAAGGTTGTCAATGCCCCCCCCCCCCCTGCCCTACCACCCCCACCTTTCCAAAGTATTTATAAATATTGGGTGGTTCAGTTTAGTTTAGTTAAGTGCCCTTGTTATTGATGTCTTCTAACCTAACTTGTTTTAACTTGAAAGCTGTCCAAAGTGTATGCGCCTTTCGTCTCAGAAACCACGAGTATATGTTATTTTCAACAAGCTTTGTTTCATTATTCATAACACAGTATTGGTTTGATAGAATACTGCAAAACATATAACACATCATTGGTTTTATAAAGTACTGCAGCACACATAACGCATTATTGGTTTGATAGAATACTGCAAAACATATAACACATCATTGGTTTTATAAAGTACTGCAGCACGCATAACGCATTATTTATTCTATAGAATACCACAACACACACGCACACAGAAACACATACGCACGAACATACTATATCTCTCTCTTTCCCTATGTCTCTCTCTCTCTCTCTCACTTTCTCTGTTTTCCTCTCCCTTCCTTCTCTCCCTCACACACAAACATACTCATCTCATTTTCCGAGGGTGTTTGTTAGTATGGCATTTACGCATTTACTGAGAGCCAGCTGTAGTTAGTTCCATTCTGTTACACGCGTGGCGTCGTGTGCTGCGATAGTTATTAGATATATTATCTGCGATGTTTGTTTGAATGCCTTTTCGTGTACCTTGAACTTACATTTAGTCAGGTTTGTCCATGTTGTGCATTTGGCCAAGCGATTTGGGTGATGGTCTTCTTACCACGAGGACATGCATTCTAAACCTTGGGAAGGAATAGTTTTCTTTGCTATTATAGGTAAATTTGAACCTTACATTGTGCGGTACATGGCGACTGCAGGTGTACGCGATCTTTCTTCCTCAGCCCTGTAAGTCCACCACATATACCGTCTCAACAATGTAAATCAGGTCAGGTCTGGTATCCCGTAACCTGTGAGGTCGTTAGGGCACCCATGAAGACACCCCCACATCTCCTGCCACCCTTCTCTATCAACGGTTGCTTTCCGTGGGACTATATGCTGTAAATATTATCTTTTTTTCACAGAATGTTTCTATTCTGAAGATATTTGGATACAAATAAGTTCTGTTACGCAATCTCCACTGATGCTCCTATCGTCAGGAAAGGTATCCTACAGTGTCCAAATGTTAGATAAATGATTATTGTTTTAAGTGAAATTATAATCGTGTTATCGTACATGACTTGTGGCCTTTCCATTCGAGAAACGCTTCGCTTTAAGTTTATCCCTTAACTTAACTTAACGCCTTTAAACTGGTTTAGAAGACTACAGAGTTTGTTCACAACCAATTTTTTTTTAAAGTGGGTTTTAACCGATGTGAAAGTCCATCTCAATAAACTCAAACATCAGAGCTAAGTAGACCCGCATCCAGTTAGGGGCAATCTATAGCTGCTCTTAACAAACTACCTATTACTGTTTTATTTTCTAGCTTCGTCAATGATACCTTGTTTCCTTGGCCTCATTTTCATTGTTCTTCGCATGGTGTACACAGATGTAAATGGGTACCTGCCTTACTGGTAGGGGAGGCAAAGACAGCGTGAATGAAATTGTCACACTCATCTTATAAAATACAAGATTGTAACTTGCACAATGAAGTGTCTAACACATCACCGTTGACGGCAGACTGTGGCAAAGGCTTTTCATTGTTTACTTAATTATGAAGGAATATGTAAATGACAAAGTAGAGAAATCAGCAAGCGTCATTTGAATCATAGTAGCAGTAGGAGCAGTAGTAGTAGTAGTAGTAGTAGTTGTAGTAGAAGTAGTAGTTGTAGTAGTAGTTGTAGTAGTAGTAGTTGTAGTAGTAATAGCTGTAGTAGTAGTAGTAGCGGTAGTGATTGTAGTATTAGTATTAGTGGTAGTAATTGTATTAGTATATTAGTAGTTTTAATGCTGAAAGTTGCAGATGTAACAGGGGCAGTTGTTGTTGTGAGCATAGCAGTTGTAGTAATTGAAGTAGTTGCAGTAATTGTAGTAGTTGCAGTAGTACTTCCTTTGTTTCAGTGTTCAAGCACCACATCATACATCATGCATCCAGTATTCCAGTATACAATAGAAAGGAATCGTTTTTTGACATTTCTTTCCAACTTTTAAGAGTTTCATCTCCGTCGTAAATCGTTAGAAATAAATTACTTAGAAAAAAGACACATCGATTTCAGCAAAAGATACACAAATCTGAGCTATCCAAAAAGACCGTAGCACAGACACTTCAACAGAGTGCATGGCAGTGAATTTCACCCTACATGAGCTAGAAGACGAAATTAAGAAACTAAAGGAGAGAAAAGCACCAGGGCCAGATGATATCACAAATGAATTCCTCAAACACCTTAGTCTCATAAGGAAGAGGTTCCTCCTTGGAATATTTAACCAAAGATGGCATGAGGGTACTGTCCCGGCACTCTGGAAGGAGGCCTGCATTCAGCCTATTCCTAAACCAGGAAAAGACAAACACGATCCTAAAAAGTACAGGTCCATCAATCTCCTGAGCTGTGTGAGGAAACTGATAGAAGGACTGATAAATAAAAGACTCACCTGGTATTTTGAGACCAATTCGCTATTCGTCTTAACTCAAACAGGATACAGGCAGCAGAGAAGCACAGAGGACAAATTAAAATAGATAATACAGGACATAGAAAACGCCTTTCAAGAGAAAAAGAAAGTGTTAACCATCTTCTTTGATCTCTCCCATGCCTTCGATACTGTCTGCAAAGAAGGCCTGAAGATGAAAATCCTCCAACATAGTTACCAACAATATATGTTCTCATGGATTAAAAGTTACCTATATCAAAGATCTGCCAAAGTTAAAGTAGACAAACATACCAACAGGTCAGTCAGGCTGAGAAAGGGAGTGCTACAAGGAAGTGTAATAGCGTCTTCTCTCTTCTTGATATATATATATAAACGACATCACTAAATGCTGCCATCAGCATGCATCAAACAGCTTACGCACTGATGACTTTGCTGTATGGTCAGCCACAGAACATGCAACAATAGCCTCATGCTTGCTCCAAAAAGACAGTAGAGAAGGTGGAGAACTGGACAAAAGAGGGGACTGAAAATAAACCACACAGAAACCTCTACTCCTCTCTTTTCACTCTCCCCCAAAAGAGAAACAATTACAATAAAGATAGAAAACCAACAAATAACTCAGTTGGGCATACCTACATTCCTTGAAGTCACATTTGACTCGAGAGTTACCTGGAAGTCAAATATAGAGAACATTAAGACCATAAAAAGATTCTCAGTGATGAAAAAACTGGCTGGTACATCGTGAGGGCGTGGGGGCGGGAATCAACAAAAAAATCCTCAGACAAATTCACACTGGTGCAATCAGACCAATCATGGAATATGCCTCTAGCACTTGGTCAGCAGCGGCCAAAACAAACACAGGAAAACTAGACCGAGTCTAAAATATGGGTCTCAGAATTACCCTTGGGGCATTTAAAAACACTCCAATTACAGAGCTGGGACAATCAAATATTGAGCCCCTTGAATTAAGGAGAAAATATAAATTACTCAGTTTGAAAAACTAAAGAGGTTACCTGATCATCCTCTGCACTTAAAGTCCCAAGAGACAACAAAAAGCAGACTACTAAGGAAAAGTTCGAACCATCTGACCAGAGAAATCCACAGAAAACATGCAGACATATTTGAAGCTGAAACCAAAAAGTGCAAAAAACTCAATCCAGAACCCTGGACACGGAGCCAGGCCAGGTCATAAATAATCTTGGAGGTTCCAGTGTAAACGAAGAAAAGTGAGCAATCGGCAACAGAGCAAAATATCCACGTTCTAAATTAGCTCAACAGACAATACCCTAGCAACTCTTGGACATAGTGTACTCAGATGGATCTGCCTCGGTGAGTGATAAAAGGGAAGGCAAAGCGAATTCCACATCTACATCGAACACTCCATTGACGACATAGAAAATCACTCCATACCAGCAGGAGAGACTTGTACCAATTTTAGAGCTGAAGCAAGAGCTGTTCATGCAGCAACTCACATTCGTATCAGCCAAAACACAACTACAAGGAAAACGGTCATTCTAACATACTCCAGGAGTGTACTCCAAACCATCTCAAGCCACAAACAAGATAGGCTCTCACATGAAATAAAATACACATAGGATTGCTGTCTCAAAAAACAAATTTAGTTCTACAATGGATTCCGGCACACTGTGGGATCCCTGGAAACAAGAAAGCAGATTAACTCGCAACAGCGGAAGTGGCGGCAAGCAGATTATCCATCACAAGAGCTATAAATAAGCAAAGACACTCATCAACCGATCCATCAGGACAGAATGGAGAGAACAGCACAAAGAATACAAGCCAGAAAATAACAACATAGACAAACTTGTCATTGATGGGCAGACAAAGATCTTCAGACTCAGAACGGGACATTGTAGACTCAAGGCTCACCTCCACAGAATGGGTCTCAGAGACACTGGCAGGTGCAATTTTGGAGCCCCCAAGCAAACACCAGAACATATTCTGCAAGACTGCCCTACCTGGCATGGGGGAGCGACCATGCTCGATAAACTGTGGGGGACCGGCGAAGACCTGAAACGCACAGTCTCCTTCGTGAACCTCAAGGGACTAGAAGTATAGCATCAGTTGATCGATGAAGAAGAAGCAAAAGAGATAGAATTGGAAAGATTGTCAAAACGGTTTCCTTTGGCCACATCATAGCAAAGCAGAAAATATCAAGACGTTACCATACTGTGCCTATAACTAATAAAGACCAGGTTACACGGCACGACGAACATTTATATCGGATTTTTGTGGTTTGCGACTGTCCGCAATGAGTAGGTCAACCTTTTGTGCGTCCTGAAAAGGACGTTAAGTAGCGGGATACAGTAGCTTTCCTCACATTCTTAACGTGCTCATGAAGGTTGTGTTTTGCTTGGCTGCATCTGCGTGTCACTCACTACTACTGGGATAACGTCGGTCCGTCACCTCGTTAGCCAGACTGCCATGAAAACAGCCCGTTTGCAGGAAGGGCTACCAGGAAGCCGAGGTGAAATTCTTGGCCAGTATGTTTCGCCAGACTCTGACTAACATGTCTTATCAGTATACTTTTCATGACCAGACGTTAGTCTTCCTCCCCGTATACAACGAAAACAAAACACTTGGCTAAAACATAAGAAATGTCCGGTCTTCTCCGGGCTCTGAAGCAGCGTTTCTCAAGATTTATATCTTTACGGAACCCTTGAAATAATATACATACTCATTATTCATTCTTCTTCTTCGTTTCACGTATCATTTTATGCCCTTAAGCGTCAGGTTATGAAGAGATCTCTAGAACGAACCCGACTGGTATGCCTTTCAGCGTCAGGTTATGAAGAGATCTCTAGAACTAGCCCGACTGTTTTGCCTTTCAGCGCCAGGTTATTAAGGGATCTCAAGAACTAGCCCGATTGTTATGCCTATCAGCGCCAGGTTATTAAGGGATCTCTAGAACTAGCCCGACTGGTATGCCTATCAGCGCCAGGTTATTAAGGGATCTCTAGAACTAGCCCGACTGGTATGCCTATCAGCGCCAGGTTATTAAGGGATCTCTAGAACTAGCCCGACTGGTATGCCTATCAGCGCCAGGTTATTAAGGGATCTCTAGAACTAGCCTGACTGGTATGCCTATCAGCGCCAGGTTATTAAGGGATCTCTAGAACTAGCCCGACTGGTATGCCTATCAGCGCCAGGTTATTAAGGGATCTCTAGAACTAGCCCGACTGGTATGCCTTTCAGCGTCAGGTTATTAAGGGATCTCTAGAACTAGCCCGACTGGTATGCCTTTCAGCGTCAGGTTATGAAGGGATCTCTAGAGCTAGCCCAACTGTGTGCCTCATGTGCAATGGGCGTGGCCTACATTATTATAAATCAATATTAATTTGTTTCTTTATTTATTATCAAGTTCGTAAGGAAAACATATGTTTTATCTGATACCTTATTTAAGCCCAAAATACTGAAGTTTTTCTCAAATTTGTTGACATTACAAAAGAAATGAAACAAACTGTCTCTTCAAGAAACTTCAAATTAATTGTACACACAAAATTTGTACACACAAATAAACATTTTTTTAAACTTGTTATATAACATATAAACATTACTAATACATGTAATAAATACTGCAATAACTGAATCGTTCATTGACCATGTTTAAAAGACATGAGATAAACCAAAGTAAAATGTCATATGAACAAATATATGTGCCAAGAAATAATTCTTTAAGCCAATTTCGAAAATCAAATGCGCTTTTCT
Source organism: Ariolimax columbianus (assembly GCA_036924085.1). NCBI lineage: Eukaryota > Metazoa > Mollusca > Gastropoda > Stylommatophora > Arionidae > Ariolimax > Ariolimax columbianus. The sequence goes on from JAVGWX010000011.1 coordinate 63,486,296, forward strand.
AATGTCTGCGCTTCTCGCTTGGTACACAAGTACTTAAATCAGGTTGACTATAATTTTTAATGAAATGACAGGCTGACGACTTTATTATAATACCCTAGAATTTTCTAATAAAATGTCGTATGGGAAAAGTAACATTACGAATACACTAATTAAACACATAAATGACTCAAAAATACATTTACCAATGACTAGGCTATTCCACTCAAATACACATGGCAATGAGAAGGCACACGAACTGGCTAAGAGGGGATTAAATCAAAAACAGCAATATACTCCAACTAGCATACAGAAAGTCAAACAACTACTGAAAACTGTGAATAAAGAGACTTGGCTGAATAAATGAGCAATTAGGAATACTGTGAGAAAAATCTAAAATTATATGGACATCCCAAATCCCAAAGACAACATACATACCACTGAATATGTTGAACAGCATCTTTCTAAGTGTCCGGCGCTTGCTGGTGTTAGGAAAGAGCTTCTTCCTCCGAGGCCAGACAGATGAAACACTGTACAGAACTAAACAACGGCTCACAAAAAATTCTAGAAACCACCATTTTGCATTGAGCCAAAGGGCATGAGCGCACAATTTGCTGGATCAATAACCAACCAACCGTAAGGTTATTCATCACTATTTCTGGAGGAACCCCTAACGATCTCTCTTAGTTGACAAACGCTGCTCTAAATCATAGATGGGCATAAAGGCGACATAACTAAAGACAAAAATAATTCCAGCAGATTTGGTGTATATGTTGAAGAAATTACGAAACGCAGTGGTAATGACAACAGTCATACGATAGGACAGTATATTCTTGTTAGTAATGTGGTGGAGAGTTCGTGTTTATTTTACGTTTCAAAGATTATCAGTAATGATCACTTTGACAGACACTGAAGACGGGCACTTTTAACCCAGATTCTGAAACAGTCCACAAATGACGTTATCAAATCCGTCGGTAACAATAATAGCCAAAGGACACTTGAGACAGCCAAATTGCGCGCCTACTTTTTGTCAGTCGTTAAAGTCCAGACGCTCTAGTACAGCCTGTTGGAAGGCACAAGACCTGGTGTTCTGGGCCCACTGTGGCTCATGCCCATATTAATTGCCTGGGATTGTTATCGAAGGAGATGATTGCCGGTTTAGTGTGTTTTAATCTTTACCCTGGAGAAATAAAGCTTGGTAAAGGAAAAACAAATAACCTGTGCTGATTAGCAGGTATTATATTGGCTTTGTGGCGGCCAGAAGAAATCATTTTTATCTTTGAGACGTTAGCACGATTCCATTTTGGGGAGTTGAAATCTGTAATTTCCTTCTGTCGTTTGCAGTTTCGATTATGACGCTCACTAAGGCGGTTATTCGTTTCATGTTCTTTGTCCATTTAAAAAAAATCAATCGTGATCATCAAAACATGTTCAGCTTCCTGCGGAACATAGGTCTCCAACACATGCACGCCAAGTCATCAAATGTTTACTGGTCCATATTTATTGACGTTTTTGTCGCTTGAAGTTTATAAAGGATGGGGTGGTCAGCTCCATGTCCAACACTCCTTAGCTGTCTCTTACGGCATGCCTGGCTGATTACAGTGTTACTGTTCTTTGTTGCTCTGACCGCCCCGGAAACACTTGAGTGTAAATTCACGTGTGATGAATTTCAACTTTTTTGCGCATGGTTTCCAGAACTAATGTAATACTTGACTTGTTTTGACCTAGCCTGACTTGACGTGACTTGATCTGATTTAACTTGATTTATCCTAGCTTGACTTGATATGATTTTACAAGACTTAACTTGACCTCATTTGACTTGACTTGATTTGGTCTGACTTGATTTATTTTACCTGACTTGACTTTGTGACAGTTTCAGCTGGAGCATGGGCGTTTAGGGCAGGGGAGATTTGGCTGGCCACTCTGGAAACAAAGGATGCTTGAATGCGTGCCAAGGTATATCCCCGTCTCGACACTAGGTCGACAAAGGAAACGAGGGGTTTAGGTGGAAGAATGTGTCTCGTACAAAGGGGGGGAGGGGGGAATAGGGGTCAAGGGAGGTTCGAAGCTAAGGTGCGAGTACATAGCTGACCACTCTGGCGTTCCGAATTAGCTTAGTTGGAGGAGTTGGTAACAGTCAGATGCCGCCACGAGTGGCTACGACATTTAGAGTGACGGAGTATTATCCTTCTTCTTCTTCTTCTGCGTACGCAGTCAGACAGTAACCATTATTTTTTCGAAAAAAGCGGCGGTCATCCTGAGGCTGTCGCCACTGCCATAGAGCTTGTCTTGCAGTTCCACTGGTAATGGCCACATCTGCTCTCTCTGATCCTCTTATGTCGGGCAGTTCTGTAGCAGATGTTCAGCGGTCATTTTACCAGTACCGCACGGGCATTCGTCGGTACACCCTATCTTCAATTTGTTGAATAGGTGGTACCTCAGTCTATTGTGGCCAGTGCGAAGTCTGAAGACAACGACCTGCTCTCTTCGGTTCAACTGGTAATAGGCATCGTTTTTGGTGTAACCAGTATGTTCGGTTTTCCATTTGGTCATGTATCTGGCTTTGATAAGCCGTTTTGACTCTTCGTACGTCATACTGGTATCTGTTTGTGGTAGTCTTGCACCTTCTTTTGCCAGTCTGTCTGCCTCCTCGTTGCCTTGGATGTTACAGTGTGACGGGACCCACTGTACCACTACCCTTTTTGGTGCGGACTGCTGGCACAGTTTGCAGAGTGCTGCTCTTAAGTCATTAAGCTCAGTGTTTTTCTGGCTTTTTAGCGCTGTGACTACGGCGAGAGCATCTGTCAGCAGGACTATATGGCTCTCATTTTCACTGTGTGTCACCATTTCTTCCACTGCCGCCCTCAGTGCCTCTGCCTCCGCTCTGAAATTGCTTGTGTACTTACCAGTAGCGAATGACAGTGTTATTTTTCTGCCATTTGGTAGGTTCAGGAATGCTCCTGCCCCTCCGTTCTGTGTTGTGTTTGTTACAGAACCGTAGGTGTATGCATGGGTCCAGTCCATGCTTGGGTAGCTTTTCGTTATGAAGCTTAGGGTAGTACCTCTCCTTTCTTTTTCAGTCTGGCAATTTTTGTTTGCAATACCTGGTAAATTTTCTACCACCTCTGGAAATATATCCTGCCTCCAGGTAGGTTTTCGTACAGTAGTGATGGGTTTTGGTGTTGTTGTTAGTGCGTTTATGGGATCTTCGTGCATCTTTGCTTTGGCTATTTCTGCAAAGTTTCTCCGCTTTAGTTTCCCATTTCCCAAATTGTTTAGTCTCTGGTGCATTGGATGGTCGGTCAGTCTTCGGAGTTTCTCTGACTGCAGCTGGGCTCTGCAGTCTCTTCTATCGGTCATGGATTGCAGTTTTGTAATCTTTTCAAGTTCTACAATTGGCGTTGACTTCATGCCACCTGTTATAATTCTCATGGCTTGGTTTTGAAGTTTGTTAACTTTATCGAAGTTCGCCTTCGCTGCTGTTGTCCATGCCGCAATGCCATACTCGAGAACTGGTCTCACTCTTCCAGTGTACAGTTTCTTTAGTATGCCTTCGTCTGCTCCCCAGCTTGTGCCAGCAAGTTTCTTCATGATTGCCATTCTTTCTCTGGCTTTCATTCGGTTTCTCTCAATCTGACTTTTCCATTCATTCGCCGATCAAATGTGACTCCCAGATAGGTTGGGTTGTCGTTTGGCTGCAGGAATTTGCCATTTAGACTTAATTTGGTACTTTGGGGTTTTAATGAAAGCGAGAATATTGTGCATGTGGTTTTCTCCTCGTTTATTTTGACCAGCCATGAGTTCGCCCACTCTTCCAGCGAAGTTAGGGCCGTCTGCATCCGATTTCTTGCTATGGTGAGATTCTTTTCAGAGGTCCACATAGCCAGATCGTCTGCAAACATATAGCTATGGTCTCTTCTTGGTATATTCTCTGTAATATCGTTTATATATACCGGGAAGAGTGTGGGTGACAGTACTCCCCCTTGGGGTACTCCCTGCTCGAGTGTCACCTTTTTGCTCATCTGCCCTTGTACTTGGACTCTGGCCGTTCTTTGTTTGAGGTAGTGGTTGATCCACTTGTACATCTTCCCACAGACATCACTTCTTCTTAGCTTGACTCTAAGTCCATCTTTCCAGACTTTGTCAAATGCCTTTTCCAGATCCACCCAAACAGCTACTGTGTGTTTCTGTGCCTGGTAGGCCTCTTCTATCTCCTGGGCTATGAGGATGACCTGGTCCTCAGTGGATCTGTGCTGTCTAAAGCCGGCTTGCTGTGGAATTAGTATTCGTTTTTCTTCCAGATGCCACATCAGTCTGGTGTTTATCATCCGTTCCATCAGCTTGCCGACACAGCTCAGTAGGCTTATGGGCATGTATCTATTTGGATCTGTTTTGTCCTTTCCTGTTTTTGGTACTGGTACCAGTATTGCGTCTTTCCATGCCTGTGGTACAATTCCCATTTTCCAGCTTTGGTTCAGGACCGATAGCAGATTCTTCTTCGCTGTTTGGCCCAGCCTTATCAGCATTTCGTTTGTTATCCCGTCTTTTCCGGCAGATTTCCTTTTCTTTAGTGTTCTCATAGCCTCTTCCATTTCGCGCATTGTTAGTTTGGCCATCATGTGCTCTTCAGGAGCCGTATTCATGTTCTCGTGTCCCTTTAGCTCTTCGCTAATGTCTGTATGCTTATCTGCAGGGACCTCGATGTGGTTTGCTCTGGCATAGTGATCAACAAAGGCGTTTGCGGCTTTCTTACCTGTGATCCAGTTCTCGCCCTGCTTGATAGTAATTTGTTTATTTGACGGGGTTTCGTCGTTCATGGCTCTGACTAGCTTCCATAGCTTGTTCCCGTCTTTGTCCAGGTTTAGACTTTCCGTTTTATTTTTCCAGCTTTCTCTTGCTGTTTGCTTGAGAGTGTGTTTGTACTTCGCCGCGGCGGCTTTGAGGGCGATGTTTGCCTCCATGGATTTTTCTCGCTCTGCCATGTTCCTAGAATTTGTTACTGCATCTTCCACTTTCTGCAACTCATCATTCCAGTAGGGCTTATAGTTTTTCCTAGCTCCTCTTGGGATGGTTTCAGTGGCGGCTTGCATTATTGCCTTGCTTAGGCTCTCTACCATGGGCTTCATTTTGGTGTTTCGTGTGTTGATGGTTTCACACAGCCCATCTGTCAGGATTGCAAATCTGTCCCAGTCGGCTCGTTTGTAATTCCAACGTGGGAGCGGTTTTGTTTCCTGTGGGCCTACTTCCATGTCAATGGTTAGCCTGATCGGCTTGTGGTCGCTACCTGCCAGTTGGTTTAGCACCTGGCGGTCTATTTTATGGTGTATGTTCTGTGTGGAGAAGGCCAAATCTGGAGTCGAGGTGGTATGCCATGTTCTTGAATAGAAGCTACGGCTATCCTCTGGCCTATTGATTAGGGAGAAATTTGCATCTATCTCCCAATCTTCCACTTCGTCACCTCTGCTGTCTGTGTCAGAGTATCCCCATCTCTCCGAGTGGCTGTTGAAATCTCCAACTACTATGCAGTTGGAGTCTCTGACCTCCATACTCGAGAGCGATAGGTCTCTATTTGGTGGTCCGTACAGATTGAAAATGCGGAGCTTCGTCTCTTGAGCCATTATGTCAACTCCTACAATTTCTGCTTGTCCGGTGTGATTGACAGATACCGCGCTACTCGGTATGCAGTTTCTGGTCAGTATCAGGACCCCTCCTTTGTGGCCTTCTCTATCTAGACGGAAGGTCTGGTATCCTCTGATTAAGAATTTATGGTTATTGTTGAGGTGCGTTTCCTGGATACATGCCACGTCAATCTTACCTTCATGCAGGTGATGTGTTAGGGAAAGTTTTTTGTTAATGACTCCCTCCGCATTCCACTGTAGTATTTTGAGGGTCTTGAGGTTTCGGCCAATAGAAGTTGCCCCATAGCCATGTGCCTTGACTCCACGACACATGGGTGGGTGACCACCAGTAGTCAAGGGTGGGCCCCTTCGAGGCGTGAGGCCCGGCACTATCGCTGCCTGGCGGGACTCCGCAGGATGAGCGCCATGCGTTTTTCTAATAGGTTGTACTGCCATCATGCTGCGATTTACGTTGCACTGTTTTGTTAGGCTTGCGGCCCCGTGCATCCGATTTCAACAGGCGTTTCTGTAGGGATGCCCTCCTTAGCCTTTGGCTGTCCCCAGCCTATCTGCAAGGCAGCAGTTGTTTATGATCAGAGTTGTCTCTCTTATGGAAGTTGTCTTTCCAGACTATCGAGTCTTCACTACTCGTGTCTATAGGGTGCAATGATGATATGTGAGATGATATATGAGATGGACTGGTTTACCCGGAAGAGAGGCAGTCCAGTGTGTCTGTATCCCAGGATCGTCACGTCCTGCCAGAAACGTAGCATTTGCATGTGAGTGGGGTATCTCTTTCTCCCTTTATTTTCTTGGCTTCTATGCAGGGATGGTACGCCTAGCATTCCCCGCCACCTGGGGTGTTGACACAGTGGGGCAGGTGTGCAATGTCCGCTGGTCTGCATCTTTTCTGCGTCCAGCATGATAGTTATATGGCTGATAACGTACAGAGGTAAATATCGTAGCCGACGTGCATTTAGCCAGAGGACAAGCCTGGTAATGTCACAGAGATGTTGTTCGCCTGGTGTGCAGACAGCTCTCATGGTCATTGGTTGAGTCTCGACAGTTCACAGTGAGGTGGCTGCTCTACTGTTTTCGACACCCCGACCAGGTACTAAGTCTTTAGTTGGTGGTTTCGCACCCTATAAGGTGAGTATCAAGCAGTTGTCCGCCCGCTTTGATCGGCGGACGGCAAGGACCTCTTGCTGCGGCTCTACCGGATAGGGCTGGGGCGCAAGCCCCAGGTCCCGAGCATGTAGGAGCCTCCCATTGCAGTGGTGCTGAGATTTTGGCCGGGATTGCGGCTTACAAGGGTTCGGCCGTAATCCCCTACATGGTAGCCTCGCGCCATTGGCTTATCAGCCTGGTACGTGAACCAAAGTGTCTGCGGCTCCTCTCGATATGAGCTGGTTTTCCGTAGCAACGCCCTGTCATTAGTAGGGTAAAACTGACCTGTCTTCAGATGGTCTATTTCCAGCACCCGTTCACTATTTGGTCAGACGAATTTATTGAGGGCTTTTGTTTGTCAATGACCAGGTATTTGAAATCTGCGGTTTCTGCGGGGTTAAACACGCGATTTCCGTAGCGTTCTTTCATTAGAGTGTTTGAGAGCTGACTTGTCTTCCGTGAGTCTAATACCAGCGTACGTTCATTTTTAGACCCAAACGGTAGTGCTCTCGATTTGTCAGTCGTTCTACAGTATTGGCGTGTTCAGTCAAATAAAGCCGCAGGTTCCACTCCTGGTGGTGCCCTTCCGTCAATTCCTTTAGCGAGACAATCAAGTTACTTAGAGGGTGGCCCCAGATTTTCGAGAGTCTAATTCCAGCACATGTTCACTATTAGACCCCACGAAGGTGCTCTCTTTTTTGACCGTCATTCTACAGTATTGGCGTGTTAAGTTAATTTAAGCCTCAGGCTCCACTCCTGATAGTGCTCTTCCGTCAATTCCTTTGTCAGAACACTCGATGCAAACCAACCGAGCCACAGGGGGCATAACCCCAGATTTCTGAGGGTCTAAATCCAGCACCAGTTCCATATTAGACCCCAGAAAAGTGGTCTCGGCATGTCAATCATTTCAGTGTTGGCCGTGTTGAGTCAAATTAAGCCGCAGGCTCCACTCCTGGTGGTACCCTTTCGTCAATTCCTTAAAGTTTCAGCTTTGCAACCATACTTCGCCCGGAACCCAAACACTTTGGTTTCCCGGAAGCTGCCCACAGAGTCATCGAAGCAACTCCTGCGGATCGCTAGTCGGCATCGTTAATGGTCAGAACTACGACGGTATCTGATCGTCTTCGCGCCTCTGACTTTTGTTCTTGATTAATGAAAATATTCTTGACAAATGCTTTCGCAGTAGCTCGTCTTGCGGCGATCCAAGAATTTCACCTCTAGGGCCGCAATACGAATGCCCCCGTTTGTCCCTGTTAATCATTAACTCCAGTTCCGAAAACCAACAAAATAGAACCGAGGTCCTATTCCATTATTCCATGCACCATTATTCAGGCAGCCGAGGCCTGCTTTGAACACTCTAATTTTTCAAAGTAAACGCGCCGGCCACCCAGGACGCTCAGCGAAGATCACCCGTGGGAGAGAGCCGGCAGGAGACAACGGGCAGTGAACCGGCGCGAGCCGGACCACCCGCCTGCGCCTGAGATCCAACTACGAGCTTTTTAACTGCAACAACTTTAATATACGCTATTGGAGCTGGAATTACCGCGGCTGCTGGCACCAGACTTGCCCTCCAATAGATCCTCGTTAAAGTACTCATTCCAATTACGGGGCCTCGAAAGAGTCCCGTATTGTTATTTTTTGTCACTACCTCCCCGTGCCGGGAGTGGGTAAGTTGCGCGCCTGCTGCCTTCCTTGGATGTGGTAGCCGTTTCTCATGCTCCCTCTCCGGAATCGAACCCTGATTCCCCGTTACCCGTTACAAACATGGTAGGCATGTCACGTACCATCGACATTTGATAGGGCAGACATTTGAAAGATGCGTCGCCGGCGCATGAGGCCATTCGATCAGCACAAAGTTATCCAGAGTCACCAGTGGGGACGCCGCAACCCCGCGAGGGGAAACGACGATTGGTTTTGAACTAATAAAAGCGCTCTTTCCGCGAGGGTCGAAGCTTGGTAAGCATGTATTAGCTCTAGAATTGCCACAGTTATCCAAGTAGGATCGTGTCATCTAAGGAACCTCGACTGATTTAATGAGCCATTCGCGGTTTCACCGTGAGACAGTGTGAACTTAGACATGCATGGCTTAATCTTTGAGACAAGCATATGACTACTGGCAGGATCAAGCAGATATCTGTCAGAGACGTACGTATCGCACACATCGGTCGGCGGAGGACGGGTGTGTAAAAAGCCTCACTGGGACGGCCGCATTGACCGAATGACGAACGGACAAACGATTGTTCCCCCCGTCCCTCACTCCGTCTACCTAGGACCGCCTGACAGGGGCCCCTACACGCACCAGACCACCGACCGACCGACCGGGCTTGCTGGAGGAGGGATGGCAGTGCTCTGTGCAGAACGGATCCCAACGACCTCGGCGATGAATTTCACTGGCACTAGAGACAATTTGGCCTGCCGGCCTGCCCTTCTCCGTAGGAGAACGCAGGGCCTCGAGGCACGATTCCTGCTTTCCATTTGCCGGTCACAAGCTCTTTGCGAGAGTCCGACCACCAGCGAGACGTACTGTCGAGCTCTGCTATAAGCCTTAGATAATTCACCACGGACGGACCACGTTTCCTGATACGGACCAGACGAGCGCACCTCTGTGGAGGAGCCGCTACAACAAACCGCACCCAATTCGCTCTACGGGGAAAGGCAGGCGAGCGTTTTCCGCAAGCCCGCGCTATCGCTCCGCTTGGCGGGACTGAGATCGCTTTACGAACACTGGTTGAAATTGAGTCGCTGCGGCGAGACAACTACCCCAGATGGAGTATTATCCAATAACAATTAGTTGCATATAGTTCCAAAGTAGAGGACGGCTAAGTCCTACAACCAACAGATGACCATTGGACAGCCATGTTGTTTTTTGATACTATGAAATACTCTGCACATATGAACTAAAACATACTGCCTTGGAGAGAGACCGGCTAGGAAAGAGACTGGTTAGGAGAGAGACGTATAGGCTGCCAGTAGTCTGAGAGACTGGCTAGCAGAGTGACTGAGAGCTGTCAGGAATCTGTAAGTGTGTGAGTTTGCAGAGTGACTGGACCAGCATACACCTCGAGTATTGGCCATTAGCTCAATAGGTGTTTATGTTTGACACCCTATGAACAGAAACAGATCTGAATGTGTGTCGTATGTATAGGACACTTTGTAAACCGATTGTATGTGAATACACAGATCGACTGAGTACGTGATCACAAGTGAGGAAGTGACCGGACTATAACTGACGTTATGTAATTACATATGAATGTGTGTTGTATGTGTAGAAAACTTTGTGAACCGATTTTATGTGAATGCACAGAACGACTGAGTACGTAATCCGATCGTGAGGACGAATTGGTGATTGTGTTTGGTGTGCAGATAAGGGAGATCAGCGACAAGAATCGGGGTACTATGTCCTTGCGGGAATTATCAAAGCTAGTATTTAAAACTTCCTATTTGTATATATATATATACATATATATATGGCTTCATTCATTCGTTCATTCTCAATCTCCCGCTACCAAACACTGAAAGGGCTTAAATAGCATAATGTAGTTCAGAAAACGGAATGCGTTGTGTCGTAGTTTACAGCTTGACTGCGATATTTGCACCTTTCGGTCCAACGCATCCGACTTCAGCAAGCATTTTTTGAGTACCGGGTTAGCATTCCCTCTTCGGTTCCTTCCTCTTAGCCAGCCTGCCCTGCTGCAGCGATTTATCCAGGATCACCGCGTGGAGGTGTAGAAGGGTCTTTGCAGGTTTGGTTCGCTGGACCTGACGCCAGCAGTCAGAAATGAGTCGCTGACCGCTGCAGCTAATGCGCTGCTCAGCATCTTGATCCCTATATATATATATAAAATTTTATTTCGTTTAGATGTACTTTGTTCTTTTTGTTAAAATTGTTTTGTTGACATGCATGTTAATAAAGGATAATGTTATGTTTCCATTCAGAATAGAGTTTACTAACTTTTGCTGTGTGAAGTCGTGTAGTGGTGCGGATACATGTTGTAACTCATTAGATAAGTAAACTACTCAGATGAACCTAGACTCTACCACGTGCTGTAACTCATTAGATAAGTAAACTACTCAGATGAACCTAGACTCTACCACATGTTGTAACTCATTAGATAAGTAAACTACTCAGATGAACCTAGGCTCTACCATATGTTGTTACTCATTAGATAAGTAAACTACTCAGATGAACCTAGACTCTACCACGTGCTGTAACTCATTAAATAAGTAAACTACTCAGATGAACCTAGACTCTACCACATGTTGTAACTCATTAGATACGTAAACTACTCAGATGAACCTAGACTCTACCACATGTTGTTACTCATTAGATAAGTAAACTACTCAGATGAACCTAGACTCTACCACATGTTGTTACTCATTAGATAAGTAAACTACTCAGATGAACCTAGACTCTACCACGTGTTGTAACTCATTAGATAAGTAAACTACTCAGATGAACCTAGACTCTAACACATGTTGTAACTCATTAGATAAGTAAACTACTCAGATGAACCTAGACTTTACCACATGTTGTAACTCATTAGATAAGTAAACTACTCAGATGAACCTAGACTCTACCACGTGTTGTAACTCATTAGATAAGTAAACTACTCAGATGAACCTAGACTCTACCACATGTTGTAAATCATTAGATAAGTAAACTACTCAGATGAACCTAGACTCTACCACATGTTGTAACTCATTAGATAAGTAAACTACTCAGATGAACCTAGACTCTACCATATGTTGTAACTCATTAGATAAATAAACTACTCAGATGAACCTAGACTATGCTACGTGTTGTAACTCATTAGATAAGTAAACTTCTCAGATGAACCTAGACTCTACCACATGTATGTTGTAACTCATTAGATAAGTAAACTACTCAGATGAACCTAGACTCTACCACGTGCTGTAACTCATTAGATAAGTAAACTACTCAGATGAACCTAGACTCTACCACATGTTGTAACTCATTAGATAAGTAAACTACTCAGATGAACCTAGGCTCTACCATATGTTGTTACTCATTAGATAAGTAAACTACTCAGATGAACCTAGACTCTACCACGTGCTGTAACTCATTAGATAAGTAAACTACTCAGATGAACCTAGGCTCTACCATATGTTGTTACTCATTAGATAAGTAAACTACTCAGATGAACCTAGACTCTACCACGTGCTGTAACTCATTAAATAAGTAAACTACTCAGATGAACCTAGACTCTACCACATGTTGTTACTCATTAGATAAGTAAACTACTCAGATGAACCTAGACTCTACCACGTGTTGTAACTCATTAGATAAGTAAACTACTCAGATGAACCTAGACTCTAACACATGTTGTAACTCATTGGATAAGTAAACTACTCAGATGAACCTAGACTTTACCACATGTTGTAACTCATTAGATAAGTAAACTACTCAGATGAACCTAGACTCTACCACGTGTTGTAACTCATTAGATAAGTAAACTACTCAGATGAACCTAGACTCTACCACATGTTGTAACTCATTAAATAAGAAAACTACTCAGATGAACCTAGACTCTACCACATGTTGTAATTCATTAGATAAGTAAACTATTCAGATGAACCTAGACTCTACCACATGTTGTAACTCATTAGATAAGTAAACTACTCAGATGAACCTAGACTCTACCATATGTTGTAACTCATTAGATAAATAAACTACTCAGATGAACCTAGACTCTGCCACATGTTGTAGCTCATTAGATTAGTAAACTACTCAGATGAACCTAGACTCTACCACATGTATGTTGTAACTCATTAGATAAGTAAACTACTCAGATGAACCTAGATTCTACCATATATCTTAGTTTGGTCCGAGTGACCAGGACATCGCCTTACGCTGCCACAACTTGATTTGACATGACGTGACTTGACTTGACGTGCGTGACTTGACCTGAGTTGACTTGACTTGACCATATTGTACTTGACTTGACCTGATTTGGTTTGACCTGAGTTGATTTGACTTGATTTTACTTGACTAGACTTGACTCGATTGACTTGAACTGACCTTGCTTTACCAGATTTGACCTGACGACTTGACGTGACTTGACTCGACATTGTGACTTGACCTGACTTGACTTGGTCGGACTTGACTTGACCTGACGTGGCTTGATCTAAATTGACTGGACTTAACTTGATCTAACTTGACTTACCTGATTTGACTTGTTGTTTAATTCCCACAATGAGTAAATTTACTCTTTTTTGTGTGCCCTGAAAAGGACTTTAAGTGACGGGTTGTAGTAGCTTTCCTCACATCTGATCATGCTGATGAAGGTGGACCGCGGTCCTCCAGAAAAGTGTGATATTCTTGATTTTATTTGCGTGGCGCTCACTACTATGGGGATCATATTTATCCACTTCTCTTCAGCAAAGCTGCCATGAAAACATCCTGTTTCCAGGAAACGCTACATGGAAGATAGATTGTGGTCTTGGTCAGTGAATTGTGTCTGACACCTGACACGAGGTCCTGGTCAGTATGTTGTGCCTGATTGGACTAGCGTCTCAGTTCCCCAACTGACTTGACTTCATCTCATCTGACCTGACTTAAATTGGCCTATCCTGACTTGACTAGACTGGTCTTGACTTGGTTTAGTCGATCCTCCTCTGTCCTAGAATGTGAAGGTTTATTATAATGCGTTTGTAGGTGTGCGTTCGCGTGTGTCTGTCTGTGTGAGTGCGTGTGTTCTACGTGTTTTTATGCGTGTATGTGTGTTCCCGGATGTGTGTATATGTGTGTTCATCTGCATGGGCACGTGCGTGTGTGGGTTTTGAACATATGTGTACATAGGTTTGTGTTTGTATGTGCGTGAACGCGCGTGTGTGTGTCTGTGTGTGTATGTTATGTTCGAATGCGTGTATGTATGTTTGTCTGTGTAAGTGTCTGTGTATGTGTGTATAAGTGAGTAGACGTGTGTGTCTATGAGTCTATGCATGTACATTAGAGGGATGTGTGTATATGTATGTACACGCGTGTATGTGTTGTGTGTAGACGGCTGTGTTTATGTGTACGAGTGTGTATATGGCTGTATGTGCATGTATATACGGGTATATATGTGTATGTGTGCGTATTTGTTTATGTATTTGTGCGAGTGTAAATGTTAGTGTATGTGCGTGTGTATATGTGAGTATGTGGATGTATGTGTGTGTGTGTAGATGTGCATATGTGGAGGTATGTGTATTTATGTGCGTGTAGATGTATGTGTATGGCTAGTAGCTACTAGATGATAGGTTAGGCTTTCCCATTCCCAGCCCTCGTTTGGGATCCTTGGTCATTGACTGTAAATGCGAGAGGTGATCATTACTCCAAATGGTGTCTTAGATTATTGGTCAATGTCAGTAAATGCGATCACAAACCAATACCCCAAATGATGTCTTAGATCATTGGTCAATGACTGTAAATGCGATAGGTTATCATTACCCCAAATGGTGTCTTAGATCATTGGTCAATGACTGTAAATACGATCACAGACCAATCTTCCTAATAGTGCCGTAGATCATTGGTCAATGACTGTAAATGCGATAGGTGATCATTACCCCAAATGGTGTCTTAGATCATTGGTCAATGACTGTAAATGCGATCAGTGACTGTCTTGTCTGAACTTCCAACAGATTCTCTACATTTTCTCTGTCCATGCAGCTATGGTGCATGATTTTCATTTTAGCTTCTTTGATTCTTCGTTGAGTTGTTTTTGGGTGACCTTGGCTTTGGTGATAGATTCAGTTTCTCATTTTAGGACATAGCCTATATAATTCCAGTGTCGGTCTGCTATGAATCTTTGCATGTACGTTTATTGCTCTGGCAAGCAATTTCTAGTTGGTAATGATATTCGGTCAAGCAAATTAAACAGTGTGTATAGAAAGGCTAAGGTTCGGCCATTTTATTTTCTGTTACTCTCCAGCAGTAAACCACAGAAACGCACACACCAATGGAATATTCGTTATGTTTGTGTTGTACTTACATATGTTTGTTAAGCTACCAGCTTAACAATTATGTCACTATTATGTCTCCTTTTTTGAGCCATGCTAACAAACTTATTTCTGTGTATAAACAATACTTTCAACAATAAAAATTAAGTATTAAAAAAAACAATACAGAAACATTTTCTTTTAAAACAGTAACGACCACATAAATGTCATACAGAAGACGAATGCACAAGAAATGGTTGATTAACGTTACAATCAGACGTGTGAAATGAGATGATTTTTATAACGGTATCCGAAGAAATAGATTCAACAAGGTTTTTCTAATCATTTGTTACAGCACAATAATCACCCAGGTCGTATTATAAAGTTGGAGATAATATAGCTACTGACAACACAAATGTTACGTTAAAGGCGACTAAGGAGGGTTAGGAATGGATCTAGCAAACTCATGTACAAATATTTTTTTACCGCCACTATGCATACTGGAAAACAGATTACATATACACTCAATCAGTTGTGTTGGTTGTTATATGCTCCACTTAAAGAGAATAGCCAAAGCGTCAGCCTCATTATTCTATTATTACCGAATGATCAACAAATATTGCCCACGTAACAACTACTATTCGGTCAATTATGTAACATTAATGTCCTGCCAAAGCGAACTGGTATCGTGTAGACCCAGGCATGTCACATTAATGTTCAGCTAATGCGAAATGGTCTCATATCGACCCAAGCATGCCACATTCATGTCCAGCCAAAGCGAACTGTGCTCATCTCGATCCCGACACGTCACATTAATGTTTAGCCAAAGCGAACTGTGCTCATCTCGATCCCGACACGTCACATTAATGTCCAGCCAAAGCGAAATGTGCTCATCTCGATCCCGACACGTCACATTAATGTTTAGCCAAAGCGAACTGTGCTCATCTCGATCCCGACACGTCACATTAATGTCCAGCCAAAGCGAAATGTGCTCATCTCGATCCCGACACGTCACATTAATGTCCAGCCAAAGCGAAATGTGCTCATCTCGATCCCGACACGTCACATTAATGTTTAGCCAAAGCGAACTGTGCTCATCTCGATCCCGACACGTCACATTAATGTCCAGCCAAAGCGAAATGTGCTCATCTCGATCCCGACACGTCACATTAATGTCCAGCCAAAGCGAAATGTGCTCATCTCGATCCCGACACGTCACATTAATGTTTAGCCAAAGCGAACTGTGCTCATCTCGATCCCGACACGTCACATTAATGTCCAGCCAAAGCGAACTGTGCTCATCTCGATCCCGACACGTCACATTAATGTTTAGCCAAAGCGAACTGTGCTCATCTCGATCCCGACACGTCACATTAATGTCCAGCCAAAGCGAACTGTGCTCCTGTCAATCAAGGCATGTGACATTAATGTTTAGCCAAAGCGAACTGTGCTCCTGTCAATCAAGGCATGTGACATTAATGACCGGCCAAAGCGAAATGGTCTCGTGTCGATCAAAGCATGCCCAGACTTTCACCGATGCAATTTTCTAAGCGTTTCGCCACCTACCACTAAAGTGATTGTGTGCATGAGAATAGGAACAGCATCGTGTACACTAAATCACTTTAGAAATCGCCACCTCAGAAACATGTCAAATGATTTGGCGTAGATTTCAGTTTATCGCAAACTGCCAGGTGATTATAAACTTCATTAGGACAGGATTGATGTTACATGTATCAATGGGTCTGTGCAACACTTTAAGAAAGCTGGTTCGGTTTTCTCTTTTAGAGTGAGAGACAGGGTAGTTGCAAAGAGGAACGGTACATACTTGACAACAACCTCCAGTATCAGATTGGAAATTGAGGAAGTGGCGGGGCTGTGATGTGGCTTTCTATGACATCTTTTATGAGGTCCGTAATCATCTCTGTCTCAATCCATGCTTTCAAAGGTGCAGAAAAACTGGACGTGGAAATAGTGGGAAGTGAACATAGAGGCTTGGATCATCCGGGAACATGTGAGGATCTAATGTCTTGGCGATGCTAGGGTTTGCAGAAATGAAAGAAGTGAGTTCTTGACTCTGGGGTATTTTCAGTGAGGCATTGGCAATGAACAAAGATGGTATTTTGAAGTTCGTCAACGACCGCCTTTTGGATGAAGATACTGTTGTCGAAAAATCAACAAGTCACAGATTGATTGATTTTGAAATCATACATTGATCCAGCAGAGATGGTGCCTGGGAGGACGAAGCAGGAGTGTGGACAACCAGCGATCTACAGGAACCATCGGTATCTACACACCTCGCTGTGCGCCGAGAGGAACGGAGCATATATGGGTCGGTCCGTGGTACAATGACGTCGATTCTTAACTGGATAAAACAAACAGGATAAGACAAAACAAACAGGATAGGACAAAACAAACAGGATAGGACAAAACAAACAGGATAGGACAAAACAAACAAGATAGGACAAAAACGGAGATAATAAAGACAAACTGAAACTATTTCTTTGAACAATTGCTTCTGACGTCACGGTCGATAATTGTAGCCACAAGACATAGTTTATTCCTCTTTTTTCGATTTGAAAATCTTGTCCATTAACGGTAATGATGGGAAGGTCACATCCACTATGAAATTGTACTGCCAAAATAACAGAACCGTTCAATTTGTGCCTTAATTTTTAAAATAGTCTCCTTCTTCTTCTTTTTACACTGTCAGACGTCGACCTTTATTTTTTCGAAAAAAGCAGCGGTCATCATGAGGCTGTCGACACTGCCATAGAGCTTGTGTGATGTTGCCACTGGTGATGGCCACATCTGCTCTCTCTGATCCTCGTATGTTGGGCAGTTTTTCAGCAAATGCTCAGCGGTCATTTTCCCGGTACCACACGGGCATTCGTCGGTGCCACCTATCTTCAATTTGTTGAATAGGTGGTACCTTAGTCTATTGTGGCCAGTGCGAAGTCTGAAGACCACGACCTGCTCTCTTCTGTTCAACTGGTAATAGGCATCGTTTTTTGTTTATCCAGTATGTTCTGTTTCCCATTTGGTCATTTATCTAGCTCTAATAAGACGTTTTGACTCTTCGTATGTCCCACTAGTATCAGGTTGTGGTAGTCTTCCACCTTCTTTTGCCAGTCTGTCTACCTCCTCGTTGCCTTGGATGTTGCAGTGGGATGGAACCCACTGTACCACTACCCTTTGTGGTGCGGACTGCTGGCATAGTTGACAGAGTACTGCTCTTAAATCATTAAGTTCAGTATTTTTCTGGCTTTTTAGTGCTGTGACTACGGCCAGGGCATCTGTAAGCAGGACTATATGGCTTTCATTCCTTTTACCTGTCACCATTTCTTCCACTGCCGCCCTCAGTGCCTCTGCCTCCGCTCTGAAATTGCTTGTGTATTTTCCAGTTGCCAATGACAGTGTTATTTTTCTGCCATTTGGTAGGCTCAGCAATGCCCCTGCCCCTCCGTTCTGTGTTGTGTTTGTTACAGAACCGTCGGTGTATGCATGGGTCCAGTCCATGCTTGGGTAGTTTTCCGTTATGTAACTCAGGGATGTATCTCTTCTTTCTTTTTCAGACTTGCAGTTTTTGTTTCCAATACCTGGTATATTTTCTACCACCTCTGGAAATATATGCTGCCTCCAGGTAGATTTTCGTACAGTAGGGATGGGCTTTGGTGTTGTTAGTGCGTTCATAGGGTCTTCGTGCATCTTTGCTTTGGCTATTTCTGCAACGTTTCTCCGCTTTAGTTTCCCATTTCGGATATTGTTTAGTCTTTGGTGCATTGGATGGTCAGTCAGTCTTCTGAGTTTCTCTGCTTGCTGCTGGGCTCTGCAGTCTCTTCTGTCGGTCATGGATTGCAGTTTTGTAATCTTTTCAAGTTCTACAATTGGCGTTGACTTCATGCCCCCTGTTATAACTCTCGTGGCTTGGTTTTGGAGTTTGTTAATTTTATCGAAGTTCGCCTTTGCTGCTGTCATCCATGCCGCAATGCAATACTCGAGAACTGGTCTCACTCTTCCAGTGTACAGTTTCTTTAGTATACTTTCGTCTGCTCCTCAGCTTGTGCCAGCAAGTTTCCTCATGATTGCCATTCTTTCTCTAGCTCTCATTCGGTTTCTCTCGATTCCATGTCATTCGCCGATCAAATATGACTCCCAGGTAGTTTGGGTTGTCGTTTGTGTGCAGGTATTTGCCGTTAAGACTTATTTTTGTGTTTTGTGTTTTGTTTGATAGCGAGAATATCGTACATTTTGTTTTTTCCCTCGTTTATTTTGACCAGCCATGAGTTCGCACACTCTTCCAGCGATTTTATGGCCTGCTGCATCCGATTACTTGCTACGGTGAGATTTATTTCAGAGGTCCACATAGCCAGATCGTCTGCAAACATTGAGCTATGGACTCTTCTTGGTATATTCTCTGTTATGTTATTTATATACACCAGGAAGAGTGTGGGTGACAGTACTCCCCCTTGGGGTACTCCCTGCTCAAGTGTCACCTTTCTGCTCATCTGCCCTTGAACTTGAACTCTGGCTGTTCTGTTTTTGAGGTAGTGGCTGATCCATTTGTACATTTTCCCACAAACTTCACTTCTTCGTAGCTTGACTTTAAGTCCCTCTTTCCAGACTTTGTCAAATGCCTTTTCTATGTCCACCCAAACCGCTACTGTGTGTTTTTGCTCCTGGTAGGCATCCTCTATTTCCTGGGCTATGAGGGTGACCTGATGCTCAGTGGATCTGTGCTGTCTAAAGCCTGCTTGCTGTGGAATTAGTATGGGTTTTTCTTCCAGATGCAAAATCAGTCTGGCGTTTATCATACGTTCCATCAGTTTGCCTACACAGCTCAGTAGGCTGATAGGCCTGTATCTATTTGGATCTATTTTATCTTTTCCTTTCATTGGTACTGGTACAAGTACTGCGTCTTTCCATGCCTGGGGAACAATACCCCCTTTCCAGCTTTGGTTCAGGACTGATAGTAACTTCCTCTTTGCTGTTTAGCCCAGCCCCATCAGCATTTCGTTTGTTATCCCGTCTTTTCCAGGAGAATTCCTTTTCTTTAACATTCTCACGGCCTCTTCCATTTCATTCATTGTTAGTTTGGCCATCATATGCTCTTCTGGTGCCATATTGATGTAGTCGTGCCCCTTTTGCTCTTCACTAATGTCTGTATGCCTGTCTGCAGGGACCTCGATGTGGTTTGCTCTGACATAAAGTTCAACAAAGGCGTTTGCTACTTTTTTTCCATTGAGCATGTTGTCACCACAATACGCGGGGAGATGTGAGATAGAGGTGACGGGTACCTTTACGTGTGATCCGATAAGTCAACAAATCAATTACAAGTTGATTGATTAATGTTTTCAAGCTAAATATAGATTTAGGGGCAAGGGTTTTTCTGACCAAACTAACAGGTCCAAAAGACAAAAGTCAAAAGACAGCAACTAAAATGGTTTGTCCATGTAACAAGAGTACCACAACACTGTAGCCCCCCCCCCCCCCCCCCCCAACAGGTAATGTTATTTACATTCAACGGATTCAAAGCTAAAGGCCGACCACAAAAATGTGACTGAAGAGAATATCTGAGGTGGTGAATCTCACTATGCATGTGGCGCACAGTAGGACTCGTTCTAGAGAATTCGCCATAACCTGACCATGAGAGGCAAAAAAAATAGACGAAAAGATTAGGAAGAACAAACATGTCCAATAATGATATATGCGAACATGTAGAGCTCAAACAATGATTTTTAATATTATTATTTTAAAAAAATCATTACATCTTTAAATGCATCTTTTCTTTTTTTTAAAATTATATTTGTATGGGGAGGAGAGGAAGTGGGGGTGGAGGTGGGGAGGAAGGGGCAAGTATGACATTCTTGAGAATGAATGAAATTACATAAGAGAAAGTTAAACACTTTCACCCTTTCAATGAAGTTGAGATATGACGTCACACAATGAAGATGAAAGGGGGATCGGTGGTCCAAAGTTTGTGACAAAGTTATGACGAAAGGAAAAAGAAGTTTGAAGAAATGTACTAACTACGCAAATATTATGATCGTTTTTTCTTTCAATTAAAAAAGTATTTTAAGGTATTATTAGTCTCTCGTGCTATTGATCTAGTTATGATCATTGCTACTGATGTTGAACTTGGTTCTAAGTTGACGAAGCGTTAGAGAAACATTACAACGTGTAAAAATAAATTATATCTAACCAAAAATACCAGTCATTGGTGGAAATGACTGGAGAAATGAGACGACATTAAAAATATTGATAAAACTACTCTTTGGGTCAAATAGATGGCAAGACAGAAACACGGGAGATGTGAATCACATGAAAGGTCTGAGAGACATGAGCGACATGAGAGATTTGAAATACATGAAAAACATGAAATAGATGAAATACCTGAAAGATATGAGAGACAGGAGAGAGATGAGAGAAATAAAGCGTGGAAAAAATATTGAGAGGCAGGTAAATCAAAAGAAACATATTTAAAATATTTGGACAAGCAATACATATCTCAGAAAGTGAATAAAACAGCAACATTAGACTTCGAAAAGAAACTTGCTCAGAGGATCAAGACTGATAGTGAAAGCTTCTTCTCTTATGTTAGAAATAAACAGAGATCGAAGGACAAAGTAGGTCCTCTCATAGACAGCACAGGGAAAAAAATAAGTGAGAATAGGGAGGCAGCAAATCTACTCAATCACTACTGTGGCACAGTGTACACAAAAGAGGACTGCTCCAAGATTCCAGAGCATGTAGATATTTTTCAAAGAGACATGGATTCAGCAGGAGTAGGATCAATCTGTATTACAGAGGAAATGGTTTTAATTAAAAAAAATTGGAGCGGTTGAAAGTGGATAAATGTCCAGGTCAAGATGGTATTCATCCAAAATTGCTGTTTGAAATTAGAGACCAACTAGCAATCCCCTTATTCAAAAAGGGCAAAAAAATCAGATCCAGGATATTATAGACCGGTGAGTTTAACGAGCATAGTCTGTAAATTGTTAGAGTCAATAATCAAAGAAAACATTGTAATGCATTTAGACAAATGTAATCTAATTAGAAATAGTCAGCATGGGTTTACCAGAGGAAGATCATGCTTAAGAAATCTATTAGAATTCATGGAGGAGGTTACTAAAATGATAGATAAAGGGGAGCCAGTGGACGTTATTTTCTGGATTTTGCAAAGGCCTTTGATAGAGTACTTCATCAAAGATTATTTCGAAAGTTAAAATCACATGGAATAGGTGGGGAAGTTGCCAAATGGATTGAAAATTGGTTAACGGGAAGAAGGCAAAGGGTGGGTATAAATAAGGAGTACTCTGAGTGGTGTAAAATGAAAAGTGGAGACCAATTTTATTCTTGATATATATAAATGATTTGGACATTGATATGGGATCCATTATTGCAAAATTTGCTGATGACACAAAACTATGCAGTAGTGTCTCATCTAACGCAGAAGTGGATATATTGAGGTCGGATTTAGATAAAATTCGAGAATGGTCTGTAATCTGGCAAATGGAGTTTAATGTAGATAAATGTACAGTCATGCACATGGGTAGATCCAATATGGAACATAATTACAGAATGGGAGAGAACAATATTAGAAAGATAGATAAAAAAAGTGGAGCCGCGTAGCGCAGTGGTTAGCGCGCTGGCTTCGCATCTGAGTGGTCCTGGGTTCATTACCCAGTTGAGGCGGTAATGTTTTTTTCAGACCGCAATGGCTCCCGGGTCGACCCAGCCTTAAATGGGTACCGGTTCAGTCCGGGAAGTAAAAGCGGCGAGGGAGAGGAGATGGCTACCGCCCTCATATAGCCGAGCCTTTGAAATGTGAGATCGCTAACACCTCACACCCCTACGGCAGTAATGCTATGGGATACTTTACTTTACTTTTAGATAAAGAAAGGGACTTAGGGGTTATAATAGATCATACATGTAAGGTGAGGGAGCAAGTTCAGGTAGCAGTAAAAAAGGCACATGAAATGTTAGGGATGATAAAAAGAAATTAAACATAGGAGCAAGGAAGTGATAGTCAAACTGTATAAAGCATTGGTTAGACCTAGATTGGAGTACTGTGTACAGGTGTGGAGTCCTTATCAGAGAGGGGATATAAACATGCTGGAAAGAATTCAAAAAAGAGCGACAAAGCTGATAGTGGGATTCCAGAATTACAGTTATGAGGAAAGATTTTTAAAAACCGGCTTACAGTGTCTAGAAAAGAGAATAATTCGTGGTGACTTAATACAGGTGTATAAGATTATCAGAGGAATGGATACATTAGACTATAACAAGTTTTTTTTTAAATACAATCTCCAATAAGAACAAGAGGGCACAGCTACAAGTTGACTAAGGAGAGGTCCGGATTAGATATTAGGAAGTATTTTTTTAGCCAGAGAGTTGTGGATGCTTGGAATGCATTATAAGGGGAGGTGGTGGAGACTGGACCAGGTAATGCATTTAAGAATAGATTGGATGCGTACAGCTTCTAGAGCAAGGTGATGTAAATGGAACTGGTTGTATACAGACTCTGCAGAGTCTTCTAAACTAGTATAAAGACGATACGTTAAGTTAAGTTGAGAGACGTGAGATACGTGATAGACATGAGAGACGTGGGAGATATGAGAGACGTGAGAGACATGAGAGATACGAGAGACGTGAAAGATGAGAGACGTGATAGACATTATAGACATGAGAGACATGAGCGACATGAGAGACGCGTGAGACATGATAGACATGAGAGACGTCAGAGACATGAGAGACATTAAAAAAATTAGAGATATGAGAGACGTGAGAGATATAAGAGACGTCAGAGACATGAGAGATAAGAAAGACATAAGAGACGGCAGAGACATGAGAGACGTGAGATACGTGAGAGATATGAAAGACGTGAGAGATATAAGAGACATCAGAGACATGAGAGATAAGAAAGACATAAGAGACGGCAGAGACATGAGAGACGTGAGAGACACGAGAGACGTGAGATACGTGAGAGATATGAAAGACGTGATAGACATAAGAGACATGAGAGACGTGAGAGACATGAGAGACGTGAGAGGCATGCGAGGCATGAGAGACATGAGAGACGTGAAATACATGACACGTGAGAGACTTGAGAGACGTGAGAGATGATAGACGTGATAGACATGAAAAACTTGATAGACATGAGATACGTTTGAGACATGAGAAACATGAGATACATGAGAAATGAGAGACGTGTGAGACACGATAGAAATGAGAGACATGAGAGACATGAGAGAAATGAGAGAGGTGAGAGATTTGAGAGACACGAGAGACACGAGAGACGGGAAAGACATGAGAGACGTGAAAAACAAGAGGTACATTAAAAAAATTGTGTCAACTTATATGGTTGAATTATGGTTGGCAACTTATATGGTTGAATTATGGTTGGCAACTTATATTGTTGAATTATGGTTGACAACTTATATGGTTGAATTATGGTTGACAACTTAAATGGTTGACTTATGGTTGACAACTTATATTATTGAATTATGGTTGACAACTTATATAGTTGACTTATGGTTGTCAACTTATACGGTTGACTTATGGTTGACAACTTATATTCAAATTGTTGTGTCAGCGGAAATATTTTGGACATGTTTATAACTCGTGTGAGGCAGCCTGGTTTAGACCTGAAACGTTGAAACATATTTTTATAATCCAAATGCAGGGTTCGCATTCAGACGTGATCAGTTCGGCAGAAGCGGGTTCATTTTTTTTCTCGGTACGCTTGCTCCTCCGCGTTCGGAAAGTATTGGCAGTCTGCCTGCCCAGAAACCTCACACAGCAAAATAGATAGGCGGTTCCAAGAACCGACCCTCTACAAAGGACACGATTCGTACATTAAAAAAAATAACTGTTGTCCATTTTTTTAAAAACGTG
Source organism: Ariolimax columbianus (assembly GCA_036924085.1). NCBI lineage: Eukaryota > Metazoa > Mollusca > Gastropoda > Stylommatophora > Arionidae > Ariolimax > Ariolimax columbianus. The sequence goes on from JAVGWX010000011.1 coordinate 63,510,889, forward strand.
TGATAAGAAATCTGCCAAAAAATATAATCTAATACACAGTTTGAAAACAAAAAAGTAGACTACTTAACCATAGGACCACAGGTGAGTAAACTTCCATTTTATATTAACATGACAGTTCATGAACAAAGTCAAAGTGAAGAACAAAGTGAAGCGTTTTTTTTGTTTTTCTGTTTATCGTATTTCTCTTTTACCCGAGGCGGTTTGCGTTGCACGGCGGTTTTTATTTTGCGCTTGTCGGCCCAGTACATCCGACTTCTGCGTACATTTTATGCCAGGAGCTTCTTCCTCCTGCATTTTCTAAGTGTTTGCTTCCCCGGGGTAACGGTCGGTCCTGTCATGGGGATCGAACCCAGCACCTTCGGGTTGTGAGCAGTGTCACTGAACCACTAGTCCTCGACGTCCCCTAAAAGAACAACTTTGAATTTGTCGGGAAAAGGTGTGCCGAAATAAGCCCAAGTTGACTGCAAACAATTAGCCAACTGTTTGATCTGAATGGAACATCTGGTTCTATAAACCATGTTAATCCCGAGTAAAATGTAATTATCCGTCGTTCAAGGGAGGGAACATTTGACTTTGCCTTGGGATAATGAGAACTAACAAGGGAATTAATTCATTGGCAAATACATTAGATTTCAAACCAGTTTTAGTTTTCTTTTTTTAAATTTGTTCTCAAGATTATCATTACTTGGATAAAACACAAATGTTGGTAAGAATTGAAATGATTGGCGTGATTATTTTACAAGTCATAATGCTCATAATGCTTGTAAAGTGGAAATTCAGCAAAATTAACCGCTGGTTGGAAATGAAGTTTTTTGAAGACTCCATTGTACCACGCCACAGCCTGTGAGAGATGGGCAGTGCGCTTCCTTGCTGTTTTTAGTTTCCCTAACGCATGCGTCAGGTACCCTTTTACAGCTGAGTTCACTGGAAGAGCGGTCCCGGATTAAAATCACGACCCAGATTGTGTTAGTGTCCGGACGCGATTTGAACCGTGGCACGCTGTTACCACAGACATTAGCGAATTGCTCACTATGAACTGAGCTAACGCGTCTCTCATTGTTTAATATTGATCATTATTTAAAACTTTAGAAACGGTTAGATAGATTAATTGACTATCTTTCATGTTGAAAATGGTGTATTGGAATGTGTTGTTAATTTGTTTCAAATTGTGATAATTGTCTTTCCAAACATGCTATTTCTACACGGACTAATTCACTTAAGATATTTGTTTCTCAAATCTCTCGTCACTTTTCGTTACAAACTCGACATATGCTTTGATTTGACAGAATGTTTAAATAGGGTTGGGGCGGGAGCGGGGGGTGGGGGGGGGGGGGGATGGGGGGTGTTATGGCGGGTGGGGGGAGAGGGATAGGGATATGGGCCAAGTTAGGAAAGAAGGAAGTGGATTGAGATGTCATATTTATGGAGAGAGAGAAGAACAACGTTTTATGACACCATACCTCGGACACGTGAGAACGTTTTTTGTGATAGAATAGGGATTGGGAAGAAAGTGGTTTGTGACGTCATACTGGGAAGAAAAAGGAAAGGGGGGGGGAGGGAGGGAATACAGTGACTTGTGACTCTATACAAGTGGGAAGGTGGAGGGTTGGCATAGTTTCTGTGTTCTGTGACAAAGAGTGTTGAGATATTTGGAAAAATGAAATTTGCTTGATTTAAGTGAATGACGATATGTGGTAAAGATACTATGTTTGGAATGACAAATATCCCCATGCAAACAAATTAACATTACAACATGCCCTTCAAGAACATGGGGAAAGCTTTGATGCAGTAGTGCACCTTTCCTCTTAGAATCTGCAAATGAACAAGATTGAAAATGTTTATCTGCAATATTAGTTGTTTTTTCACTTTCCTAGATTTAAACGAATCTGCATTTGCAACAGACTCGATTCTTTAACTTTGGCTTGGCTTGGCTTGGCTTGGCTTCGTTCGTTCTCAATCTCCCACTACCAAACCCTGAAAGGAATTAAGTAGCAGAATGTATTCCAGAAAACGGAATGCGTTGTATCGTAGTTTACAGCTTGGCTGCGATATTTGCACTTTTCGGTCCAACACAACCGACTTCAGCAAGCATTTTTTTAGTACCGGGTTAGCATTCGCTCTTCGATCCCTTCGCCTTAGCCAGTCTACCCTGCTGCAGTCTGTTATCCAGGATCACCGCGTGGAGGTGTAGAAGGGTCTTGGCAGCTCTGGCTCGCTGGCCCTGACGATAGCTTTAACTTTGATTACCGTGCCGTATAGCTAACTTATCTCCCTTACATCACTAATTGCCCAGCTCTAGACTATTCTCTGTTCCAATATGCTCCCACCCCCCATATTTTTCTGGGGCATCTTGCCACTATATCATAGGCAGGTCTAACATCTACCAATCGAACTAGAAGCCATAGGAACAATCCTCAGTTTTAACATGCCATTGATGGGAGTTAAATCTAACGCACTAAACTATAGATAATAACCTATTGATAATAGCTAAAGTAATTCTGACTTTCTAGCTTCATCATGACTTCGCTTCTACACAATACAAATTCAGAACAGCTTTGTTAGAATTTACCGATGCTCCTATTCCTTGTATAAACCGCCTATGCAATGTCTTTATGTGCCCCCCTCCCCCCCCCCCTTCCCGCGCCTGCAGTTAGCTCTCATGTTTAAGTTATTGTTAGCAATCAATGGTCAAGTTGGAAGTTGGTTCGGGAACATGGTGGCTGTCCCTGATTCCCTGAATCTTTGAATCCCCGATACCGACATTGTGACATAACTGACATTGTCACATACATGATATGTCTGACACTGTCACAATATTTATACAATTAGATTTATGTAGCTGGTAGAAGATAAAGCACAGCAGTAAGGAAATGATCGTACCCCAGGAACATGAAATCATTCAAAGTGTCTTCTTATTTGTCGTTCGCCATCAGACATCCATATCAACATCTCCGTCAGAGTCATCACTGTAAATTTCTTCAGGAGACAGGATTTATTACACTGTATTTCGCGCCTAGGAAGCCCCTGCATCGGTCTTCAGCGTGCATTCTATAGTCTTTGACTGTTCCTAGCCCACCTGTAGGGCACCAGTTGTTTTTGGGCAGACATCAACCCTAGAAAAGTTGTGGCTTCTAGTTTGACCAACATGACAATGTGAAGTGTACAACATCAGCATCAGTTGAGTACAAGATAGGTGCTATATGTACATGGCTTGCACGTTCTGCATTTTCCGTCAGTGATGACTCCAGACACATGCTGTCTGCCATATCCAACCAGAGCTGTCTCCTCAACAGGACAGACAAAATAAGTCTCCCTGATGGCTTTTAAACTGGCTTGACTTACACATTAAATATTTTTTTAAATGTTGAATTACATAGCTGGTTTAAAAAACCCTGGTGTCATTTGAATGATATTCTCAATAAAATCGAACATATCTGTCGACTCATAAATCTGAACCATACCAGACCTTTATTGTTTACGATATAGATTAGATGTATATTTACAAATGCAGCAAGAAATTAATAGAGCTAGATATTGTTCCAGCCAATTTACGTTCTTAATCAAGCAAGACTTATCAGTGTTTTATTTTAAAGCTTAGCAGCAAGATCGACGCAAATGAGAGACAGAGATTAAATGACAGAAGTAGTGACTGCTTGACAGGTTGGGGATTTTGTGAACTGTCCGGCATGAATTGTTGCATACTGAGCGTACATACATGGTTTTTGTGAATAGTCTGGTATGTATTGTTGTAAGAGGAGCGCGTGGCCGAATGGTTTTGAAGTCTGCCTGCTGACAAGGAGAGCAACGGTTCGAATCCCCGGTATGGCATACGTTGTTTTTCTGTTGGGGGCTGGGATAAACAAACATAGCCTGCACACGACGTGTCGACAACAGTGACCAAGCGGCCTGAAGTCTTCAGCCTTCAAAACCCCTCGACTACCCCAGCAATGGGAAAAATGGCGTATGTCAGTGTGTTCGTGTGTGTGTGTGTGTGTGTATTGTTGTTTCCCGAGTGGATATACATGATTTCTCTGTTGTATGAATTCCTTTGTGTCTATTCTAAAGGTCAGAACTGGCATACAATGCGCCACGCCCCTAGCGTAGAACGTGTTCTCTCTGCTCAAGACGAATCCGTCAACTTCGATTTACGGAAGCAGAATGTTATTTCAAGGAAGTTAGAAAAAACGTTTCCATCTAGCAATAGGGCCTATACGATCACACCCCCATCAAACAGGGACACGGAATAAGGGATCGAGAAAACTGACATGCACATCATAGATTGTCACTAAGTCAAGAACACATGTGTACTCTTTGAAAGTTACAATCGAAACAAAAATGTCAACCTTTTTTATCTTCGATGCGTGGCGTTTTTAGAAGAGTCAATTACTTTGATTTGTATTTTACATATGGACTCAGAAATCAGAGCTTTACTTCCTGGTACATCTGTTTTATCTAGCTCCTCATATTTTTGTTAATGTTCTTAATCTCAATCCTATTTCAAGCCTTCCCGTGAAGAAGTAGGTGATTTGAAGTGAGCATTTTACTCTTCCTAGACGAGTAACCATCTAATGTTTACCAGTTTTTGCAACCTGCAGCATAATTGTGCTAGAGACTCTTCGCATATAGCTATGAATAATCCCTCAACAGAATAGCTTAGTAATAAACTTTTTTCTGCGATAGAGCTGTGTGTTGCGTATGTCTCATTTAAATTTAGTTAGAACTGAGATTAGGGGGTCGCTGCAGTCTAGAGTTTGAAACACTAGCCTCTCACAGTGATGAACGGAAACGGTGGACGATCGAATCCTGCAAACTTCAAACGACCCGTGGTTTCACGGGAAGTAAGACCAGAGTGCCTGCATCCCGAGTCTTGACCAATAATCTTGCCACTGATCCAAGGTAACTCGGGATAAGAATGAGATTGATGACCAGCGCATATTATTTCTCACCATAATACAAATACAGCTCACATCCCATTACCTTTAGCACTCCGCATTGAATTTTTGAAAATTTTTCAAATTTGCAACTTTCAAAAATTGTAACTGTTCTGTTTGTTGGTCAATAAATATGATTTTCTTGTGTTTAGAGACACAATTGAATAAAGAACTTGTTGATGTTATTGTTGTTGTTGTGTGTTTGTTAGTTTCTGAGATACAAGAAGATGAATGTGAAATTTTTTGAAAAAATTTAAATATTTGGACTTTCCCGGCTAGGCATAGTCTCTCCGATGGAAAACCATGGAAACCATAACAAAGAATCGATACTGTGTTTACAATATCGACACAACTGTTAGTTTCCAATTCAAGCGTAGTTCTTTCATCTAAACAAATAAAATAAACAGATTTACAAGATAAAGATCTTTCCCAACAACCTACTTCACCTTTCCCCCAAAAGTCGGCCTGCTCCAATCAGCGAAAAAAATTAAAAATCGTTCAAAAGCCATTTGTAATCTAACATACTCTTACCGGCAAAAAACGTGTGTAGATGGACGTGACGAATCCAGCAGTATAAAAATGGCTATCGGTAGGGTCTCCGTACTTAGAGGAAAAACATTTCAAAATTATTGTTTTTGACAGCGTCACGAGCATGGCGCAGACAGCGGCCTGCAGCGTGGTAAAGGAGACAAAATCGTCTGATGCTGTGGCCATCATCGCTTCACGATGGACAATAACTTTAATTCAGAACATGTGCAATACACTTTCAGCCCTAACAGCCTTTATGTCCTGAAGATGAGTGAGATTTTGCAGCACAGGATTGGTCAATAGTCTTTAGAAAATATGGGTTACTGATATTTGGAAAACTATTTTTTAGGGGGATTTCGTTTTTTGTTTTTTGTTCGCCTAATTTATCTATTCCCTAAGGCGGTGTGCGTTGCACTGTGGTTTTTATTTTGCGCATGTCAGCCCAGTGCATCGTACTTCAGCATGAATTTTATGTTAGTGTCTGCTTCTTCCTGCATTTTCTAAGGTTTTGCTTCCCCGGGATAACGGCCGTTGCTGTGATGGGGATCGAACCCAGCACCTTCGGTTGTGAGCCGTGTGACTTAACCACTAGTCCACGACGTCCTACAAGAACAACTTTGAATTTGTCCACGCCGTCACCAGCAAAAGGTATGACTGCGCATCGAGGAGCTGGTTAACTTAGAACCCGAATCAGACAAAAAAGCCAGGTCAGGTCGGCCGTTTCCACATCAAGGATAAACACTAGCAAATATAAAATAAGGAACGTAGAGTAATGAAGAACTACAGACACGTGTCAATGATGAAGAGGCAGGTCTTGTCAGGCTGCTGGCCTCCATAGAATAACAGATATGTAGAGAATAGCTGAAAGTGGATTTATTATAAAGGTTTCTCAATGGCAAGGATAAAAATGATTAAATTGAAACTAATAAGATATAGCTTTAAAGAATATCAACGGAGTTTCATAGCAGACACTGTCATAGATAGAAGGTTTAGAATAGTCAGCAAAGATGGCGCCGTAATTGACTGCGGGTCTACATTGTTCTGCTGATTTAGTTCATTATGGATGTTGTCAGACAACAGATTTGCCTGGAAACCACACTATTCGACGAATTGCGCTTGTGTTCACGGAAACATGTTAATGTTTTCCATTTTGACTGGTTAATTCGTTCGTATTTTGTGATTTCTTCCGTCCGTTTATCCTGGCCATCATTGGCTATATGAATAGCACTACTCTTAAACCTGCGTCGTATTGCACGGTTTAGTTCACACGGCTGAACTTCACGAGATTTGCGCCATTCGCCTTAGCTGCAGACGTCAGTTTTGATATGTGAAAATAAGACACGGCTATAATGGACTGAGCACAGCCGAGGAGAGATGCAAAACTCACTCATACGTTGAGTAATGTTCCTACGACCTCTTGCGGCTATGGGAAAGGCACGACACACAACGTCAGATGTCATTTCCCCTCTGCTGCCTTGTGGAATACCTGTTTACGGGAAAGGCTTCGGGAGTAATCCCTGAGGACAAATATGTATTCTGTGCTATCTCCAGTCGTCTCGATAAATATCTTGCCACTGGCGAAGGGTAGCTCAGGACCAGAAAGTTAGTTTGAAAAAAGGCGCAGTTTCTTCCTTTAATCCAAATCACCGAGCAAGTCACCCATTTCAGCGGACACAGCAAGAGAAAAGACTGTCCACACAGCTGAACAAAGAAAGTGGTCTTCATCACACGCGATGGACGAACATCACCCTGAGAATTTATTGTATTATGTACCAGCTTTTCTTAGGTGAGGTGACTAGTTCACTTACTTACCAACTTGTTCATGTAAATGTAAGTCAGGTACAAATTTTCAACTATGTAAATTGGAGCGTATAGAGACCACGTATCCTTTTCCTTCATGAAGCATGCACGTTAACCGCTCAGCCATTAGATATGAGACACTTAAAGTAAGACATGCGAATATAGAATAAGAAACGTGAAGTTGCATTTGGGTCAGACCGCACTGGTATTGCCCTCTTGTGATATGTTTTTAGCGTTCAGAGTTACCATTCTCGTCTTTGTCACATATAGAGACATGATGTAAAAAATTTAGTCAATACAAGAGGAGAATACCATAGACAATATACGAATATCCCAGTAATATCCCCTGCGGATGACAGATAACAGTCAATTAATTTATAGTGCCAAAGCCACGTTGTTATGGAAACGTAGGATATCCTTCGCTAGTAAACCTATCAGCTGATGTTATGTATAAAGATGGTAAGGAAACACTGACAGACTTATTTTTAAAAAAATCGATGTCAAGATGGCTGGCTCCGACTATAGCCCTTTTAAAAACCAAGTGGGCTTTTTTATAAACAAGAGTGTTTGCCTGAATATCGGATATTGTTTGAAAAGTCATGAGTTGTAATACAAACAAAATAGTTGTGTCTGTGTCCGAAAGCGTATCTTCGCCAAAAAATAAAAACAGCTCACAAACAACATCAACGACAAGCAGTAACCTGAACAAGAAACACCAAACAATACTTGATATACGAGATGACAGTGAAGAAAGTAACGAAGCCTTAAAGTGGACGATGAAGAAGAAGGTAGCGAGATATTTTCTAGTTTTCCAGGACTATTCAACTTCCTCATTGGCTTCTTCGCCGTAATTATTGTAAATTCGCAGGCATTAAATTCGGAGAGATTTTCTTCTCTTCTTACTTCTCATTTTTATTTGATAAAAGTCAGTGTGACTAAGTCGGAATTAATTGGTCTTGATCAACTAGTACTCTCATGAAAAAATGGGGACTTATGAAGCAGAGAATAATAACAGACTGTTGACTGAGGGCTGTTTACAGTGAAGATAAAGCCCCGTTGGAATCAATGTTATGTTTCCAAGTACTTGAATTCCGGGGTCAGTTTGAAGTTATTAGAATTGTAATATACAGAAGCAGTGTTGAAATTACAGACAGACAAGTGTGAGACAGAATTATATACAGACAGGCATATAGAGAATCTTTCAGAAAACTGTTTTCATCCTATGTACTCATAATTTATTACTTCCTATTCTTTCATAGCTGAATTAAATTTGTATATAAAGAAAACATAAGTCAACCTGGGCATCTGGGTATTTCCTTATAGCTTGACCCTGGTTAGTATTTAGGACGGCCATATATGCTTTCTCTACTTCATATATGCTTTCTCTACTTCATATATGCTTTCTCTACTTCATATATGCTTTCTCTACTTCATATATGCTTTCTCTACTTCATATATGCTTTCTCTACTTCATATATGCTTTCTCTACTTCATATATGCTTTCTCTACTTCATATTTGCTTTCTCTACTTCATATATGCTTTCTCTACTTCATATATGCTTTCTCTACTTCATATATGCTTTCTCTACTTCATATATGCTTTCTCTACTTCATATATGCTTTCTCTACTTCATATTTGCTTTCTCTACTTCATATATGCTTTCTCTACTTCATATATGCTTTCTCTACTTCATATTTGCTTTCTCTACTTCATATATGCCTACAAATTGTGCAGCAGTTTTTCAGCAATATTTGCGCATGACCTCATTGAAGTTAATAGACAATTACTGTATTTAGTTTTGGAAATAGATGACCTCTTAATTTGTAATGACTTGTGTACTGTCTTAAAGTTATCGTTAATTGTTTTCTGCTGGCATATTATATGTATAATGTCTTGTAATCTTGTGTACTCTGAATTCGAGTTGATTTCGTTGGTACTCATCTAATACATGTCGGTCTCTCTGTGAGTTATATTTGCTCAAGAATCTCCACTCTCCTTCCTTTAACTATATGTCGGGAAGGAAGACTAACATCTGGTCAGGCGAAACATACTGAACAGATATGTTAGTCAGGTTAGTCAGGGTTAGGCAAAATATACTGATCAGATATGTTAGTCATGGTCAGGCAAAATATACTGATCAGACATGTTAGTCAGGGTCAGGTAAAATATACTGAACGGATATGTTAGTCAGGGTCAGGCAAAATATATTGATCAGACATGTTAGTCATGGTCAGGTAAAATATACTGATCAGACATGTTAGTCATGGTCAAGAAAAATACACTGGCCAAGACTCTCACATCGGTTTCCCCGTAGCCGATCCTGAAAACGGGCTATTTTTATAGCAGACTGCGAACAAAGTGATGGATCTACGTGATCCCCGTAGTAGGGAGTGACATGCAGGTGAAGCAAAGCATATCACAACCGACTGGAGAGCCCCGGTCTACCTTCATCAGCACTCTGGGAATGTCTGGAAAGCTACAACAAACCGCCACTAAACGTCTTTTACAGGGCGCACAAAAGGGTTAATCTACCCATTGTTGGCATTCCTCCAACAGCCAAATAACTATATGTCCGCATCTTTACTGGCAGAAATGGGATATTTCAATCAAATTGGTGGCACATTATCTCAATATTATTAACCCATTGACATTCTAATGATAATTTTGCTAAGGTCACTTAGATTCCCAAGTATCTCTTTGTATCGTTATCAATCAGTGTCTACTGCTGATTTCAAAGAATGTGTCTCTGCTCGAAACTACTTGAAAGTTGGCTGGTTGCCAATGACCTGTCATTTCCACTTTTATAATGTTTCTTCAACCTCCAATTTCCTTTCACATCTGTTGTTAGGCAACCTGTATGTTAACGAGTTAAAATCTTTCTTGGATATCACATATTTCTCAATACAACATAAACAACATCAACAGAAATCAATAATGGAAAACAAAACTTACTATATACTATACGATTCAAATTAACCAGGGTTTTCTACAAAACTGCTAGCATCTATAATATTAGCTTAAATTCATATTTGATCAAATTTGCATTAATTTTTGCCAAGAACAAAGTCATCTGGTTGGAGTAGTCATACAAATTTCACTTCAAAATGTGTTCTAAACACATTGTGATAAGCTTGTTTTTAAATTGAAAAAAACAATTTTTTCGTTTAAAAACAAACAAAATAAGGTTAAATCTCAGAGCTATCTTTTCAAAACAAATGAATCCAAAAGTAAATAATATGAAATTACAAAAACGCACAAATTAAATTTTTATCCTTACCAGTTTAACGGACATTTACGAGTGAAGCAAAGTCTTCGTCCCTGAATGAGGATATTTGGGGATGTGATTATTAAATAAGGTAACATTATGGTGCCAAGACGGAAACACCAAGAAATAAATTAAAAACAAACACGATTTTGTAATTATTTAAAATCAACGAAAAATTAGGGAAACAGCCTCAGGCAGGCATGCACACAAACAAGAAAAACATGCTAGCAGTTAGCAAATGAAAATATAAATAGCAACTGGAAAATAAGTGACACGAGAAAGGTGGTGCTCAAAGAACAATTAAGACAATCTGACAAATGCAAAATCACAATAATTATGCTTTGATTACTTTCTCTTTCACTTTCCCTCTCTAATCCAGGTCTGCCGCTTCATCTTGTTACATGTTTTCTTCCTTTCTAGCTATTGTCCTCAGTCAGATGTCCAGAAATTCTCCAGTTCTTCTTTGATAAGAGGATCAACTTTGCTAGAATTCCTACGTCAACTCTCTTCCATTTGTCTGAGCTTTGTTCTTACCCTCAACACCTTTTAGTGTGACGGTCATTTCTTCGACCTAATCAGCGAGGCACCACGATGAGGCCCAGCTACGCCTGTCTTTGTACTGGTGATTTGGAATCTCTCGTTTGGTCTCCCTATTTCGGCTCCTGTCTTTTAACGTACTGCCAATACTTCAATGACGTATTTCCAACATGGCTGAGGCTAACCTCTCTAGCTGCATTGCCGTTGCTAATATATTTAATCTACCAATACGCTTCACATTTGGTATCTCCATTACATCAGTTACCTTACCTGGTTTCACTGTCTCTCTCTCTCTGGCGGCCAGGACCTCCCTCCTCCGTCTACTATGAACCTACTGACACACGTAGATATCTTCTTTACACATATTCTCACCCCAAACGTGCCGGGACTGACTCTCGACTTCTCAGCTGATCGAAATAATGAAGTGTAAGCAATCCGATAAGGAGGTTTATACGATCATCTGTCTCAGTCCAGTGTTGATCATTGATGGAGCAGGAGTTGATAGTAGAGACTGATATCAATATCAAATGTCTCTTTGTTCAATTAAACACAATAATATTGTTAATGCACGAAATAAAAAGGTGAACTACTCTTTTTCCCAGAGATCTAAAGGTGAAGAAGAAGAAGATCCATATAGTCTAATTAAGTTCAAGGCACTGTTAACGAAGTGAATATTTGACTTGAATATCGTTTACAGACTTGCCAGAATAGTGGGTCAGGGAAGCAGAGAGTTAAACTAATACCAATTGGGAGTCCTGTCTGACAACAAGTAATTGCTAGCGAGTTCTACACTTGATAAACAGAGAGTATCGGTAATAGTATTTGCACAACAGACCTTGTCAATAAGACAATGTCAATGCCAATCTTGATCTTCTCTGCTCGTGTACATGAAGGTGTGTACGTGAGTATCTGATTAGCGTAGTGGTAGAGCACTCGCTTTTCTCGGTAATGGTGCGGGGTTCAATGCTCGCTATATGTACGCTCTAGTCGACCCAGTTGCAAATGGATGTCCCATCTACGGTTAGACAAGGCATGGTAGCTAGGAAAGGAACTGGCCACCACACCTTATACAAGCTATGACTTAGTACAATGCAGTCTCAACACTTCATGCCCGACGGCAGTGTCTACTATGAGACTACCTTTACATTTACTGTTTACGTTAGAAGAAGGGACATTCAATGGAAACGTCAATGTTGATATGTATTTCCATATTATCGATGAGTGTGTGTGTGTGTGTGTGTATGTGTGTGTGTGTGTATGTGTTTGTGTAAATACGCGAGCGTGTGTGTGTATGCTCGTGTGTTTTTGCGCGTATGTGAATTTGTGTGTGCGCGCATATGTCTGCATGTAAGTGTGTGTGTTTAAATAATCGTATACTGTTTAGCAATAACACCTGAATGGTACTATGGGAGGAATGAACAAGCGTCTGCACCAACTTTTCATGTATGGCGTCCGACCAACCGGGACGTTTCACAATTACACGGAACCCAACCATTCGTTTTTCAATAATCAAAGACAAAAATACAACCACGAGAGCCTGTTATAACAATTCGAGAATCAAATTAATAGCAAATAAATAATGAGTCCACTTGAATTGTTTCATTAGCACTCGATGATGACCTCACCTCTGACGTATGTGGTTGGAAAACTGGCGAACTATAGACGAAAAATGCGCTTACTTTTTCGTAGAGTAGAAGTAAAAGCCTGTTTGTTTTATTTGTTTTGAAATGCTTTCACCTGTGAAAGAATACAACATGTAATAATAATAGCTGTCCATCGTTGTCGATGAGGACCGCCGACATCATCCTTGCCACAGATATCACTGTTGGGTGTGGGTGCGCATGTGGCTGAAACATCTGCTACATATCTGGCACACGAGGATTGTAGAAGGGGATGATGTTCCCGCTGCTCGGGATTTCCGCGTCTCGCGTCTGTTCTGGGCTTTCACAACACGGTCGTCTTCACCGGCAGCTACACCCGATTTGACTGCGCTTCTCCAGTCAGATCTGTTTTGCGCAAGACATTCCCAGGTGTCGATGTCTATCTGTCAACGTTTTAGTGAGTCCTTCAGACCGTCTTTAAAATGTTTCTTTGGGCGCCCTCTCTCGCGTCATCCCTCTCTCAGCTCGCCGTAGAGAAGTTTCTTTGGGGGCCGCTCGTCTGACATACGGACGAGGTGTCCGGCCCATCCTAGTCGTGCTTTTTCTAGCAGTGCATGGATGCTGGGCATGTTAGCCCTCGAGAGAACCTCGATATACAACATGTAAAGACATTATAATGGTAAGTTCGTTAAGACTGAGATTTCAAAGGCCAGCTAAGAAAAGACAAGACACCCAGTTTGAAAAGTAGAGTATATCTGCTAACCGTATGCTTTAACAAGATAATAGACAGGATAATGAACAAATCAGTTTATCTCGCTGCAATGAGAGGGACAGAAGGGTTGTAGTACATTTTGCATCCTTGAATGGCACGCCTCAGTCTACTCAAAGAAAATACATGACATACAGTTCTTGAAAAGGAAAACACTGGTAATTCCGCCTCAAAATATGCTGTGATATCATTCAATGAAGTCTCTAATTCTTCATCCCTGACGGATGCTAAATGAGATCCTTTACATCTGGTACATTGACCCAGTTTATTATATCTTTGTCTCTAAATCTGCTTCATTTGGGAAGCAGCTGAATTCTCTTGCGGTGAAAATCTATTCTGCTTTTGCTAAAAAACTGCATGTTATTAATTTCACTTACTACTCCATCCACTTGAGCCATGACTTTGTTAGTTAGTTAGCTGTCAATAGCAAGCGATATTGGCGACGTCAATATACCGTTTTGTCTTCACGAAACCGTGTAGCGCAGTGGTTAGCGCGCTGGCTTCGCATCTGAGTGGTTCTGGGTTCATTCCCCAGTTGAGGCTGTAATGTTTTTTTCAGACCGCAATGGCTCCCGGGTCGACCCAGCCTTAAATGGGTACCGGCTCAGTCCAGGAAGTAAAAGTGGCGAGGGAGAGGAGATGGCTACCGCCCTCATATAGCCGAGCCTTTGAAATGTGAGATCGCTAACACCTCACACCCGTACGGCAGTAATGCTATGGGATACTTTACTTTACTTTTACTTCACGAAGAAACTGTTACTGTATTTGGATTATAGTGGGGAGGATACTGCACTGGTCATCGACATCACTCTCTGGTCAAGAGCTTCCGTGCACCAGTGGTAAGACATAGGTCAAGACAACTGGAGGGAACTCAGGATGCAGGCACTCTACTCCCACCTGCCGAGAGACCACAGGTCACTTTAAAACATGTGGGATTAGATCGCCCACCGATTCTGTTCATTGCTTCGAGAGACGATTGCCTGATCTCTTGACCACAGTGACCCCAAAAAGACTGCTGTGTGGACAACCCGTTTCACGTTCGAGTCGAGTAGTTTCGTCACAAAGTGATCAGCAGAGGGTCGGGATGTTCACGCCCCTCAGAAGTCACACTCGCGCAGTCAAGCTGGCTATGTAGGGTTTTGGACTGATGGATCTGGGCTTGTCATTGGGTATCTATTTCCTAATAAGTGGGAGAGTACTGGTCAAGGACGATGGCTTCACTAGTTCCGTTCAGCTACAGCACCACTCCGTCCGCCTCCACTCTCTGGTTATTGCTTGGGAAATTAGCTGTTCTTGAGAAGTGCACCAATAAAGATGTTGAACGTGATTTTCATAGATTTCCTTCATGATATCTGCTTGAGAACGGACTATGTAAAAAAAAAATGCTATAGTTCGTTCCAAAACTGTTGAACATATTCTTGTTCAATTTTCTCAAAAACTATTATTCTATAAAAGTCATTTTTTGCAGAGCAGTATTGAGTTTCTTATTACCTTAAGATTTCTTGTTTAACGATTTAATAGGAAGTATCGTTTTTATATAGAGCCGTTATTGTTATGTAATTTTGCATATGCACAAAACCTTAGATTTTATAGCAGTACACTAAATGGTGGCGACCTTTTCCAAAAGTGTATCCATACTACATATAGTAACATTCAATGAAACGCAGAGAACTTTACTCCATGAGTATGTCAAGTTAATCGTTCTTTCGCTATCAAATCGTGTTATGCCCCTTTTTGTAACATGGGTCCTGAACGAGACTATGATCTGGAAATCTTCACATGACTCAAGATGATCACGAACGATTCGTTGTGCAACGCAGACAAATTAAATACAAGTTTCTGTTGTTGTTTTACAAAAAATAAACAATTTAAACCACTCTATCTTTTCATTCCGCTGAAAAACATCGCAGTGTTTGCTGGTACTTCTTCTTCTTCTTCTTCTTCCTCTTCTTCTTCTTCTTCTTCTTCTTCTTCTTCTTCTTCGTTCTCAATCTCCCACTACCAAACACTTAAAGGGCTTAAGTAGCAGAATGTAATCCAGAGAACGGAATGCGTTGGGTCGTAGTTTACAGTTTGGCTGCGATATTTGCACCTTTCGGTCCAACACATCCGACTTCAGCAAACATTTTTTGAGTACCGGGTTAGCATTCCCTTTCCGATCCCTTCTCCTTAGCCAGTCTACCCTGCTGCAGCCTGTTATCCAGGATCACCGCGTGGAGGTATAGAAGGGTCTTGGCAGCTATGGTTCGCTGGCCCTGACGCTAGCAGTGAGCTATGCGTCGCTGACCACTGCAGCTCATGCGATGCTCAGGATCTTGATCCCGTTTGTTGATACGAATGTGGCTGAGATGATTCACTTGGATATTGCAGAGCATTGGACAGTAGTGGCAATAAATTGTGGCTATCGCAGTCTTCATCAGTTGATGTACTTTCTTGGGGGGGGGGGGGGGGAGTAACAAAGTTTGTATTCATAAAGATGCAGTTCTTAATATATTGTGAGGCAATTGGTGGGGGTGTCAGCCACTGAGATTGGAATGTGAACTGCTCATTTCTGATTCTCACGACTCGGAGAGATTAACTACTGCTAAGGTCTGGATAAAATGCAACCCATCTCGTTGCCAATATGCGTTTTCCTCTTGGAGTACATGCTCTTCACATGTATTCTAGTGCCCAATATATACTCAATATTTTGAAATTCGCATCAATAGTCAAGTCTTTAACATTACATAGTTTGAAAAACTTGTTCTGTGCGGCAACTTGACTTTTGACTCTAGCTCACAAGTCATATGGGGTTGAGGTGGGAATAGTACGGTGGTAGTCGAAGAGAAGTGTGGCCATTTTCTGCACTTATCTTGTCAATTAGAAATATCTTTGTCTTCCTAATTCGACTCACAAGCTGCAATAACTTTGGTTTGAAATTTTTGGGACAAAACAGTGTTTTTTCTTTTCTCATAATTATTTGTTTCGTGTTTGATAAAGTTGGAATGTTTTCTTCCTGCGTTCCACCATTATGATAGGATGTATTGTCTTCCTGCGTTCCACCATTATGATAGGATGAATTGTCTTCCTTCGTTACACCATTATGATGGGATGCATTGTCTTTCTTCGTTATACCATTATGATAGGATGCATTGTCTTCCTGCGTTCCACCATTATGATAGGATGTATTGTCTTCCTGCGTTCCACCATTATGATAGGATGAATTGTCTTCCTTCGTTACACCATTATGATGGGATGCATTGTCTTTCTTCGTTATACCATTATGATAGGATGCATTGTCTTCCTGCGTTATACCATTATGATAGGATGCATTGTCTTCCTGCGTTCTACCATTATGATAGGATGCATTGTCATTACAAGGCATGACGGCCTTTTCAGAATGGGAAAAAGTGTGTTCCCCAACCAATTCTTGAAAATATTTCAAATCATTTATATGCGGTAGTGCCTATCATCTGTGGATGGTGCTTATAAGACAATTTTCGTTGCTACCTGCATGAGCTTTTACAATGCGTTGACCTTTGCTACTTGGAATTTCCTTCTATTATTTTCGTCCAGTGATTGTCATTCTGTCTCATATGTATGGGGAACATTTACCAACGATTCATCCAAATATACCATGTCGTAGCCTTCCATTCTGCGCTCACTGATCTGCCTAACGTATTTGCTTCGTGCGACAATGAGGTGCGGTTTTTCACAAAATATGTTCATCCACTAACAGATTTCAGAAAAGATAAAACCGCTGCAACTAACAAGTCTCCATAAAGCGGGTTTTGAAATGGCAGTATCACAATGGCTTTGCAGCCGAACTTTTAGTTTTAAAGTATAACAAGTTCATTTTCCATAAACATTTTCACAATCTCACATCCATTAACGTCTTTGTCGAAATCATCGGTTTTCCTTTTCCTACCTTGGTTTACTATATTCTTTACAGATTTTAAGGGGGAGAAAGACTAATGGCTGGTCAGGTAAAATGTACTGATCAGACATTTTAGTCAGGGTCTGGCAAAATGTACTGATCAGACATTTTAGTCAGGGTCTGGCAAAATGTACTGATCAGACATTTTAGTCAGGGTCAGGCAAATGTTCTGATCAGATATGTTAGTCAGGGTCTGGCAAAATGTACTGATCAGACATGTTAGTCAGGGTCAGGCAAAACATACTGATGAGACATGTTAGTCAGGGTCAGGCAAAACATACTGATCAGACATGTTAGTCAGGATCAGGCAAAACATACTGGCCAAGACCCTTACCTCGGCTTCCAAGTAGCCATCCCTGGAAACTGGCTGTTTTCATGGCAGCCTGACTAACGAAGTGATCCCCATAGTAGTGTGTGACACGCAGATGAAACCAAACATAGTATAACCGCCTGGAGGACTCCTGTCCAACTTCATCAGCCTGCTCGGAATCTGAGGATAGCTACTGCAACCCGCCATTTAACGTCCTTTTCAGGGCGCACAAAAAAGTAACCAACTCATTGTCTGCATGCGCAAACAACACCAGATTTTAAGTCATGTTGTATTCCACTGGAAAAAGATATTCTATCTATGCCTAGGCGTCCCCTTCTGGCGTCTATGTAGAAGTAACTGTACAATGGTACAGTCACCTTCTGCATCGTCATAAATTTGCACTTCAAACTCATTACTAAATGTATGAGAAAGTAGTTCCATTAACCTCTCCTAACGAAAACAAATGATGTTTAGATACGCCACATACATGGTTGCAAACGAAATTCCCAATACTTCACTGCAAATAACTTAACTTTATGAGACGAAAGTACACATTTAATTAAATACTTCAATGTGTTACTAGAAATCTGAAATAAATGTACAAAATCGAGATCAGTGTTATTTAATTACTTTCAAATAAGTAACAACTTACTGGAGAACAGTTTTAAATAGGCAAAAAACATGTTCTTAAGATCGTGTCTACTATTAATATCCATCAAAATTTCATGACATTCTGTCAAGGGGATTATTTCATGTAAATCGCTAAAGTTGTTCAGCAATTTTGGAACGAACTATAGTAATATGCAAGACGATAGCTGACTAGGTCTCAACAGTCAATGGCGGAGACAAACACAAACTGGCTTGAATGCATGACGGGTAGCGATGGGCAGGAAGAAATGTAACGTACGAAATAAATATCACACCGTGTAATGAACACAATGGAGAATTCCGATCCATGTACATTTCCAAAATTTATATTGATTGTTGTTATGACATAATATACAATGCGAACCGACTCGAGAGTTGAAAACATGATGATAGAACGATATTGACTTCAATTACTGCACGGCCGTATAGATAACGGGAGGCAAAGTATGTATTTGACGCGATGTAAGCGGAAAATACAGGACAATGAAAGATATGGTGTTAAAAACTTATCCAAATATCATCCACCATTGGTGGCCCATCATAGATATAGTAATAGGAATCCCCATCAGGTGATGAAAGCAGATAGAATAACATAAACAACAAGACAAAAGAGTGAAGCTGCCAGTAAGACGCTAGACCGAAAAATCACCTCTTGATTTAACACTAGCTAGTGTGTTCAACTCTAGTAGAAGGAGCGTGCAATTAGTAGCTTGAACGTATTTTATGGTCGTCCAAATGGCAAAAGGTTGGTACAGGTGGCGGAAGGGCTTTGTTGATCTACCATCTCGTCAACACGTTCAGCACAACCCAGTTGTAAATGTGTTCATGACCTCCAGTTACGGAATGCACGATTATGAGAAAGAGAACTGAACAACCTCAGAACAAGTCTCTAACACTACACCTTGGTCGGAAATGACCTGATATGAGACTGCATTTTCTTTATTTTAACATTTTGTTGGCCTTCTCCGGCTAGTTATGCCAGTATCGATTGACTGTACTTTATGTACCAAGTCAGAGGTATTGGAGAGAACAGGCACTGTCACGATATTTTCCCTGCTTAGTCTTCAAAGGCTCCGTTGGCTGGGAGGCACTCGGTGGGTGGATAATGGCAGAGTACAAAGAGATCTTCTCTATAAGCAATTACAGTTAGAGAAAAGATCTAGGGACCGACCATTACTTCGGTACAAGGATGTATGTAAGCGGATATGAATGATACGGGCATTGATTTGAAATCATCGAAACAGGACGCCATCGATCGTGTTACATGGAAGGCAGGATTAAGCATGGAGTACAGACAAATGCGATACTGATTTACCGATAGGTTAGAAACTCAGCGTTTGAGAAGACACACCAAAAGATGCGATGCCACAAACGATCCTGACTTTCCTTGCACACACTGTGGAAGTCGCTTATCTGCTCGGATGGGTCTTACGAATCACATTCGTTATCGTCATGGACTGCAGTACCACCCTTTTTTCCAAAGCACAACTTACTATCGTCTGACAAGACGGAACGAGCCAATAAATGTACTTAATGTTCATGTCACTTACACATTCTTATTTAGGACTGTATATAGAGTCCATGTCACTCTAAACATTCCTATGTATGACAGTCTACTTTATGTCCATGTCACTCTAAACATTCCTATGTATGACAGTCTACTTTATGTCCATATCCCTCTAAACATTCCTATATATGACAGTCTAATTTATGTCCATTAAGTATTATTAGATAAAGACAACTGCATATTGGGGAACGGCGTGGGCTAGTGGTTAAGTGACACGGCTCAGAACCCGAAGGTGCTTTGTTCGATCCTCATAACAGCATTGGAAGCAGACCCTTACATAAAATGCAAGCTGAAGTCGGATGCACTGGGCCGACATGCGCAAAATAAAAACCATAGTGCAACGCACACCGCCTTCTAGATTAGAGAAATAAGGCGAACGAAAAAAAAATGCATATTGAATTTGCCGATCTCCATGTTCAATTTTTGAAATAAATGTAATATGTAGCCTTTTAAAGCCAAGACATTATATAGTACAATTAATCATAACAATATTGTGAAATTACTACTGATAATAAAGATTGATTGAGCGCTGGTAATCCTAAAAGCAATATGCAGTCGTATCTATTATTAATGGAATTTATAACAGTAATTAAATTCTTGGAATAAAATTCTCCAGCATATTACTAAGAATGCAGTTTTATTCGATCGCTGCCTTCTTTGTTGTTCATTAGCAGTTGAAATTGACATGAAACATTCATAACACGCCAGTGCAAGAGACATAACAATTCTGATGTATGCATACCTAATTATCCAACACATAACCACGCGATTCTTTTCAAAGAATTCAAATTGTAAAGGACTGAAATGTTACAAATGTGTAAAGGTGGTATGTAGTCAATAATAAGGCCGAGGTCGTTGGTTTCGGATTCTGATAATACGTGCAAAATCTCAAAGCATTGACGTTTGTGTAACCTTTTGGGCGGAATCCGCTGTGGGTCTTGCTTTTTATGTCAAGGAAAATTCCATAATTTTATTTCTTTATTGTACATTATTTGTAACTGCAATGTTCTAATCTACGAAAATATGATTTAATTATCAAACTTTTTCTTGTTCTTAGTGAACAAAACGTTTCTTTCTAAACTATTCAATCCAATAATTGACATTTTAAAAAATCATTTCTGAACTAATGTTCTTCATCCGCACATTCCCTTAATGTATTTAATATTCAGCAGTGGCGTAACTAGCGATTTGGAGTGCAGTGTGCGAGTATTTGATCCAAGCATTGCGAAAGTTTCAGAAAAATGTTCTCAGGAGTGTTTCTGTCTATTTCATTTCTTTTCTATCTTTGTGTATTTCAGTCTGGCACATGTCAGCTATCTCCTAGTTTGCAATTCCTTTCAGTAGAATGATATATTTATATACTAAATAATTTCCCACATACATGCATATACATATACATGAATAAACATAAATACACATAAACATACTTACACACGTACATACACATACGCGGACGTCCGAACACACACATTCACAGATACTAACATATACACGCACCCACACCCACTCAATTATACACACACACACACACACATCTACACGCACACTAAATCACCCCCCACGCCCCCCCCCCACACACAGACACACACATACACATACATACATACATACACACACACGCACGCACGCACGCACACACACACACACACACATACACACATACATACATACATACATACATATATAATTGTAAAAATTCGTCGATCGTCGTGGATGAGAACCACCAACATCATCACATGTCATAATGCAACCTTGGGTATGTGTGTGCGCTCGTGGCTGTTCAAGCCAATTCTAGCCTGGAAAAGTCTATAGCACGACTGGCAAACATAATCAGCAGTTGTCTCTGAAAGGTTCTCTTCTCTGGACTTCCTGATTGCACGACTATCCTGAGTTGCCTGGATACGGAGACCCTCACTGAGTTCAATGCCGTCCGTGACCGTGCTCTTGCATGTTTAGCGATTGTGAGCCAGGTTCTCTCAGGTGTTAATGTCTATTTGACACTTAATGGAATCTTTCAGATTGTCCTTGAAACGCTTTTTAGGACGTCCTTGTGATCGTTCTGCTTCACTACAGGAGCCTCTTTGGAAGTCTTTCGTCTGACATTTGGGCAAGATGACCAGCCCATCTAAATTGAGCTGGCCTTTGATATTCTATTATCCAGCTCATCAGCAATAGTCACTAATCTCGACAGCGTGCTACCGAGGTAGACCAATTTTTCAACCGCTTATAATTTGTGGCCCTTCACTGTAACTATTGGCTGTTTATACGATGTGCCTGGTGCGGGTTGATACGTGACTTCAGTTTTTATTGTGCTAATGGTCAAGCCAAAGTTGTTACAAGCAGTAAAGAACAGGTCCATACCCTCCTGCATATTCAGTTATGAGCTACTGTTTTGAGCACAGTCCTCCGCAAACAATAGTTCGCATTTCGTGTCGTGTGCATCACCTTTCGCCTTCAGTCTGCGGATATCGAATAGACCACCATCCAGGCGGTACTTTATTGGTATGCCAAGCTTGGTATTCTTGAAGGCAACCGGTAACATAGCTGCAAACATCATGTTAAACAGAGTCGCAGCAAGTACACATCCCTGTTTCACACCGTTGTTGACCTTGAATGGTGGAGAGGTCTTGCCGCTGTCAAGTACGTGCGCGCATGCCCTCGTGGAGCTGTTTCACCACGGTTACAATTTTGCTAGGACAGCCGAATTAAAATATAAATCTGACGCGCTGAAAATACCATGCTCACAGTTCCTCGACCAACTCTAAATCTACACTGACTTTCCGTGAGATGATGGTCTAGCTCAAGTTCCTCGACCAACTCTAAATCCACACTGACTTTCCGTGAAGTGATGGTCTAGCTCAAGTTCCTCGACCAACTCTAAATCCACACTGACTTTCCGTGAGGTTATGGTCTAACTCAAGTTCCTCGACCAACTCTAATTCCACACTGACTTTCCGTGAGGTGATGGTCTAGCTCAAGTTCCTCGACCAACTCTAAATCCATACTGACTTTCCGTGTGATGATGGTCTAGCTCAAGTTGTTTGTTCTGACGGTTGAGCAGCACACGTGCGAGGATCTTTCCGCAATAACAGTGAAATTCCGCGGTGATTGTCGCACTCCTGGCGATTGGCTTTTCTCTTGTAGATATGCACTATCGACGCATCCTTCATTTCCGGTGGGACTACTACTTCAGCTCTCATGGAGCAGAAAAGTTCAGTGAGCCTTTTGGTGAGACATGTTCCTACTCCTGTATACACCTCTGCTGGTATTGCGTCAGCTCCATTAGCTTTTCCAGAAAGAGATTTGATGGCTTTGTCTACTTCATTCTCTGTTATGATATCATCCATGGCCGTGTTCATTTCTACCTGGGGCATGTGTTGGATAGCCTCTTCATTTATGAATGATGCACTGTTAAGAACGTTGCAGAAATGTTCTGCCCACCTGTCAAGGATCTAAGCTTACTATGTTATCAGCAATCCATCGGCGTTGCGAACTAGAGAGTTACCAGAAGGATGTGGACTATTTAGCATAGAACCCTTTGAGGTCATGGGGCAAAGCAAACACTCTATCTAATCTGCCTGTTTGCTTAGCCAGGAATCTTGTAACTGAGTTTCTATTTCACTGTTCTTCGAGCGCTAGTGAATGCCATTTTCTTTAACAAGGACGATGTGTCATTTTGAAGAGCTCTGTGCGCTTGGCGCTTTCCGTCGAGAAGAATCTTAATTTCGCCATCATTTTCGTCGAACCAGCCTTTGTGCTTTTTTTTAGATGGACCAAGGTGTTCTAGTGATGCAGAGTAAACAGTCTCCCTTAGGGTCACCTAGTTTTGTTGGATGCTGGTCTGGTTGCTAGCTCAGCAGCGAAACTGTTTCTAGTAGGTTTCCACTTCAGCTTCTCAACATTAAGTCTCCCCTGTGCCATTGTCCCCTGAGGACCTCTCGTATGTTGAGCTTTTAGAATCATCTTGGTTTTCACGAGACGATGGTCAGTCCAACATTCCGTGCCACACTCACTCTTAGTTATTTTGACATCACTTCGGTCCTGACGTCTGACAATGATGTAGTCGATAAGACGCCAGTGGCGAGACCTGGAATGCATCGACGTTGTTCTTTTTCTAGTTGAAAGTCGGAAGATGGTGTTGGTAATGACAAGCTCATTTGGGGTACATATCTTCGGGAGATTTTAACGCCAGAATATGGTCAGATATCGCACCGAGACTAAAAGACGTAGGTTTCGTTTGTGTGTCTCTGTTCAGTATCTGGCCATACCCATTTATGAATGTTGTTCACTTTGTTATTTTACTCTAAAAGAAGAAAACTGTATTGGGCAGTCCTGCGACAGCACACTGAAGATAACATTTGGCAGCTTGAAACTAATTGGTTTTTAGATATACGTGAAAGATAAATATACGTTCAGTGATAAAGCGTTGTGAATCTTAATTCCATTTGAGACATCCTATTTGCGAGAAATTGGGTTTTTGACAGTCGCTATGATAACAAGCAAGTCTCGTGCGATAATCGATATGAACAGAAAATGAGGGTGGCTGTGTTAAGTTTGATTCCAAGATTTTAGAAGATGTGCATTGACCAACAGGCTTGCCCGTCTCACAAATAACGATTATTCAATGACATGATCTTTCAATATACATACTTATTAACTTTTTACACATACTTTTTGTGAATTTGAAATATGTTTCATTATTTTGTTCCGTTAACCAACCAAACCTCATTAACTGCGCACTGCTACTGTTAGATAAGCTTTTTCTCTGAATTGGGGTGCCTTTGGAAAGTTCTGGGAGACTAAGGAAGCCGTGGACCAAAAAAGTTTGAGATCCACTGCACTAACAATTAATCCATGGTTACAGCATCCACTATGGAACTACCGTTAGTTTTCTTCGTTTTAATATAGTTTCTTCTTTCTATCTCCGACCACAGCTTTAACGAAAACTTCAAGTTTACCTTGCTAAATCCTCAAACAGTTCTTGGTTTTATGTTCATTATTAAATGGCACTTTTTCAATAAAAATGCTTAACATTAATTTTATTTACAACAAATTGACAGCTTCTGCAGACCTGTGCTGAAAACTGCATAGGTTGGTTGTATTTTTAAGTAATGAACATTTCAGACCACTTAAGAGCGAGCGTTCATCAAATTGGTAGGATAGAATTGATTGGGTCCCAGTTCAGATCTCGTGTCAATAAAGGTGAATAGCCAATTGACAATAGTTACACATTATAAGGAAAAACACTTACTCGAACGTTATATTAGCATAATGTCGAAAAAAAAGAGAGCCAGAGCTTTAGTGCGGTTAGGGAGTCAATCCCTCAGAAAGAAATTGGCAGGGCGTGTTTGTCAGTCATAGTTTCCTTCAGTTCTCCCAGTAGCTAATAAAAACCTGACTCGGTTAGGAAATGCAAGACGTATAACAAAAGAATTAAGTCATTCCAACATCAAAACATTGAGACTTTTAGCAGTGGGCTCACTAAAAGGACTTCACACTTACAGTGACAATGGGGTGACCTTTGCTATTTTGTTATTAGAGAATACCAAAATGAAAAAAATGGATAGCTGAGTGATTTGGATGTTAGGTTTCTGATCACGAGAATATGTGTTCAAAGCCCAGGTAAAGCATAGTTGTTTTTATTCGATGCCAAAAAAAAAAACACAACTTTTAAAGTATAATGTATAATACACCTACTGGAGTACGCAGCTTTTATAATGTAACCATAAAAAAACTTCCAGTGATCCTCAACAATGACGGAAAGGGTGAAATTATAATAGTTTGTTTTGTTAAATAGAGCGAATATCTGGCTTGCAGACGATGAGCAACAAGACGACACAGTGAGCATATAACCAGCTTAAATAACTTGCTTGGCCGTGCGCCATTCTTTTGCATTTGGGAAACAAAGTTACAAGGGTTCCAAGAGCCAGGACCAGAGAATCGCTGGAAACACCAATCGAGGTACGCACACATAACTTTAGAACCCTGTCCGGCACCTTAGGTTCAGTCAATGTGTTGTTTGGATGAAAATGCAAACTATCCTGGAAATACATCTTAATTGGTTCGGTTGATGAGTTGTTTTAATTAAATTAAAATCTATCCTGGAAATGGAGCTTTATTCTTTCAGTCTATGAGTTGTTTAAATGAAATTAAAATCCATCCTTGAAAGATAGCTTCATTGGCTCAATCAATGCGTTGTTTGAGGGAAACTATAATATATACAGGACATATAGCTTCATTAGTTCGATCAATGCGTTGTTTGAGGGAAACTATAATGTATACTGTAAATATAGCTGCATTGGTTCGGTCAATGCGATGTTTGGAGGACACTAATCTATTCATGAAATATAGCTCCATTGAATCAACTAATGGGACGTTTAGATGAAACTGTAATTTATCCATGAAATATAACTTCATGTGTTCATTCAATGTGTTGTTTGGATAAAATTAAAATCTATGGGGAGAAAGACTAACGCCTGGTCAAGCACAACATACGGATGAGACATAATAGTCAGGGTCAGGCACAACATACTGATGAGACATAATAGTCAGGGTCAGGCACAACATACTGATGAGACATAATAGTCAGGGTCAGGCACAACATACTGATGAGACATAATAGTCAGGGTCAGGCACAACATACTGATGAGACATAATAGTCAGGGTCAGGCACAACATACTGGCCAAGACCCTATCTCGGCGTCATGGTAGCCCTCCCCAAAAACGGGCTGTTTTGATGGCAGCCTGGCTAACGAGGCGGTGGATCAACGTATCCACCGTAGTAGTGAGCGAAACGCAGGAGGGGATTTGGGGGTGGGGGGGGGGGGGTGGGGGATTGTAACCTATCCTAACGTTTCCCATAGTGACAATATTGTTGATATTGTATAAATAGTCTGATTGTTGTATGGGACAATATTGTACACTTGTATATATTGTATAAATAGTTTGATTGTTGTATGGGACAATATTGTGTACTTGTATATATTGTTTAAACAGTGTGATTGTTGTATAAATAATGAGGATTTTAAAATATATATATATATATTGGTGTAAAAAGAGGGGGGGGGGGGTATGTCTGAAATGTTTCTATTATTGGTTACAGAGGAATGAAGTATTTTGTGAATAGTGGTGACATAATAATTCAGTTCAACAGGTGTAAAATAATAATGTTACTATATTGAGTCTGATGCGATTTCTTCGTGAGGAAGTTGTGTGGGAATGATAAAGTGTTTTCCGTCTGTGTGCTTATCTTGTGCCAACAGGCATAATTTGAAAACAGATTAACCGGTGTCATCACACCCAACCTTTAACTTTCTTTTTCAAGTCAAACAGCGCAAACCGTTATATTTTTAAAAGTGCACCTGCACATCAACACAAACATGTTAAGTGCATTTAGTATCATAATCCTCAACCTTTATCTTCATTTTTGTAGTAAATAATTATTTAGTTGTTGCTTCGTTTTTTTTTTTTTGCAATGAGGCTGCGTGGCATAAGAGTGAAACTTTCGTTTCACGACCTAAACGGACCCGGTTCGAATCACGCTCGTGCACAGTTTGGCAAACATATTTTTTTTCCGCTCTTCCACGTACGGAAAGTAATGGCAACCTACCGTACCGCACACTTGCCAAGAAATTTGTAACAGCCAAATAGGTTGGCGGCTATAAGAAGCGACGTTCTGCAAAGGGCATGGTACTTACTTGTTTTGCTTCGCTCTAAGGGTAAAAGTCTTTAAGGCGAAACAACTGTCAGTTCTTTCTGTGGGGATACTTTGGCGGTTTTTCAAAATAGACAGTTATGATTGTACAGTTTTGAGAATAAAGACTTAGTCTTCAATCATTTGGCAAATTATCTTGTACAATAGGAATGAGCCATTGGAAGACGTAGACAGAAAGTTACACCAACCGCATGGAAGTGGAGCGTAATAATAGACCAAGACGTTTATATCATGTTTATACAGACCCAAATGGCATGCTATATGACCCAGATCATTATTAATATGATGCATATTAACTAGATCAACAGAAGTGAACAAGGTCAAATCTCTATTTGTCATAGAGACTCTAATAGAATGATATACGATCTGTCCAACAAAGAAAAGGTCTTATCTACTTGCAAATGTATAACTTCGGTGCTTATTAAATGATTCACTGAATGTGTACTGCTAAGGTGTATAAGTTAAAGACACGACACATATTGCCATCTCCTGGACACGATCTGTGAATATGGCATAATATTGGGATGAGCACATATCTCGGACATATTCAAAGTTCAAGTCTGAAAGCGCAGCAAGTAGAAGGCGAATATGTCCTTCCCAACAATGTATGGTTGAGTCTGTCCTCAAATGAAAGAAAAATCTAACCTCAGAATTGATTTGATGTTGCCCTAATCTTTATTCGGCCAACAAGTAATCAGAAAGGCCGTGAGAGCTCGACTACTAAGTACACGGCTCACAGTCGATACCTGCCACGGAAAGTACAACAAATGAGTACCGGCTCCAATAATTGTTTCCAGGAGCACTAGAAAAATTCATTACAGGCAAGGATAACTGCGCCATATGTCTGGATTTTTTATGTTCGTCTCCGGCTGTCTGCTGTCGGTAGATTTTCTCTCTTTTTCTTTGCTTCTCCGTGCCTATAGAGTTTCTTCCTTTCTCTTGGCTTCACCGTGCCCATAGTGTTTCTCCCTTTCTCTTTGCTTCTCCGTGCCCATTGTGTTAATTCGTCTAGGATTGGACATTCGCATGTTGACGTACATAAGATGGCATGTCCCGAGTGGTCTGCCGGTGTCTTTGTGTATCACAAAGACATGAATATCACCACTGTCCTAAGATAGCATGTCGTAAGAGGCGATGAGCTGTGTGACATGGCCTAACACTGGCCATGGTTAGGTAGTTTAAAAGAGCAGCATAGATGGCGAATAACAGGCTGTGAGTCTACTTTACTCTAGTGTTTGAGTCTATTAATTAGGATGGACTCGCACATCGGTTAACCACCCTCCAAGAAACTGGTTAGCATACAAAAAGCAAAGTCAAAGGCCGCCGTCCATCATAGACCATGATGGCATATTTATTTTGCTAGCGCTAATTTTAGTAAGAATTAACTGCGGTACACTTTATCCTCACTCTCTCGTCTGGTGCCACCCGACCCCAGTGGCAAGTCAAGGACAAGACGACTAGGCGGCGACTACGAGATGCAGGGGACGCCGCATCAAGCACCCGTAAAAAAAGACGGCGGAGTCCGGAGTCTAACCCACACCACCTGATCACGAGAGCCGACAGCTTAACCACTTCGACACGGTATCCACATGTATACAGACTCTGCAGAATTTTCTAAACCAGTATAACGACGTTAAGTTAAGTTAAGCTAAATATGTGAGCGGTTCATGTTGCGGAGAAAGTATTCAAAGAACATCAGCAGAGTTACACTGATCAATACTGGACAAACAATCCTACATAGTACAAAATGAACCATTTAGTAAAAACCTATAAAGTGTTGCAGATATATTAGAGAAAACATTTCAAGTGGGGCAGACGCTTGGTCTCGTCTTATCTGACTCATGTTACGTCATGTTACGTCATGCATACATATGTCTATGTGAAAATAATACACATTGCAAAATATTTGAGAAATGTTTGAGCCCCGTCATCTACTCTTCTGTCGGCAAACATGTGAATGATTGTTATAACTAAACGTAATAACATTATTACTGAAATGGACAATTTTTATTCCGGTTAAATTTTTATTCATAAATAAAACCTGTCACAACGTACCTATAATCCGAGCCATCATCAGATACAAAACTCAAAATCGCTTGCATGCTACGAAGGCTGAGTGAGATGCGTGTTACTAAATTGTAAACCCGATATAGGCTGGATTAACTGGTTAACGGAATAAGCCATTTCCACAACATCAAAGTACGGGATAACAGGGTCGGTGCTGATATCGCTGCTGCTGAAAGATTATAGAAGATGGGGAATATACAAGGTGCAATTATTCAATGTCGAAGAGACGGAACGGTTTCATATTTGAATATAACGCATAGGGCTACCGTTGTTATCATGAGTGTGCAATGACTGGCTTTAAATCTGAGTGGCAATACAAATACTCGTGGTGTGGTTTTAACAGTGGCATTTCTTATTCCACAAAATACAAATGTGAAAGATTTTCAGGTAAGCAAGCTTTACTAGAACCCGAAAGGGAAGCAAAGACCAGTAGCACCGTAACCTACCAGGATGTCGTTCAGTTCAAGTGCCATCTCCAGATCGACGGTCGACTACTATGGATATTTAATAGCATACCTCTTATTTGATTAAAGAATCTGCCCAGCTATTCCCCATTCATATTTTAAAGTTATCCTCTCACTACAGGCAGTCTTGTTGTTAGAGGCGACCACGGAGAGTTGGACATCCCATCCCGTATAAACTTAACGCCACAGAAACGTCATTAGATACAGACAGGTACACACTTGATGACCCGGCCTGTATTTGCTGACAAATATTAGATATAAACACCTACACACCTGATAACCCGGCCTGTATTTGCTGACAAACTGCTCTCTGCATGTTGTTGAACATGGTTTTGATAATTGACTCTATGTTCTGTACATCTTGTTACTTTAGTGTCGTATTTTTATGCTTAACTTTATTGACGCCGGAAATACGTGATAATGTAGAGTAGACATGTTATTAGACTTGTATGTGAATTCTCAAATAAAAAGGGTTCTGCGCTGTCTTTTAGTGGTTGGTCATTTAGTGAGTATGTAACGAACCCGCTGTAAGTGTGGAGGCCTACTGAGTTAATGTATTGTAGATTTCTAAAGATTGACCTTGAATTTGCTGAAGCTAATAAGCACATATGATGATTATCGGAAGACACGGATTCTAGAATATAGAACACGATACAGAGAGTCTCAGTAACAGAGCAGTGGAGCGCTCGCTTCGTGCCGTAAAGGCGTGGGTTCTATTCTCGTTAACAGCACTATCCAGTCGAGCCAGCTGTAAATTGGTACTTGGCTTAGTGTTATGTAAGAACCTAACCGCAACAAAATATGTGGCCTAATACAATGAAGCCTCTATCACTTCATCTCCTAACACAGCCGATGCTTTGACATTACGTTTACATTGAAGCAAGGAAAACTATCAACTTTGTAGATTGACTTCGACTGCGTTGGACTTATTATCGTAATGCTGAAGAATATATTAGCGACAAACAGTGGTCATATGTAGAGCTACAATATAAGGCAATGGCAAAGGCCGTCGTCCATCGTAGATGATGATGGCATAATTAATTTTGCTAACGCTATTTTTAGTAAGGATTAACCGCTCTACTTTTTATCCTCACTCTCTCGTCTCGAGCCGCCCAACCCCATTGGCAAGTCAAGGACAAGACGACTAGAGGGCGACTTCGAGATGCAATAGAGAGCTATAATATGATGGACTGATAAATAAAGGCATTAGGCCCCAGGGCACAGGTATACGATAACCCGTTGTATCCCGGTGTAAAGTACATAATCCTTGTACCTTCAAAGCATGCAGGCAATGGTGATAAGGGAGGGTTGTGCATGAAACATGCAACCCCATCATGTAAAATAATTACTTTTGAAATTGCCACTACAAATGCTCGGATATAAAGTTTCCTAAAAAAGCACCAGCTGTAGTGTTGGCCCTGTACTTCATTTGGAAAGACAAGGTGAATGCCATGATCATGGAGGAAAACTGTCATATAATTTTTCAGCACAGTTATTGCATAACACGGTGAGTTGTCGAAAAGGAGCCATTACAATTTCATCATAAAATTAGTATTTATTACAACATTTGATGATATTTCAAACTGTTGTATATAAATAGTCAACAGAGATGTCGGCATTTCACTTTGTGTTCAAAGTATTCTCCTTTTGTGTTTAAAGTATCCCCATAAAAGATGACATCAGGAGACTAGTTGGAACAACGGCAATTTTAGACTACATCAAATGACAGCAACTAAAATAGTTTAGCCACGTAACGAGGCTATCACCTCACGGCAACCCACAACAAGCAATAGTGTTTATTTACAACAGATTCAAGACCAGATGCAGATCACGAAAAAAAGTGGCTTACCGAAATATCTGAGGTGGTGAGTGCCATTGTGCATGAGGCACACAGACAGGCTCGTTGTAAAGATGTCTTCAAAACCTGACGCTGATAGGCATAACATGGATAATCAAGACGAAAGAAAAGAATATCCTCATATTGCTGAAACGGAGAAGGTGTGGGTTAGTGGTTAAGTGACACGGCTCACAAACCCGAAGGTGCTGGGTTCGCTCCCCATCACAGCACTGGCCGTTACCCCGGGGAAGCAAACCCTTAGAAAATGCAGGAGGAAGCAGACCCTTACATAAAATGCATGCCGAAGTCGGCAACGGACACCGCCTTGGGGAATAGAGATATAAGGCGAAAAAAACATTTTAAAATGTTAAAAAGACTGAAAAATTTAAAGGCCATTAAAATAATCTCAGTAATAAAAAAAACTGGCTGGTACACCGCGGCGTGAGGGCCAAAATAAAAATCATCAAGCAAGTCTGCACTGGTGCAATTAGACTAATCATGGGATATGCCTTTAGCACTTGGTCAACAACGGCCACAATAAACGCAGGAAAACTAGACCGAGTTTAAAATATTCTTATTATTTAAAATTATTCTTAGGACATTTAAAAGTACCCAAAAAACAGATCTTGGAAAAATAGCAAATATTCAGCCCCTTGAATTAAGGAAAAAATATAAATCCCTTACTCAGTTTGAAAAACTAGAAAGGCTGCTTGATCATCCTCTACACCAGAAGTTCCAAGAGAGAACAAAAAAACAGACTGCTAAGGAAAAGCCCCAAACCTTCTGGCCAGAGAAATCCACAGAAAACACGCAGACATCTTTGAAGCTGAAACCCAAAAGTGCGAAGCATTCAATCCAGAGCCCTGGACACAGAGCCATGACCGGTCTAAAAAAATATTGGAGGTTCCAGGGCTAACGAAGAAAAATGAGCAGTCGGCAATAGAGCAAAAAATCCGCGTTCTACATGAGCTCAAGAGACTGTACCCTAGTAACTCTTGTACACACGTGTACACATATGGATCTACCTCGGTGAGCGATAAAAGAGGAGGCAGTGGAATCTACATTGAACACTCCAATGACGACATAGACAATCACTCCATACCAGCAGGAGAGACATGTACCAATTTCAGAACTGAAGAAAGAGCTGTTCATGTAGCTGATTCTTATCAGCCAAAACATAACTAAAAGAAAAACGGTCATTCTTAGAGACTCCAGGAGTGTACTCTTAGCCATCTCAAGCCACAAACAAAATACTCTCACGTGAAATAAAATACAACATAGGATTGCTGTTTCAAAAAACACATTTATGCCACAATGGATTCCAGCCCACTGTTGGATCCCTGGAAACGAGAAAGCAGATGAGCTCGCAAAAGCCGGATGTGGCGGCAAGCAGATTCTCCATCCACTGAGCTATAAAGAAGCAAAGACACTCATCAAACGATCCACGAGGACAGAATGGAGAGACCAGCACAAAGAATACAAGCGCGAAAATGACAGCATAGACAAACTTGGCAGAGATGGACAGACAAAGACCTTCAGACTCAGTACGGACTTTATAGATTCAATGTCCACCTTCACAGAATCGGTCTTAGAGACACTGCCACGTGCGATTATGCAATTGAGATAGACTGGCCACCTTGCCCGAATGTCAGACTACAGGCTTCCATAGAGGCTCCTGTATAGCGAACTGAGTGAAGGAGAACGATCACAAAGACGTCATAAAAAGCATTTCAAGAACAGTCTGATTATCTCTTAAAGCTGTCAAATAGACATGAACGCATGGGAGAACCTAGCGCACAATCGTTCAACTTGGGAGATCACAGTCACGGACGGCATTGAACTCAGCGAGGGTCTCCGTATCCAGGCAGCTCAGGATAGTCGTGCAATGAGAAAGTCAAGAGCAGAGAAAATTTAAGAGATAGCTGCTGATTACGTTTGCCAGTTGTGCCAAAGACTTTTCCAGGCTCGAAATTGGCGTGATCAGTCATGAGCGCACACACAAACTAAAGGTTGCATTATGACATGTGCTGATGTAGGTGGTCGATATCGACGACGATTGACGAATTATTATTATTTGCGCATATGTGTCAGTGGAGAGAGTGACAGAGAGAGAGAGAGAGAGAGAGAGAGAGAGAGAGAGAGAAGAGAGAGAGAGAGAAAGAGAGAGTGTGTGAGGGAAAGACGAGATAAAATCACAATGACAATTCAAGGTTACAGTTTCAGAAGTACCAGCTAGAAAATAGGAATGTACAATGGATGACAGATGTAAGTAAAACGGAAATTGAAAATATAACGATTATTCTTACCGACAAGAAAAATGCGGACGTGTAGCATAGATTAATTCAGAATTGGAATGACTTTACAAGATAACAATGATGGGTAATAGTTTAAAAAAGTCATGATAAAACATGAGTTAATCAAATCAAAACGTGTTCAGTTCAATGTAGAGCACAGGACTTCAACAAACACGGGACCTACCCGAATCTATTGACGTTTTTGTGGCTTTAGTTAATACTAAATGGATTATGAATGAATACTTGATTACTTATTCATGCACTTTTTGCAAAAATCGTAATTGCGATGGGCTCGGCATATTATCCGAATGCCAAATGAAAGGCTTCCAAAGAGGAACATGAGTAGCCAACTGATTGAACGAGAACATTTACAAAGACGTCAAAAAAAGCGTTTCTAGGACAGTCTGAAGAAGTGCCTTAAGTGCTGTCAAATAGACATTAACACCTGGGAGAACATGGCTCAAAATCGCTGAACGTGGAATAGAACGGTCACAGACGGCGCTGAATTCAGCGAGTCTCCGTAAACAGGCAGCCTAGGATAGGCGTGCAAGAAGTAAAGAGCAGAAAAAATAGGATCTACAACAGCTGACTACGGAGGCCGTGTAACTGAGTGGTATGCTAGCTGGCTTCGCAACGGCTTAACTTGGCTCCCGAAACGGATCCCCGGTCGATTCAGCCTAAAGTGGGTACCTGTTCAGTACGTGAAGTAAAGGCGTCCACGACATGCTGACCACTTATGGCATGGCGGGATCTATTTTCGTTTACTGCTGACTACGTTTTGCAGGTTGCGTTATGACATGGGATGCTGTTGGTGGTCTCATCAACGACAATAGCCGACATATTATTATTATTAGATAGAGATCCATCATCATGTGGCATGTCCTTGGCAGAACGTCGCTCTCATTACAACTATTTGTTAGGAATCTCGATCCGCAGTCAGTCTACTCGCCTGGTCTATGATCATGTTTAGGGATTTCTGTAATGTCTTGTGTCCATCTTCGCCTTGGTTGACCTCTGTTTCGTCTTTCTGGGAAAATGCCCTACTGGACTGCTCTTTCCAGTCCCTCATTGCGCTTAATGTGGCCGGACAACCTAAGTTTCCGAAACATAACGTGGGTTATGAGCCAGTTCTCTTCGACACGCTGATCTTGCAAGATGGCTAACTTCTTATTTTCTTTATGCAAGATATTTTTTTGGATTCTTCTGTTGCATTTTTTTCAAAAGCCCCGATCTGTGTGGTGGTCTGGCATCCCCACAAAGCCACCGGGAATACGCATATTCTTGGAATCTTAAATTGTCTTTGTAAGTATTGTGCCACACATTTTGCATACTGTTCAGTTTGTGCATCGCTACGGACAATCGTCTCCTTATTTCTCTTGCGCAACATGTTGGATGTTAATTCACCTCTTAATTCACCTCTCCCAACAAGCCTGTCATGTTACAGTGTTGCTATTCGTTCCTCCTCTTTCAAGCCCAGGTAATCATCGGGCAATAATAATAGTAGTTACAATAATGTTATAATATGGATAAAATAAGAGGATGTTTTCATTCCTATTAGCCTCGGCTACCTGGCATCAATCATTTACCTGTCTGTTTGAATACCATGGTTCCGTGTATTCCAAGAAACTAAGACAATCAAACGTTGTAAAGAAATTAGCAGTTTCTGTTTCCGTTCCGTGTCACTACATATTACAACTTATGTCGTAAAATTCAAATAATTAGGGTTGTGCGTTGGACTGGTAACGTCGGCCTGTATAACAAAAAACTCCTCACTCCTTCTGTGATGCATAGTGTCCAATTCCCTCATATTGCTGTCTTTACTTCGTTAACAGTAAGCCAGGAGTCAATTTAGTACTAGGTAGACTGGAGTGTATCGATAGAGAGATATTCGAACCAGGTACCGTTGCACGTGACACAAGTGTTCTATCGGTCTGCTACTCAGATGCTCCTATAAGAAGGAAAAGGCGATTATAAAAAAAATACCCTATAGCGAACATATTCTCCTGATTGCTGTAGGTCCTGCCGAGTTAATTCATTTTAGACGACTTCGGTGTTGCTAATTGCTTCGTGGCTACACCCAATGTATCATTGACATGTCTAATTTTCAGAAGCCAGATCCTTGTTGTCAATAAACACACGCCACTCATCTTACACCTTTCTCTATTCACATACCGTCCAACCATCTTTAACGTATTCTCCTTCGCGTAACATGTTTGCTCATTACGTAGCACATAGCCATCACAGGATGTTGGCCCCTAAATAGGAAGTCTGCACCCAAGCGCTCTTGTATTGGTTCTTTCTAGGGCATGTACAGAATATCGGGTTTTAATATCCGGCCGAATACGATTAGAGACATGTAACTATTCAGACGAATAGAAGAGATTATTGAATGTACTATTCAGCTCTAGAGCGAATACGAACAAAATTCGATACGCCCTAGCAGTTTCTCTATCAGTTTGATTTACAAGATAGGATTCACGCACAGCCATCCGCGTCCATTGTCTACTACGTGCATAGTAGGTTGCAGTGGACCTATTCTCTCTTCCTGAATAAAGTGCAACGAGATCTACATTAATTACTCGATATCTCGTCTGGGTTGGTATTCAGTCTCGCTGTCTGCTCCAGTAACCCCAGTCAAATAGCTATCTGACACACCGCTCTGAATTAATATGTCGTTCCTGCCACCAATCAGGACCATGAATTTTAATACTCCTATTGTGGCATGTCCCTAAGGAAGTTGGCCAGCACTAGGAACGTGGAGCCTGCTCAAAATGCATTATAATTATATGCGCATGTGTCACAATTGATAACTCTGTGACATCTGGGTTGCTTGGTAGAGATACATTTCCGTTCACTGACAGAATCACACTACTAAACCTATTTGGGAGTAACTGAAAGCTCAAATTTTACCATCTCTGCTACTTGTACATATTATTGCTGGTCCTGGTGTATACGATGTACAGGCAGGACAGACGTGACCCACTGCACCTTGAATAAGTTTCATGTCTTGTATGGTCAAAAGAGCGATCGGCTAGCGTTGTGGTAGAACAATCGCTTTTCGTGGTAAAGGTAATGGGTTCAACTCTTGCTACCGGAAACGTCAGTCGACCTAGCTGTATATGGATACCGGGCTGAAAGCTAGAAAGGGAGAAAAAAACAAGCGCAGAAGGGAACTGGCCTTCCTACCCCATAACGCCCCCGGCTGAGTACAATGAAAACTATTTACACTTCATCCTCGATCATTATCAACTATAGGACTACCTTTGCTTTTTCATATAGTTAAAATTTTACATGAAACTGACGGTCTCTTCATGTATATCAAATATCTACACAACGGCTAAAGCGTATACATTTCTTTAAGGCAGGTCTTGTTCAGGTAAACAAGGAAACAAGGCTGGTCTGTTGTCCAGAACTGACACCAGTAACTAGATTGGGTTTTTGGGGAATTCGTCCTGAAAAAAGACATTGTGCCATTGTGTCGTAGTTTACAGCGAAGCTGCGAAATCTGAAGCGTTCGGCCCGACTCATCCAGTTCCAACGCGACATTTTTGGGATCGCATTTGCATTTCTTCTGCTATCCATATTTACTTAGCAAGATTACACAAGTGCAGCCTGGTTCCAGAGTCGCCACTTTGATATGTATTAGAGTCTTAGTTAGCTATGCTTCTTTGACCCAGACCAAAACAGCCTCATGTGAGTCGCTGGCTGGTGTCAGATAATTCACTGCCACAAATTGGGCCAGATACTATTTCCGAATCTGTGCTGTTCTTTTTGAGGGAAAAGGACCTTATTGGTGGTAAAATAAGTTTATAAATATTTGACAAACAAGAAATATTACAGCAATACGGGCTTACTTACTTACTTTCAGTGTCCGGCAACCTCACAATGTCTTCGCCCAAAAACCAGCAACTGTCAGTACTCTTTCATTTGTGACCATCAAGTCCTCATTTGCACAGGATTCCTGCATCCTAGGACATATAATCAGGTGTTTAGGATCCTGAATGGCACCACATTTGCAATATTCATTGTCTGCAAATCTACACTTTTTTGCAGGTTAGACCCACATCTGGACACATCTGCTCTTAGCCTGTTCAGAGATCTCCCACGTAGTATATGACAAATCATGTCCCGGTGCAGGTTCTTCTTTGATATCCATCCAACCTTCATCATTCGTTTTGACGTCACTTTTCTATGCGGTTTCTCTCAGGGCTCTTTTATGAGGGTTGTACAGTCCGCAAAAAACTTTTTCTTACTATTGACTAACTATGATTCACAGCCCAACTTGGCCTATTAAATGACGTTTAACAGAACAAATGGGTGGAAAAGTAAGTAATTAAGTATCACAAGTTATTGTTATTGGGAATGAGCCAACTTGAAGCTACCACGCAGTTATTTCTGTCGGGTATTACCTAGAAACAAAAACAATATTTATTTACACCTCTCCACTTGTGCTTCTTTCAATAACCCATAAAGAAAGTCTGCAAAATCGTCTATCTGCACCTGGACAAAGTTCTGTTTATAATTAGGGTAAACAACTTCACAAACACGTACTCTCCCGCAGTAGGGATTGTTAAGTGCAATAATCCTTTTCCCTCTTTTTTTTAAAAGTCTTTGACATACTTGAATGTAAGCTTATTTATGAAAGGCAATGCGGTACACACAACGGTTACATTAACCTTATGCTATCAACATTCCTGACAGTTTCATTTATAGTAAGTATTATGTAGTTTAATATTAACTTGATCCTCCTACACAGCTTTCAATGACGCCGTCAGATAAATAGAATCAGGTAGTTTCATGGCCGGCAAGTAATATTAATGAGCATAAAACCTGTAAGACTCCATTGTGCTGAATCTCAGCTATTCTTCTCAGATGGATTGACACTTAACATAACCACTTTAAACTGGTTTAGAAGACTGCAGAGTCTGCATACAACCAGTTTCTTATATTTCACTTGTTCTAAGAATACTTATGCGCATCCAATCTATTCTTGAATGCATTAATTGACCTTGCCTCCACTATTTCCTGTGGCAATGCATTCCAAGCATTCACGAGTCTTTAACTAAAAAAAAAATGTCTTTGTACCTAATCTGGACCTTTCTTTAATTAAGTTGTGGCTGTATCCCCTCGTTCTTGTTGGCGGATGAATTTTGAAAAAATATGATGGTTAATTTAACCTTTCTGTTGATTTTCTTATAAACCTATATCTTCTCGAATTATTTTAATTTCAGGACACTGTAATCCGGGTTTTCTGAATCTTTCCTCAAAACGATAATTCTGGAATTCCACTATCAGTTTTGTCGCTCTTCTTTGTATCCTTTCTAGCATGTTCATATCCCCTCAACGATAAGGACTCCACACCTGTACACAGTACTCAAATCTAGGTCTAACCAATGATTTATAGAGTTTGACTATCACTTCCACGCTCCTATGTTTAATATTTCTTTTTATAATACCTAACACTGTATTTGCATTTTTCGCTGCCATCTGGACTTGCTCACTCTCCTTACCTGTATGATCTATTATAACCCCTAGGTCTCCTACGTTTCCTTTCTCGCTGCATTCCCTTCTCTACCAATAGTTTTGTACCAATTTATGTCTAAGGTGGCGCCCGTTCTTTGCCTAGAGCGAATAAACTGCGATTGGAAAGAGTTCTAACCGATATGCCATTTAATCTTTGTGCAAGTTGAGAATAAAACTACTTCCAAATCTGCTGCTAATAATTGGTGTAGGTAATGGGTTTTTCCAAGACATATATACTCACACGCTCTTTATGATATAGTATAAATACTGTTCTATTGTTAAGTGCTTGTCAAGGTTATACTTAACGTGATCCCACATCAGATAGTCGTAAACAACACTGTACAACGCAGCGAACCAAAAAACAAAAACAAAATAAAACGCGCGTTACAGCGACGAGGCCTTACAAATTCCAAATAAATCACGTAACATTAGCTAATGAAATTTGTATTGTATTGTTTGACGAGATTATTTTCTTTGTTTATAGAGTGATTTCTTAGTTGTTTTGGCTTATTTTTTGACCCCAACGAAGGTCTTGTGGCCGTGAGGTGGGTTTAATTTTGTTTGTTCAGTTCATCCAGTAACCCACAGGTCGTTGGGGCACACTTTAAGACACTTCCAAAATCGCACGCCATGTCTTTCTGTCCGCTGCTACCGGTCGTGCCTCACCATAACAAAGGGTTGACCATTCAGTGATGTTGTCCACCTATCTCTTCTGTTGACGTCTTGTTTATGTTAGGTTGCGGTAATTGAGACATACATAAAGATGTTGACATCAATGTCTGACTGTCATTATCGCATCAGCTGAGCCATACTTTTAACTCGGATAGCAGATGCTGTCTTTATGGATGACATGTGCGAGACTTCACATGACGAGACTTCAAAGGACGAGACTTCAAGGGACGAGACTTCAAAGGACGAGACTTCAAAGGACGAGACTTCAAAGGACGAGACTTCAAAGGACGAGACTTCAAAGGACGAGACTTCAAAGGACGAGACTTCAAAGGACGAGACTTCAAAGGACGAGACTTCAAAGGACGAGACTTCAAAGGACGAGACTTCAAAGGACGAGACTTCAAAGGACGAGACTTCAAAGGACGAGACTTCAAAGGACGAGACTTCAAAGGACGAGACTTCAAAGGACGAGACTTCAAAGGACGAGACTTCAAAGGACGAGACTTCAAATGACGAGACTTCAAAGGACGAGACTTCAAAGGACGAGACTTCTTCTTCTTCTTCTTCTGCGTACACAGTCAGACAGTAACCATTATTTTCTCAAAAAAAGCGGCGGTCATCCTGAGACTCTCGCCACTACCATAGAGCTTGTCTTGCAGTTCCACTGGCAATGGCCACATCTGCTCTCTCTGATCCTCGTATGTCGGGCAGTTCTGCAGCAGATGTTCAGTGGTCATTTTACCAGTACCGCACGGGCATTCGTCGGTGCACCCTATCTTCAATTTGTTGAATAGGTGGTACCTCAGTCTGTTGTGGCCAGTGCGAAGTCTGAAGACAACGACCTGTTCTCTTCGGTTCAACTGGTAATAGGCATCGTTTTTGGTGTAACCAGTATGTTCGGTTTCCCATTTGGACATGTATCTGGCTTTGATAAGCCGTTTTGACTCTTTGTACGTCATACTGGTATCTGTTTGTGGTAGCCTTGCACCTTTTTTTGCCAGTCTGTCTGCCTCCTCGTTGCCTTGGATGTTGCAGTGTGACGGAACCCACTGTACCACTACCCTTTTTGGTGCGCACTGCTGGCACAGTTTGCAGAGTGCTGCTCTTAAGTCATTAAGCTCAGTGTTTTTCTGGCTTTTTAGCGCTGTGACTACTTCGAGAGCATCTGTCAGCAGGACTATATGGCTCTCATTTTCACTGTGTGTTACCATTTCTTCCACTGCCGCCCTCAGTGCCTCTG
Source organism: Ariolimax columbianus (assembly GCA_036924085.1). NCBI lineage: Eukaryota > Metazoa > Mollusca > Gastropoda > Stylommatophora > Arionidae > Ariolimax > Ariolimax columbianus. Next base: position 63,552,573 of record JAVGWX010000011.1, read on the forward strand.
CCTCTGCTCTGAAATTGCTTGTGTACTTACCAGTAGCGAATGACAGTGTTATTTTTCTGCCATTTGGTAGGTTCAGGAATGCTCCTGCCCCTCCGTTCTGTGTAGTGTTTGTTACAGAACCGTCGGTGTATGCATGGGTCCAGTCCATGCTTGGGTAGCTTTTCGTTATGAAGCTTAGGGTAATGTCTCTCCTTTCTTTTTCACTCTGGCAGTTTTTGTTTGCAATACCTGGTATATTTTCTACCACCTCTGGAGATATATCCTGCCTCCAAGTAGGTTTTCGTACAGTAGTGATGGGTTTTGGTGTTGTTAGTGCGTTTATGGGATCTTCGTGCATCTTTGCTTTGGCTATTTCTGCAAAGTTTCTCCGCTTTAGTTTCCCATTTCCCAAATTGTTTAGTCTCTGGTACATTGGGTGGTCCGTCAGTCTTCTGAGTTTCTCTGACTGCAGCTGGGCTCTGCAGTCTCTTCTATCGGTCATGGATTGCAGTTTTGTGATCTTTTCAAGTTCTACAATTGGCGTTGACTTCATGCCACCTGTTATAATTCTCATGGCTTGGTTTTGAAGTTTGTTAACTTTATCGAAGTTCGCCTTCGCTGCGGTTGTCCATGCCGCAATGCCATACTCGAGAACTGGTCTCACTCTTCCAGTGTACAGTTTCTTTAGTATGCCTTCGTCTGCTCCCCAGCTTGTGCCAGCAAGTTTCCTCATGATCGCCATTCTTTCTCTGGCTTTCATTCGGTTTCTCTCAATCTGACTTTTCCATGTCATGCGCCGATCAAATGTGACTCCCAGATAGGTTGGGTTGTCGTTTGGCTGCAGGATTTTGCCATTTAGCCTTAATTTGGTACTTTGGGGTTTTAATGAGAGCGAGAATATTGTGCACGTGGTTTTCTCCTCGTTTATTTTGACCAGCCATGAGTTCGCCCATTCTTCCAGCGATGTTAGGGCCGTCTGCATCCGATTTCTTGCTATGGTGAGATTCTTTTCAGAGGTCCACATAGCCAGATCGTCTGCAAACATTGAGCTATGGACTCTTCTTGGTATATTCTCTGTAATATCGTTTATATATACCAGGAAGAGTGTGGGTGACAGTACTCCCCCTTGGGGTACTCCCTGCTCGAGTGTCACCTTTTTGCTCATCTGCCCTTGTACTTGGACTCTGGCCGTTCTTTGTTTGAGGTAGTGGTTGATCCACTTGTACATCTTCCCACAGACATCACTTCTTCTTAGCTTGACTCTAAGTCCATCCTTCCAGACTTTGTCAAATGCCTTTTCCAGATCCACCCAAACAGCTACTGTGTGTTTCTGTGCCTGGTAGGCATCTTCTATCTCCTGGGCTATGAGGATGACCTGGTCCTCAGTGGATCTGTGCTGTCTAAAGCCGGCTTGCTGTGGAATTAGTATTCGTTTTTCTTCCAGATGCCACATCAGTCTGGTGTTTATCATCCGTTCCATCAGCTTGCCAACACAGCTCAGTAGGCTTATGGGCATGTATCCATTTGGATCTGTTTTGTCCTTCCCTGTTTTTGGTACTGGTACCAGTATTGCATCTTTCCATGCCTGGGGTACAATACCCCTTTTCCAGCTTTGGTTCAGGACTGATAGTAGTTTCTTCTTCGCTGTTTGGCCCAGCCCCATCAGCATTTCGTTTGTTATCCCGTCTTTTCCGGGAGATTTCCTTTTCTTTAGTGTACTCATAGCCTCTTCCATTTCGCGCATTGTTAGTTTGGCCATCATGTGCTCTTCAGGAGCCGTATTTATGTTTTCGTGTCCCTTTAGCTTTTCCCTAATGTCTGTATGCTTATCTGCAGGGACCTCGATGTGGTTTGCTCTGGCATAGTGATCGACAAAGGCGTTTGCGGCTTTCTTACCTGTGATCAAGTTCTCGCCCTGCTTGATAGTAATTTGTTTATTTGACGGGATTTCGTCGTTCATGGCTCTGACTAGCTTCCATAGCTTGTTCCCGTCTTTGTCCAGGTTCAGACTTTCCGTTTTATTTTTCCAACTTTCTCTTGCTGTTTGCTTGAGAGTGTGTTTGTACTTCGCCGCGGCGGCTTTGAGGGCGATGTTTGCCTCCATGGATTTTTCTCGTTCTGCCATGTTCCTAGCATTTGTTACTGCATCTTCCACTTTCTGTAACTCATCATTCCAGTAGGGCTTATAGTTTTTCCTAGCTCCTCTTGGGATGGTTTCAGTGGCGGCTTGCATTATTGCCTTGCTTAGGCTCTCCACCATGGGCTTCATTTTGGTGTTTCGTGTGTTGGATGAAACTTCAAATGACGAGACTTCAAAGGACGAGACTTCAAAGGACGAGACTTCAAATGACGAGACTTCAAAGGACGAGACTTCAAAGGACGAGACTTCAAATGACGAGACTTCAAAGGACGAGACTTCAAAGGACGAGACTTCAAAGGACGAGACTTCAAATGACGAGACTTCAAAGGACGAGACTTCAAAGGACGAGACTTCAAATGACGAGACTTCAAAGGACGAGACTTCAAAGGACGAGACTTCAAAGGACGAGACTTCAAAGGACGAGACTTCAAAGGACGAGACTTCAAAGGACGAGACTTCAAAGGACGAGACTTCAAAGGACGAGACTTCAAAGGACGAGACTTCAAATGACGAGACTTCAAAGGACGAGACTTCAAAGGACGAGACTTCAAAGGACGAGACTTCAAAGGACGAGACTTCAAAGGACGAGACTTCAAAGGAAGAGACTTCAAAGGACGAGACTTCAAAGGACGAGACTTCAAATGACGAGACTTCAAATGACGAGACTTCAAATGACGAGACTTCAAAGGACGAGACTTCAAAGGACGAGACTTCAAAGGACGAGACTTCAAAGGACGAGACTTCAGCTAAAGTGATGTGATGTTACCTATGTGTGGTATTGCATTCGATAACTAATATAGTCTTGTTCAGTAATTGAATTAGATCAGCAGGTTTGCTTGCTCTCACAGTCCTGTAAAGACAAGAACGATGATTGCAGTGGAGGACGTATGTACTATTAGCAAGAAACAAATTGCTGTTCTACAGTTCTGTTTATGTATGCATGCCTCTAATACATATAGTACATCCTTACAAATATGTTGCCAGAAAAAATAGCAGGAAATAGAGAGAACAAAATTAACGAAGTACAATTAATTAGTTAACATGCTATTAACAGAACTAGAGTTTACAAATGAGGGAAAGAGCAAGTCGCTACACAATGCCAGTTTGGTGCATTGCCAGTTGTGCACTCAACTTCCGTTATTTACCGTGTCCGTTCAAGCACTGCTCTTTAATCTCAACGTATTTATTTCGTTTAATTAGAAATGGCTGTTCTTCAAATTTCTTTTGTAACCTTACAAGTGCAAACTTTCTGTTCAGAACGTCTATGACTTTATATTTCTAGAATATAATTTCCCTTTTTCAGTTCAATTGGCGAATTTCTTCTGCGCTCGTTTAGTTATCATCATCACGCAGCATGTCCTTTATAGAACGTCACTCCCATCACAGTATGTCTGAAAGAAACTCGTTCCCTTTGTAGAACGTCGCTCCCATCACAGTCTGTCTGAAAGAAACTCGTTCCCTTTATAGAACGTCGCTCCCATCACAGTCTGTCTGAAAGAAACTCGTTCCCTTTATAGAACGTCGCTCCCATCACAGTCTGTCTGAAAGAAACTCGTTCCCTTTATAGAACGTCGCTCCCATCACAGTCTGTCTGAAAGAAACACGTTCCCTTTATAGAACGTCGCTCCCATCACAGTCTGTCTGAAAGAAACTCGTTCCCTTTATAGAACGTCGCTCCCATCACAGTCTGTCTGAAAGAAACTCGTTCCCTTTATAGAACGTCGCTCCCATCACAGTCTGTCTGAAAGAAACTCGTTTCCTTTATAGAACGTCGCTCCCATCACAGTCTGCCTGAAAGAAACTCGTTCCCTTTATAGAACTTCGCTCCCATCACAGTCTTTCTGAAAGAAACCCGTTCCCTTTATAGAACGCCGCTCCCATCACAGTCTGTCTGAAAGAAACTCGTTCCCTTTATAGAACGTCGCTCCCATCACAGTCTGTCTGAAAGAAACTCGTTCCCTTTATAGAACGTCGCTCCCATCACAGTCTGTCTAAAAGAAACTCGTTCCCTTTATAGAACGTCGCTCCCATCACAGTCTGTCTGAAAGAAACTCGTTCCCTTTATAGAACGTCGCTCCCATCACAGTCTGTCTGAAAGAAACTCGTTCCCTTTATAGAACGTCGCTCCCATCACAGTCTGTCTGAAAGAAACTCGTTCCCTTTATAGAACGTCGCTCCCATCACAGTCTGTCTGAAAGAAACTCGATCCCTTTTTGGAACGTCGCTCCCATCACAGTCTGTCTGAAAGAAACTCGTTCCCTTTATAGAACGTCGCTCCCATCACAGTCTGTCTGAAAGAAACTCGTTCCCTTTATAGAACGTCGCTCCCATCACAGTCTGTCTGAAAGAAACTCGTTCCCTTTATAGAACGTCGCTCCCATCACAGTCTGTCTGAAAGAAACTCGTTCCCTTTATAGAACGTCGCTCCCATCACAGTCTGTCTGAAAGAAACTCGTTCCCTTTTTGGAACGTCGCTCCCATCACAGTCTGTCTGAAAGAAACTCGTTCCCTTTATAGAACGTCGCTCCCATCACAGTCTGTCTGAAAGAAACTCGTTCCCTTTATAGAACGTCGCTCCCATCACAGTCTGTCTGAAAGAAACTCGTTCCCTTTATAGAACGTCGCTCCCATCACAGTCTGTCTGAAAGAAACTCGTTCCCTTTATAGAACGTCGCTCCCATCACAGTCTGTCTGAAAGAAACTCGTTCCCTTTATAGAACGTCGCTCCCATCACAGTCTGTCTGAAAGAAACACGTTCCCTTTATAGAACGTCGCTCCCATCACAGTCTGTCTGAAAGAAACTCGTTCCCTTTATAGAACGTCGCTCCCATCACAGTCTGTCTGAAAGAAACTCGTTCCCTTTATAGAACGTCGCTCCCATCACAGTCTGTCTGAAAGAAACTCGTTCCCTTGCCAAAACTCCAACCTCCGCCACAGTCATACCAAGGCATTCCTGGATATCTTGGTGCTATCGTGTTCTTGGTCTACCCCTTCCTTTTGCCTAACACTATACCTTCCATCACTGTTCTCTCGAGACCGTTGTGTCTCTTGATGTGACCAACGTATTTGCATTTTATAGCCAAACTGGAATTGATAAACCAGTTCTCCTCTATTCTCAACTCTTGCCAAATGTCTGCATTTGTCTTTTTCCCCGTCCTGTGTATTCTGAAGATCTTTCTGTAACATTTTGACTCGAAGGATTCAATTCTTTGTCTAGAAGTTGTGGTAATCGTCCATGATTCGCAGCCACAAGCTGCCACAGGAAAAACACAGGCTCTCAAGACTTTTCCTTTTTTCATTTTGTTGGTGCTCTTCCATAATTTCTTCAGGCTGTTCAGTCTCTACATTGCCATGGCTAGTCTTCTTCTGATTTCTTTCGAGCATTTTCAGAACTTTCAAGAACAATAGAATGTATTTCACATCTGCCTAAGTTATTATATTTACATAAGCATCTTTCCTGAAGTCAGCGTCCATAATATATTCTTGAATATCCAGACTAATATCGTTGTGCCATTTGTCTGCTTGAGCAACATATTCCGTAACAAATCCAGGTCATTTCCCTTCTTCTGTCTTCAAGCGATTCACTGTACAATCGTGAATGGTAAAGATAAGCTAGCTTTAGAAATCATCGCAATTGTCAGAACTTCTGGAGGGTATTATGATTACCCACTCTTGTTATAATTTCCACCACCTCTCTCTTTCTGATACCCTGGACAAGGTTTTAAAACAATTGGTGTCTGTGTTCTTTTATCTTGTTCACCTTATCAATCTCTTGAATATTCATTACCAGCCTTTTTCGAGCGTTCTGTAATTCTTTTGTTTTCACCTACTTTCCTTCCCATGCCTGTTCTGCTGGTTGATGTAGTGACCATACGTCCGATCGTCTGACGTAGTACAACCTCTTTTGGCACAGCACATATACGGTAGACAAGAATCAAGGACGCTGCACGAAACGGAAGAGACGAGTTGCATCCGTCTGACGGCCAGACAGTGTTTCTCTGACCACAGTGTGACATACACTTTCGGGCTCGGATTGTATGGATTAACATTCTACTAACCCGCTCCAGGATTGACAGTGACAATGTGACAGATTGACAATTCTGCCCTCTTCGGTGGGTTTGATCAGCCACCTACGAACCCGCTCCAGGATTGAAAGTGACAATGTGACATATTGATAATGCGGCCTTCTTCGGTGGGTTTGATCAGCCACCTACAAACCAGCTCCAGGATTGACAGTGATAATGTGACAGATTGACAATGTGGCGCTCTTCGGAAACTATGAACAAACAACAGTCTGCATAATTTATGTTATGTGTTGTCAGGGCCACATGCGTGATACCTGAGAAAATGGTTTGTATTTCCTTAATCAGGTTGTTTTTCTTCTGAGCGAGGTCATTTTTCTGTGTTCTAAAAATATGCCAGTGTTAGGAGGGAACAACATCAGTAGATATCAGTGTCAGGTCGACAACACCATCTGTATCCTCAGGTCTAGATGCTAATCTTGCGATTTTAGTGGATTTGTGCTTTTTTAGTGTAATTTTCCCACTTTTTATCTCGCTTTGTAATCGCTAGCATTGATACATTTCTTTCAAGGCACTTCTGAGCAATAATGCACTTCTTTTAAGGCACTTCTGAGCAATAATGCACTTCTTTTAAGTCACTTCTGAGCAATAATGCACTTCTTTCAAGGCACTTCTGAGCAATAATGCACTTCTTTCAAGGCACTTCTGAGCAATAATGCACTTCTTTCAAGGTACTTCTGAGCAATTATGCTCTTCTTTCAAGGCACTTCTGGTAATGTTGATAGTTCAAACAAATTCCTCCTTTATAGTGTACGTTTCCTGCATTTAAATAAAAGAACTATAAATCGTATTATTTTTGTAATGTGAAGTACCAGCATCATTCCCCTCATTTTTAATTGATGTTTCTTGCACTTGAATAATGGTGAAACATTAAAACGAACAATCTGTGTATGTGTTTGGAAGTCGGTGAGGAAAGAATAGGGCCCCTGCACTGAAATTTGCATATTGTAAAAGGCAGCTAAATGCGAATGTGAATGCGCTGGCAACCTCGCCACGTAAATTGAATCAAACAGACACCCTCGTCACAAAAGCCTATCCATTTATTGACGAAGGTTCAATACAAAGAGGCTTATGTGATCCTTATGCTCGAATATTAATAAAAAGGGTTTATTGATGTATGATGCAACATGCTACTAAGTAGGGTAAGCGTGGGACTGGCTGGCACTCTCATTATGTAAAGTCAGCCACAACTCTTCAAACAGGGATAATAAGTTATGTCAGTCAGTGGGCGTCAAGTCTAATCCATCCTTTAGATATTACATTAAGGTAGATGTTTTTATTAAGCGTAAGTTTTCGGAATTGTATTACAAAAATTGAATATGTGCCTCCCGAAGCTCAACATTCCATCACAGTTGTATCAAAAGATCAGAGCTTTAATTCCAATTCAATCATTAATAACAACAATGGATCCATAATATTTAACGAGCATGTTAGACAAAAGCGATGAATGAGTGCTTCTAAAAACGTATAAACCCAACAGGAACTCGGGGACAATTAATATTTAACCAAAGAAACAAGAATCATCTTGAACCTGAAATATTTACTCAAGAAAAATAAATAGTGATATAGACCAACGTTTGTAGTAAGTAACCCGTTATGGACGTCATAGCAGCTCAAGCAAATCAAGCTTGGGAGAAGACATGGGTGGTGGCTAGAGAGAATTTCAAAAATCTACAATAATCCTAGTGTGGAAGACGGCAGTTCAAGAAAATGGCATACATGCAGAGCCATATCGCTACTAAATCATAGAGAAGCAATTTTATAAAATACTTGAACAATGAGTAAGACAAATTATTGAACCTCAACTAAGCAAGTCTCAATTTTGATTCCATAAGGAATTTGAACATACAAATCATTATTCACCAAAACACATCTAAAAACGTAAATAACAATACAAACAAAAAAGTTGAAACCTTTGAAATTCAACTAGCATAACGAAATATACATTTTTGAAAAATTTTCTAAAGATTTTTGCCGCGTCATAAAGGTATACCATATATAGATATGCATAACGTTTGTGAAAAGACTAGGGAATACAAAGACAACTATTACATAGTGTAACAGATCTTAGCTGTAGAGACATATTATAGGTAGAAACTCAGACATGTTTTAACATTTAACAGAGTTGCAAGAAAGTGAATAAATCATGTTTTACATTTTTTTCTGTCGATTTCTGGGGATTTTTATCTAAGGGACCGAGTCAGTGCAACTGAACCAGAATTTTAGTAACCAAAACGTACGCTTTGTCTCGAACTGCGCAGGTGGGAGTTTGGGTAATCTGATGTAACATTGCAGGTAACGCCATCCATGTGTCGAAGATCACTCGGGCCGATATCTGGGATAGACAGTTAGAACGGGTAGACTTGCCGTCGACAAATCCGCGTCGTCTGGAGACCACGCGAACAAGATGGGAGATAATGGCAAGCAGACGGACAAAAACGCCCGCCGTTTTGGAAATCACGCGATCTGGGGATGCAGATCGAATTTAAGTCTCGGTGGAGACACATGAGGCACATTCAACAGAGATAGGCAGTTAAGAGCGATCGACTTAGGACTTTGGAGGAGATACACGGCAACAAGCAGTTGAATCGGACACAGTCTTCAGTTAAGATTTGGACACGGAGAGGAGCAGTTGAATTTTAGAACGACACTTAACATTCGAAAGAGAGAGGCAGTGGAGGGCAGGCGACGGAGAGAGACAGTTGAGATAGATACGCAGCAGTTAGAGTAGAGACATTCAGATGAGAGACACATCAGAACGAGATTGAGCTCGACACAGAGATTTGGAAGACAGTGAGAATGAGTTGGATACAGGAGAGACCTTCAGTTGAGTTACACAGGAGAGACGTTCAGTTGAGAGACACAGGAGAGACCTTCAGTTGAGAGACACATGAGAGACGTTCAGTTGAGTTACACAGGAGAGACCTTCAGTTGAGTTACACAGGAGAGACGTTCAGTTGAGAGACACAGGAGAGACGTTCAGTTGAGAGACACAGGAGAGACGTTCAGTTGAGAGACACAGGAGAGACGTTCAGTTGAGAGACACAGGAGAGACGTTCAGTTGAGTTACACAGGAGAGACGTTCAGTTGAGAAACACAGGAGAGACGTTCAGTGGAGAGACACAGGAGAGACGTTCAGTTGAGAGACACAGGAGATACGTCCAGTTGAGAGACACAGGAGAGACGTTCAGTTGAGAGACACAGGAGAGACGTTCAGTTGAGAGACACAGGAGAGACGTTCAGTTGAGAGACACAGGAGAGACGTTCAGTTGAGAGACACAGGAGATACGTCCAGTTGAGAGACACAGGAGAGACCTTCAGTTGAGTTACACAGGAGAGACGTTCAGTTGAGAGACACAGGAGAGACGTTCAGTTGAGAGACACAGGAGAGACGTTCAGTTGAGAGACACAGGAGATACGTCCAGTTGAGAGACACAGGAGAGACCTTCAGTTGAGTTACACAGGAGAGACGTCCAGTTGAGAGACACAGGAGAGACCTTCAGTTGAGTTACACAGGAGAGACGTCCAGTTGAGAGACACAGGAGAGACGTTCAGTTGAAAGACACAGGAGATACGTTCAGTTGAGTTACATAGGAGAGACGTCCAGTTGAGAGACACAGGAGAGACGTTCAGTTGAAAGACACGGGAGATACGTTCAGTTGAGTGACACACGAGATCGAGACAGATCGAGATTTAGCTGAAATGAGATGCAGATGAGAACGCCATATTAGAACAAAGTGAGAGGAAAAGTGAGCGAGGAAGAACAGCCGAGGTAGAACCTCTTCCATTATTAGCAGCAAGCAAGGTAACTACCCATATATTATGTATTGGTTGTAATTACAGTCTTCAGTAGCAGATAGAGACAGTATCCAATTAATCTTATTCATCATTTTGACGCAGTCCCAACGATCACGTCGACATCACCTTGATCACATAACTGCAAGTCGTCAGTAGCAAACAGAGGCAGTAGTCCAGTGATACCATTGATCATATTTGACACAATCTATCCTGAACACGTCGATACAACTTTGATATATCCCCGACGAAGAGGCACAGGACCACAGATATACCTTGGCTTAGAACATTCGAACTTCACCATCCGCGGCAATTCCCAACAAAGTTCGATCACAGCAGGCCAGATTAGGAGAGGAGAAAGAGCAGGTTTAGCGGCGGGAGTGTGTTAGGAAGCGTATGAGAGAAAGAATTTCAGTCGTTAGAACTTTATAGTTGGTAGTGTGTCTTGAATAAAGAATATGTTGTATTGTGTTTTTTTTAAATAGTTTTATTTGAATTTGATTAGAGTGTATGTAGAGTCAAATAGAATAGAGTATACCCCTTTACCCTTTACCCTCTGCAAAAGATCTCCGGCAGATTGACCAGCTCTGTCACAATAGTGTGAGAGCATTGCCGTATCTATATAACATCTATGCGGAATGTATAATAAGAAATGTTAGAGCAGACGAGAACATTGAAAGTTTATAATACTTATACAATTGACGGTTACGTATTCCAAAGTTACCAAATGCAAACGACACAGTGATACTATCACGAAGTGCAGATGGGCTAGAGCAGCTACTTTTAGCCGTAAATGGACATAGTAAAAATCAAAACCTGTTGATAAACAAAACATAGATAATGACCACAGACAAAACACGATGTCAACATAACTTTACAGTAAGTTGTGAGGAAATAGATCAGGTCGCGCATTTTGATTATCTGGGCTCCAGAATTGACAATAATGGCGACTGCTGGGTGGAAATCAGAAAAATTCTAGTCATGGCATCGCCGAGGCTGAACAGCCTGAAGAAATTATGGCCGAGCACCAAATAAAGGGAAAGTCTAGAGAGCCTGTGTTCTTCCTTTGGTGGCAAATGGCTGTGAATTATAGACGATTTCCAAAACTTATAGACAAATAATCTAATCCTTCCAGTGAAAATGTTACATAAAGATCCTAAGAATACCCTGGATAAAGAAAAAGACAAATATAGACATTCGGCAAGAGCTTAACATAGAGGAGATCTGAATAACAATTCCATTTTGGCCAGAATTTTAAAATAATTTGGTCACATCAAGAAACACAACGGTCTTGAGAGAACAGTGATGGAAGATATAGTGTCAGGCAAAGAGGAAAGGGTAGACCAAAAAGACGATGACTCCAAGACATCCAGGAATACCTGGATATGACTGACGGAGGCTGGAGTTTTGACAAGGGAAAGAGTTTCTTTCAGACAGACTGTGATGGAGCCACGTTCTATAAAGTACATGCTACGTGATTACGAGAGCAGTGTGGACCATATAAATAAATATGTAATAGGAACAACTGAGAAACTCGTAGATGCTTTTGAAATAACAAAAGCAGTATGACAGAAGTGTATGCTTTCATCGTTAGTATTCAATATTTACACTGGAAAAATAACTACCGAGGTCATCCAAATTGCATTGTCAGAAGTGGATTTCAACACAGACAGTGAAGAAGCATGTTATTCAGATTGGCAAATCGAAGACACGCTTTAAAAGATTAGCAGAACACCAAGTCCGCTAAGAATAATTTGAAAAATGTCTAGCTTAAACAAGTCAAATATATGGGAAGTATTGTTTAATGACAGGTGGAAGCCTTGACATTGATATCGAAACTGCATATTTGAAGCCTCTTTTGTGATTAATCGTCGGTCGCCTCTGCGTAAGCAACCAAGCATCACATTGGCAACAGAACAGCAACTGATAAACAAAATTGTTACACCAACATTATGCTAGCAATGTTAAACATGATCTTTATACAAGGAACAGGTAAGGGAAATGACGATATAAAATGAAATGTCAAAAAAAGGTTTTTGGTGTCACCATGGGAGATTGAAGGAACAAATCGGACATCAGAAATATGGTGATAACTTCCCCTTGGTCTGAGTACACATCCGGACAAAAGACAATCGCTCGGTCACGAATGTAACCTGATCAACTGGATACTTGCAAAATAATAAGTTGTGACTACCAAGACCACGTGGTTGATCGATGGACGATATAACATAAATCTTGTAACGCCAGAGTTGCACAAACTGCGACTCATACCTGCACCAAGACAATCAATTTGAAATTGGATGGTGCGCTAGTGGACGAAAATGTCAAGCAAGGCACCACATGAACAAACTGGCACATGGATGTGATTTAATGGTTAGATGGTTGCTAGTGCCCACAATGGGTTGGTAACCCTATTGTGCACTCTGAAAAGGACGGAACTTGTGGCAGAATGCAGCAGATTTCCTGACATCCCGAGCGTGGTGATGAAGTTGACCTTAGTCCTCCAGACGGTTGTGCAATGATTGGCTTCGTCTGCGTGTCACTCCCTACTACGGGAATCACATCAACCTCACATTGTTAGCCAAACCGTTGTCCTTGACAACAGCCCGTTTCCGGGACGACCAGCGAGGAGGTCAGGTGAGGTTTTTGGCCAGTATACTTCTCCTGACCCTGGCTAACATTGTTTGATCAGTGTGTTTACCTGCCCCTGGCTAACATTGTTTGATCAGTGTGTTTTGCTTGACCAGACTTTAGCCTCGTCGTCCTATATCATTTAATAAAAATCGTGCGGTTCTAGATCAGGTCTTATATACACACTAAGATTGTTATTAGAACCACTACGAGTGGGGGAATATGTTGTTATTTTAACCACTACGAGTAGAGGAATATGTTGTTATTTGAACCACAACGAGTAGGGGAATATGTTATTTGAACCACTACGAGTAGGGGAATATGTTATTAGAACCACGAGTATGGAAATATGTTATTTGAACCACTACGAGTAGGGGAATATGTTATTTGAACCACTACGAGAAAAGAAATATGTTATTAGAACCACGAGTAAGGAAATATGTTATTTGAACCACAACGAGTAGGGAAATATATTATTAGAACCACGAGTATGGAAATATGTTATTTGAACCACAACGAGTAGGGGAATATGTTATTTGAACCACTACGTGCAGGGAAATATGTTATTTGAACCACTACGAGTAGGGAAATATGTTATTAGAACCACGAGTATGGAAATATGTTATTTGAACCACTACGAGTAGGGGAATATGTTATTTGAACCACTACGAGAAGGGAAATATGTTATTAGAACCACGAGTAAGGAAATATGTTATTTGAACCATAACGAGTAGGGAAATATATTATTAGAACCACGAGTATGGAAATATGTTATTTGAACCACAACGAGTAGGGGAATATGTTATTTGAACCACTTCGAGTAGGGGAATATGTTATTTGAACCACTACGAGCAGGGAAATATGTTATTTGAACCACTACGAGTAGGGAAATATGTTATTAGAACCACGAGTATGGAAATATGTTATTTGAACCACTACGAGTAGGGGAATATGTTATTTGAACCACTACGAGAAGGGAAATATGTTATTAGAACCACGAGTATGGAAATATGTTATTTGAACCACAACGAGTAGGGAAATATGTTATTAGAACCACGAGTATGGAAATATGTTATTTGAACCACAACGAGTAGGGGAATATGTTATTTGAACCACTACGAGTGTGTCACTTTCTTCCCATCATTTCTTCTTCTCCACCGTCACCAATAACGGGTATATATCTCCATCCTACATGAATGTGTTTCTTTCCTGCAATCAATTCGTCTACCTGTCCGTCGCCATCAACGTGTGTCTCTCTCTCCGTCATCATTAATGTTAGTCTCTAACCTCCAACATTAATGTGTCTCCTTTCAATCTGTTTCTCTCAACGTCGCCATTAACATATATCTTAGTCACCAATAATGTGGTTCTCTCTCTCTCCATGTATGTGTCTATATTTCCATCACATCAATGTGGTTCTCGCTCTATCTTTCTCTCACTCTCTTTGTATGTATCATCAATTATAAGTCTATATCTCCGACACTATCCGTGTTGTTTTCTCTCTCTCTCTCTCTCTCTCTCTCTCTCTCTCTCTCTCGCTATATATATGTGTGTGTGTGTCTATACTTATATATATATATTTCGCCAGTTATATGTATATATCTCCGTCACCATCAATGTATTTTTCTCTCTCTCTCTCGTTCTCTCTCTCTCTCTCTCTGTCACTCATCAACTATGTCTATATCTCAGACAATATCCGTGTTGTTCTCTCTCTCTGTCTCTCACCAATTATATGTATAAATCTCCGTCATATCAATGTGGTTCTCTCTCTTTCTTTTCTTCTCTCTCTCTGTTCTCTCTCTCTCTCTCTTTCTCGTCTTATTACTCTTCCATCTCAGGAGGCAGGTGGCCGAGTTGTCTTCTGACAAAGAAGACGCAGATTCAAAACCTCGACAAAGGATAGATTTTTCCTGTCACTGGTAAAAAAATTCAGCAGTCTCTACCCTGATGGGACTGCACAGACAAGCGACCTTAATTCCTCGACTATATACATCCCCACACCGGAAATAAACGCCATAATAATAGTTTATGTGCGTGATTTGTGTTACTGTTTTTCCTCTATACCCTTCATATACCCAACATTTTATCATCAGACAACAGTAATGCGCAGTCATCTTGGTTAGGAGTTGTATATATATCCATGACCAGGTCAAAGATTTCACCAGAAATATAATAACAACTACATCTTGCCTATGATAATATTAACATTGAAGGAGATTATCTGATACAATCAGGTGTCGTGTGTTACGATATCGCTTTTATCTGGAACCGCGTGTTACGATATCGCTTTTATCTGGAACCGCATGACCGCGAGCCCACGTGACATATAATACGCGTATTTATGCTTCTTGTACGACATGGTAAACAGATAAGCAAGCATAATGGCGACATCTGTGGCATACGGCCGCACGCACCAGAAAACAATTGAACGCAGACAGGAAATAGGCCTAAAATATGTTTGACACACTAAGAATTGTAAATTGGAGAGGAGAGAGAGATAGAATTAGGAGGTGCAATAACCTCTATTTATGTTGTTTTTTAAATGTAAAGATATTCGATCCTTCATTGCACTAACCAAAGTTCTGTTCCAAATATTGACACTCACCATTGTTGTAAACTGGTACCCGACTTACTGTTAGGAAAGTCATGGATGTGGGGAAGAGAATGGTGAACTGATGAACAAAACTTGACTGAAAAAAGTCCCATTGTAGACATTGTGTCGAGGATGAAACGTTAGAGATGTACGGGGATCATGCCAGGTGCACTCGACTCCTATCACTACAATACGGATGAAACGGTTTCTGAGAATAAGAGTAGCACAAGCCGGAGTTTGTCTTTCAAGAATCCGTTATCACCATTCTAAACGGTCGTTCAGTTCTCGGACTGGTGTTGAAGACAGTAATATGTCACGCCAACGTCGCCTGTCCTCTGTTGCTCTGAATGTTATTGCCTCATCTCGGCAAGTAATGTCACGCCAACGTCGCCTTTCCTCTGTTGCTCTGAATGTTACTGCCTCATCTCGGCAAGTAATGTCACGCCAACGTCGCCTTTCCTCTGTTGCTCTGAATGTTACTGCCTCATCTCGGCAAGTAATATATCATGCCAACGTCGCCTGTCCTCTGTCTCTCTGAATGGTACTACCTCATCTCGGAAAGTAATATGTCACGCCAACGTCGCCTGTCCTCTGTTGCTCTGAATGTTACTGCCTCATCTCGGCAAGTAATATGTCACGCCAACGTCGCCTGTCCTCTGTTGCTCTGAATGTTACTGCCTCATCTCGGCAAGTAATATGTCACGCCAACGTCGCCTGTCATCTGTTGCTCTGAATGTTACTGCCTCATCTCGGCAAGTAATATGTCACGCCAACGTCGCCTGTCATCTGTTGCTCTGAATGTTACTGCCTCATCTCGGCAAGTTTATCTTAGTCTCCTTTTTATATTCAGAAGTTTTCTTTTATCGTCTACTGTTTTCAACACAGTTTTTTTAATTGTTTACTGTTTTCAACACAGTTTTCTTTTATCGTCTACTGTTTTCTTTTATCGTCTACTGTTTTCAACACAGTTTTATTTTATCGTCTTCTGTTTTCAACACAGTTTTTTTTATCGTCTTCTGTTTTCAACACAGTTTTCTTTTATCGTCTTCTGTTTTAAACACAGTTTTCTTTTATCGTCTACTGTTTTCAACACCGTTTTCTTTTATTGTCTTCTGTTTTCAACAGTCTTTTTAGACTTACTTTCTGTCTAGCTGATATTTTCCATATTTCAATAGCATTACACTTGAAAACCTCGAAATGTCTTTCCTCTCGTTTCTGTGTAGTCCTTGTGTTCTAGTCATACAGTGGCACAGGCCAGAAATAAGAGTTGAGAAACTTTAACGGAAAGAGATGTTTTTTGCTTTTTTTTATTTTTAAATTCTCCGTTTTTCTTTAAATGCTTATCCGTCATTGCAACTCTAGTTACAATATATTTCTGACAATAGGCGTCCTCTGTAAAAGTGTGATCCAAATATGGAAACTGATTCATACGTTCGATGGGATGGCCTTCAATTTTTAGATCTGCTGCTCGTGGGTCTCTTGCAACTACCATAACCTGTGTCTTCTTTATGTATATCTTATTTCTGTAGTTTTCTATGGTACTGCTAATTATTTCAGTAAGTGTTGTAGAGTCACCCACTGTCTCCATGTTTATGGCCTGATCTTTATCGAATTTAATAGCATTCAAACGTGTGTCGTCCACAACTAGTCCTATGTTACCTATGGCCTGATCCATCATTCTCTCAGAGTAAGCATTGAATAATCCGAAGGACAGTAGACAACCCTGTCCTACTCCCCTCTTATAGGGAATGGGTCTGAAATTTCTTCGCTCGTTCATTAATATCATGGCGTTTTGGTTGATGTGCACATTTTGAATCAGTTTAAGATTGGTTGCAGAATCTGAATTTGTTGCAAGACTTCAAATAGTCTGTTCCAGGCAAATCAATCGCAAGTCTTCTTGTAATCTATGGAACGGGTGTAAAGCGTTCTTACTTGTCCAATCAACTCTTTCGCTAGTAATTTAAATGTTCTAATTGTGTCTGTCGTGCTCCTCATCATACTAAAGTCAAGCGGGGTATCTGTCAGTTCTGTCTCTATTGTCTGTCAATTCTCTGTTCGACTATCTTTACAAGTATTTTAGATGCATGTCATATTAAACACCCCTACACCTCAAGGTAGAAGAGGAGCGACTAAGTAAGTAAGTCATATTAAACACGTGGTTCTGAGTTGACTGCATTCTGTCGCAGCTGACTTCTTTGGGTACGGTGATGATGGTCGACCTGGTGTGGTCCGTCGGCCAATTGCCGATACTGTAAATGGTATTTACATGTTAATACAGTACATTGTGCATACTTTACCCAGTTGGTTTCTGCTTCTTCTTCTTCGTTCGTTCTCAATCTCCCGCTACCAAACCCTGAAAGCGCTTAAGTAGCAGAATGTAGTCCATAGAACGGAATGCGTTGTGTCGTAGTTTACAGCTTAACTGCGACATTTACACCTTTCGGTCCAACACATTCGACTTCAGCAAGCATTTTTTGAGTACCGGGTTAGCATTCCCTCTTCGATCCCTTCTCCTTAGCCAGTCTGCCCTGCCGCAGCCTGTTATCCAGGATCCCCGCGTGGAGGTGTAGAAGGGTCTTGGCAGCTCTGGTTCGCTGGCCCTGACGCTAGCAGTCAGCTATGGGTCGCTGACCACTGCAGCTCATGCGCCCAGCATCTTGATCCCACCCAGTTGGTTTAATTAGATCAATGTCAATTGGAATTTTATAGGTTCTTAAGACTTTGGATTTTCGTATCCCGTTAAGAAAGATAAATTATTACATAAAAATAAATATCACCATCATCCATGTAATTAATTTTCACGGCACCATCTCACAAATTAACTTCTTGGGCCGTCTCACGGCACTTCTCATGTTAATTCACCATATACGTTGTTGTGAAAATTGGAAATGTCCTGCAATAAAGATATGAACTAATGTATTGTGCTAACTCTCCGTTTATTATCAGGTGGGGGTAACAAGTTCCCTTCCTCGCTGCCTTTCCTTCCCTTTAAGCAAATGCATGTACTATTTCAGGTTGATTGACTGGGGTATGTCGATAAGGTGGATCAAACCCTTCACTTTTGTTGTGACAAGTGAACCCTCTCTGATTAAACTCTTCACCTTTGTTGTGACAAGTGAACCCTCTCTGATCAAACCCTTCACCTCTGTTGTGACAAGTGAACCCTCTCTGAATAAACCCTCCACCTTTGTTGTGACAAGTGAACCCTCTCTGATCAAACCCTCCACCTTTGTTGTGACAAGTGAACCCTCTCTGATTAAACTCTTCACCTTTGTTGGGACAAGTGAACCCTCTCTGAATAAACCCTCCACCTTTGTTGTGACAAGTGAACCCTCTCTGAATAAACCCTCCACCTTTGTTGTGACAAGTGAACCCTCTCTGAATAAACCCTCCACCTTTGTTGTGACAAGTGAACACTCTCTGAATAAACCCTTCACCTTTTTTGTGACAAGCGAACCCTCACCTACTCAGACACTCAATTTGAACATGGTAAAATGAAGTCTAAAACACTTTAACCAAGACGGCATAGTCTGTTCAGTGACTGCTTTGATGTTTTTGTAATTGCCTGCAATGTTTACCTGTAATACTTACTGCTAAGTATACCAAATGGCTTGGAAATGGTTCATAAATCCGACTTCATTGCACCTGGGGGATCCGTGCTCCTTTCATTTCTGAAAGTGCCGACGACATAGCAAGAATCCCACAGTTCTCGAGGCCGCCCCACGTGCTCTTCTGACTTTGCCATGTATTCATTTACAGCTGGGTCAACTGGGAGAAGTGATCGCACCATGAAAAATCCCATGCATATTCTGTCAAACTGACCGCAACGTGATTTGAACCCTAGATCACAGCTAATTAAACAAAAGTCGGTTATTGCCATTTCGTTGATGTAGTTCCGAGTTTCAGAGCACAAGAAAGATCAAATCATGTTTGGACAATTCTCAATAAACTGTACGAAAGGAAACCTACCCTACTTGGAACAGACCAACGTCTCGATTCTGTCTTATAACCCTATGCTGTAACCATATTATGCAGCCTCAGTTGCTATCCTATATTTCAGCCATATATTTTAGTCCCATATGTCAGTCACATATTTCAGCAATATATTTCAGTCACATATTTCAGCAATATCTTTCAGTCACATATTTCAGCAATATATTTCAGTCACATATTTCAGCCATATATTTCAGCCATATATTTAAGTCACATATTTGAGCAATATATTTCAGCAATATACTTCAGTCACATATTTCAGCCATTTATTTCAGCAATATATTTCAGTCTCATATGTCAGTCATATATAGCAGTCACATATTTCAGCCATATATAACAGTCACATATTTCAGCCATATATAACAGTCACATATTTCAGCCATATATAACAGTCACATATTTCAGCCATATATAACAGTCACATATTTCAGCCACATATAACAGTCACATATTTCAGCCATATATAACAGTCACATATTTCAGCCATATATAACAGTCACATATTTCAGCCATATATAACAGTCACATATTTCAGCCATGTATAACAGTCACATATTTCAGCCATATATAACAGTCACATATTTTAGCCATATATAACAGTCACATATTTCAGCCATATATAACAGTTACATATTTCAGCCATATATAACAGTCACATATTTCAGCCATATATAACAGTCACATATTTCAGCCATATATAACAGTCACATATTTCAGCCATATATAACAGTCACATATTTCAGCCATATATAACAGTCACATATTTCAGCCATATATAACAGTCACATATTTCAGCCATATATAACAGTCACATATTTCAGCCATATATAACAGTCACATATTTCAGCCATATATAACAGTTACATATTTCAGCCATATATTTCAGTCTTATATATCAGCCATATATTTCAGTCTTATATATCAGCCATATATAACAGTTACATATTTCAGCCATATATAACAGTCACATATTTCAGCCAATATTTCAGTCTTATATATCAGCCAAATATTTCAGCCATTAATTTCATTAAATATTTCAACCATTTATTTAAGTAAAATAATTTGCCATAGTGAAAAGTGATGGAAGGTGGTGCCAGGCAATGGAGGCAGGGGTAAAACCAAGAAGACGATGGCACCAAGATATCCAGGAATATCTGGGCATGACCGCTACGGAGGCTGGAGTTTTGGTAAGGGAACGAGTTTCTTTCAGGCAGACTGTGATGGGAGCGACGTTCTTTAAAGGACAAGCTACATGATGATATATTTGAAACGTATATCTTCCCCGTTCTTCGAATCCCAAATATTTCCAAAGAACTGAACGGGAAAACTGAAGTGAACTATACAAGTGGTAAGCATGTTTCAGTTTCACGTTAGTGCTAGGACGGACACTATCATTTCATGGTAGAAAGGTTTTCGTCAGCGACTAACGACTATGCAAATGAGAATTGCTTATTAATTTAAATGTGTAAGGAAGGTGACAATTAGTCATGCTCGCCTGATAATCACAATCTTTCTGGTCTGTGCAAAAACTCTAAGTATATCTTATTTATATATATATATATATATATAGAGAGAGAGATAGAGAGACAGAGCGAGAGAGAGAGAGAGAGGCTGAGAGTGAGAGTGGGTAAGAGCTAATGCCAATGCACAATTTTTAAAAGCAGAAAAGATAGTTTTAATACAATACGAAATGGCAGCTTTCAATTTAGATGTATTAGGAGATATTCACAACTACACGAAGCCCTTGTACGGAAATGGTCAATATTTATTTTTTCTCGTATGCTTACAGTATTAAAAAGCGCAGATCAGCTGATTTTCATGTCATTTCGTGTTTGCACGTACTGTATTTTTAAGTGTAGCGTCACGTTATTATTGTTCTGGTCGGCAACCAAGTTGTAAAATTGAATATTTTTTCACTAAAAGTCATTCCAGCTGCATATTTCGGATATGTAAATGGGAAAGTCACATTAAAACTTTGAAGTTAGCCATGTTGTGTTAATTAACAATTAAATGGCATCAAACCTGTCTGATTTCCAACAGTGAAGTAATTAGACGTACTCAACTTCAAGCATTACCTCAACGATTATCGCCCCTGGATCTCGCGCTCTCTTCGGTCACGTTCTCCACTGGGAAGTCCCATCCCACGAGATGATCCAGCGAGGAACGGGAACAGACCGTGCTCATCCTGGAGACGTACTCAGGGCTACCTGATGAAGGAAAGGACCTAAATAATTAAGGAAAGGACCTAAATAATGAAGGAAAGGACCTATGTAATAAAGGAAAGGACCTGCATATTACTACCAGTGATGTCAGGACGCAGAACGGGTTGTCAAAGATCTACAGTTTGCTCACATACTATAGTAATATTAATCTTGATTGACTAAATCCTGTAGAGACATGACAAGCAAGTACCGGATACTTGAAGGAACACCAATATGCGGTAGGTGAAGGTTCTCAACGAAGGAATAGTGAGTTGTTTTTTTTAAAACAATCCGCAAAATGCCTGTGTTGTTTGGACACACAATAGAATGATGTTGGTAAAGTGTTGAAACCATTTAATAGTGTCATAAAAACATGAACACCAACTCAAAAACACATTGAAGAAGAAATAGACGAACATTATAAGACATTACTATAAACCCTTAAGCCAATCAAATCTACTAATCATCTGCTGGTAACGGAACATAAGAACTGAAAAGCAGGTAAAGGGGAAAAAAAGAAAAAGTCAGACAATTTTAACTGGGAATAAGAAACGACAGAGGTAAATTAGATAAATTAGACTATAACAAGTTTTTTAAAATACAGCCACCTACAATAACACGAGGGCATAGCTACAAGCTGATTAAAGAGAGGTCCAGGTTAGATATTAGGAAATATTGTTTTAGTCAGAGAGTGGTGTCTGCTTGGAATGCATTGCCAGGGGAGGTGGTGGAGGCAGGGACAGTTAATGCGTTTAAGAATAAACTGGATGCGCATAGATTTTAGAGCAAGGTGATGTAAATGTAACTGGTTGTATACAGACTCTGCAGGGTCTTCTAAACCAGTATAAAGACGTTAAGTTAAGTTAAGGTGATAGGCCGCTGGATCAATAACCGACCATTTGCAATATATTTTATCACGTCGAAAGTTTAGGGAGATATGGTAAGAAATCAGATTGAGCTTATATAATAACAGACAGAATCGAAGATGGAGTCACAATGGCTTTAACCTATCTAGATGCAGCAGTAAATTTAGATTACAATTATTAAGTTGCTTCTGTAGGCTTTCATCAGAGACAAACAACGAACGAAAATAACTAACAAATCATAGCAAAAAACAAGACACGACTTAAAAGTTGACTGTAATACCAGGAAGTGCCAGGAAAGTTGGAGATACTACATGCCAGTTATGAAATAGAGTGAACCATCGTTGTCGATGAGGACCGCCGACATCATCCTTGTCACATATTTATATGGTGGGTGGGGGTGCGCATGTGGCTGAACTGGTAAATGCGGGCACGAAAACATCTGCTGC
Source organism: Ariolimax columbianus (assembly GCA_036924085.1). Lineage (NCBI taxonomy): Eukaryota > Metazoa > Mollusca > Gastropoda > Stylommatophora > Arionidae > Ariolimax > Ariolimax columbianus. The sequence continues at coordinate 63,575,299 of JAVGWX010000011.1, forward strand.
ATTTTATTGACGCACAGTATGTAAATTGTTGGATCATCCAACAAGTAATCGATATGATCAATCTGAAGCAAAATTATACTCTACATTGAGGCTTTTAGGACCACACGTGAGGACCTGGCGACGATGGATAGAGGTAAATCGCAGAAATATTCCTCAAGTTCAACATGACAGCAGCACAAGCCTATCACCTGGCGCTAACCAGCAGTCTAGGCATACCTCATCTTTGCTACTCCACAAGACAAGAGCAGGAAGACAACAAAAAACAAGAAGAAGTTAAATATACTTATCTAAACTAAATTAATGTAACCAGGAGTTAATTATACATATCTAAACTAAATTAATGTAACCAGGAGTTAATTATACATATCTAAACTAAATTAATGTAACCAGGAGTTAATTATACATATCTAAACTAAATTAATGTAACCAGGAGTTAATTATACTTATCTAAACTAAATTAATGTAACCAGGAGTTAATTATACATATCTAAACTAAATTAATGTAACCAGGAGTTAATTATACTTATCTAAACTAAATTAATGTAACCAGGAGTTAATTATACATATCTAAACTAAATTAATGTAACCAGGAGTTAATTATACTTATCTAAACTAAATTAATGTAACCAGGAGTTAATTATACATATCTAAACTAAATTAATGTAACCAGGAGTTAATTATACTTATCTAAACTAAATTAATGTAACCAGGAGTTAATTATACATATCTAAACTAAATTAATGTAACCAGGAGTTAATTATACTTATCTAAACTAAATTAATGTAATCAGAAGTTAATTATACTTATCTACACTAAATAAATGTGTTGAGGAGTTAATTATACCTATCCTAACTAAATAAATTTCAGTTCTGAGTTGCTCATTAGAGCGCAGTCGTCAGAACTGGACGTGCGGGTTGGAATGGACCAGTTCTCTGCCGCATGCACAAATTTTGGCCTGACCATAAATGCCAAAAAAACAGAGGTCATGTACCAACCAGCACCAGGCATGCCGTATACAAAACCAGAGACTACAGTCAGCGGGCAGACGTTGAATGCCGTAGACAAATTCACATATCTGGGCAGCACGCTGTCGAGATCTGTCAGCCTAGACGATGAGGTGGCAAGCAGAATAGCAAAGGCCAGCACAGCCTTTGGTAGAATGCGCTCGATGGTCTGGGCACGTCGTGGCATCAGCGTCAAGACCAAACTCAAAGTCTACCGTGCAACCATCATTCCAACCCTACCATACGCTTGCGAAAGCTGGACTGTATACTCTGGACATGCAAGGAGGCTAAACCACTTCCACACAGGTTGCCTGAGGCGAATATTCCACATCCGATGGCAAGATCATGTCCCTGACATCGAAGTTCTCTCAAGGGCTAACATGCCCAGCATCCATGCACTGCTAGAAAAAGCACGACTAGGATGGGCCGGACACCCCGTCCGTATGTCAGACGAGCGGCTCCCAAAGAAGCTTCTCTACGGCGAGCTGAGAGAGGGATGGCGCGAGAGAGGGCGCCCAAAGAAATGTTTTAAAGACGGTCTGAAGGACTCACTAAAACGTTGACAGATAGACATCGACACCTGGGAATGTCTTGCGCAAAACAGTTCTGACTGTAGAAGCGCAGTCAAATCGGGTATAGCTGCCTGTGAAGACGACCGTGTTGTGAAAGCCCAGAGCAGACGCGAGACGCGGAAATCCCGAGCAGCGGGAACACCATCCCCTTCTACAAACCTCGTGTGCCCGATATGTAGCAGATGTTTTCGTGCCCGCATTGGCCTGTTCAGCCACATGCGCACCCACACCCAACAGGGAAATCTGTGACAAGAATGATGTCGGCGGTCCTCATCGACAACGATGGACAGCTATTATTATTAAAACTAAATAAATGTATTAAGGGGTTCATTATATATTTATCTAAACTGTATAATTAAACCTTCACGGTTCCAGAGGTGGTAGAAAATATACCAGGTATTGCAAACAAAAACTGCCAGACCGAAAAAGAAAGGAGAGACACTACCCTAAGCTTCATAACGAAAAGCTACCCAAGCATGGACTGGACCCATGCATACACCGACGGTTCTGTAACAAACACTACACAGAACGGAGGGGCAGGAGCATTCCTGAACCTACCAAATGGCAGAAAAATAACACTGTCATTCGCTACTGGTAAGTACACAAGCAATTTCAGAGCGGAGGCAGAGGCACTGAGGGCGGCAGTGGAAGAAATGGCAACACACAGTGAAAATGAGAGCCACATAGTCTTGCTGACAGATGCTCTCGCCGTAGTCACAGCGCTAAAAAGCCAGAAAAACACTGAGCTTAATGACTTAAGAGCAGCACTCTGCAAACTGTGCCAGCTGTCCGCACCAAAAAGGGTAGTGGTACAGTGGGTTCCGTCACACTGCAACATCCAAGGCAACGAGGAGGCAGACCGACTGGCAAAAGAAGGTGCAAGGCTACCACAAACAGATACCAGTATGACGTACGAAGAGTCAAAACGGCTTATCAAAGCCAGGTACATTACCAAATGGGAAACCGAACATACTGGTTACACCAAAAACGATGCCTATTACCAGTTGAACCGAAGAGAGCAGGTCGTTGTCTTCAGACTTCGCACTGGCCACAATAGACTGAGGTACTACCTATTCAACAAATTGAAGATAGGGTGTACCGACGAATGCCCGTGCGGTACTGGTAAAATGACCACTGAACATCTGCTGCAGAACTGCCCGACATACGGGGATCAGAGAGAGCAGATGTGGCCATTGCCAGTGGAACTGCAAGACAAGCTCTATGGTAGTGGCGAGAGTCTCAGGATGACCGCCGCTTTTTTCGAAAAAATAATGGTTACTGTCTGACTGTGTACGCAGAAGAAGAAGAAGAAACCTTCACGGTAATGTTCCTTAAAGATCTTGCGGTCCCGGCCACCTTGTAAGTGCTTTTATTTAACTTTATGTTACACGAAAACTGCACTTTATTATTTATTTCATCGTATACAATTTGAATTTAATTGATCACTAACTTCTTCTTTCTTTCTTTTCGCTTTTTTGTTTTGTCTGTCAGTTTATGAAAAAGTTTCTTGGCCGTCCCTTAGTATGTGCTTCGTACATGGAGAGTCTCACTGCTTCTATTATTTCTTATATATATCTTTATCGTGCGCGGCCCTTAACTTTGTATCCTTTGTATCGGTCGAGCAATTCTTTTTGAGGGATACTAGTTGGTGTTTGACGATTCACGTGGCGGAACCATTGGTTTGCTATCTCTTGATGAGGTCTAGCACTGGTGGTGTACCTATTAATCTCCTAACATTTTCATTTCTGATTCTATTCATACTTGTTACTCCAAGCATTCTACGCAGGCATTTCATCTCTGTTGTTACGATGTGTCTTTTATCTTTGTTTACTAATGTCCAATTATGGCACTGATAGCAGAATGTGGGCAGGAATATTGTGTTGTATAATGTTCTTTTTATATCCATTGCCACGTACGTACATTAACATACCACAAAGTAAATTTGCTTATATTTCGCCGCTCACGTAGATGGCCGCAGCGTAACACCATATAAAAAACACTGGTTTATAAACATAGATTTCCATTTAATGAAGTCGGTATATGTCACAATTTTTAATAGAGAGTATACGAACATTTGATGTTAGATAGCTCACGAACAAGAGATTACAACGAGAGACTAGTGTTATCTTGAGCAAATGCATGTCGCTAACATAAATTGTCAATTATACATGCATAGCCACCTCACAAAATTGTTCACTGTACTAATTATGTAATATTTATGTAAAAGCAAGTTTACTTGAAGTCACCTGGAAGCTATTCCTAGATTTTGTTAAATATTTGGCTTAGCTAATAGACAACTACCACGATTTAGGATGCTGTGTAACTGATTATGTGTGTCTACAAGACAACAAAAGAGCAGGCTGTCTGTTTATTCATAAAACAGCTTGATCTTATATGATGAAAGAAATGAAGCTATTTCTAGAGCAGCAGCTGCCTCTGGTGGGGAAATGTTCTATTCTTTATTGCAGTTGCTCTCTTGAGATGGCTCAGCTTTCACGAGACAGTGTAACCATTTACCAGCTACCCTGCTTTACTTTCCGCAAAACGAATAAAGTCTAGTAAGCGTGTGGGTGTTGTTTCGAATGCGCACAATGAGTAAGTTTAGGCTTTTGTGAGCCCTGAAGAACACTTTAAGTGTCTGGTTGCAGTACCTTTCTTTACATCCCGAACGTGCTGATAAAGGTGGACCGGAGTCATCCAGGCGGTTGTGCTATGCTTGGCTTCATTTGCGTGTCTCTCGCTACTTCGGGAATCACATCGATCCCACACCTCATTAGCCAGGCCGCCATGAATAGAACCCGTTTCCAGAGAGGCGTGCAAGGAAGCCGTGGTCCGGGTCTTGGTCAATATATTTTGCCTGACCCTGACTAACATGTCTGATCAGTATGTTTTTTCCTGTTGTTATGTTTTTAGTCTTTCTCTTCAAGCATGTGGTAAAACATGGCTGGACAGGGTTTTAGTTAGCATTGATAACCTCATCATGTAATAACAAAACTACAATATTATAATCAGCCACTGCAGAAGCTCATATACAGGTTTCATGCAAATGAACCAGTTGCTGTTGAAATATGTGCATCACATAGGAGCAAAAAGGGGAATTATTGCAAATTCTGGGAAATAAGTTTGCTTTAAATAGGACCATCTGCACTGGTCGCCTGTGCTTTCACATGGTGAACGAATGAATCATGTCAAAGTTGATTGGAGCAGCTCGTCACTTAGAGACATATCCAAGAAGATGCACATACTCTTCCACTCAACATACTTTATCAAACCTGCATTACTGTAGGATGCATCACTTTTTGTTTTTTTCAATGGCCCTCAAATCTATACCGAGACAACAAATCCAATGGCGCAAACACTCACCCTGACAAGCCTACTCTGTCTATCTCTTTCTTGAGTGAGAGAGTGTTGCTGTTAGCAGAGCCAGAATAAGTCAAACTTTTGGCGACCTCCAGAGTGATGCCATCAATCTTTATGGAGAGGAGAGTGTTAATATCCTGTGCTTTGACCTACGTCTTTTCCCGGCTTATGGTGAGCGCAACAGCTTGCATCCCTCAGTGAATCTGTCTCCCAGTCTCTGTAAGGACTCCTCACTATTGACTACTAGAACCGCATTATCGGCAAATAGCATCTCCGTAATGAGCACCGTCCTCATCTTGGTCTTCGCACGCAGTCGAGACAGGTTAAACAGCTGCCCATCTGACCTGGTGTGCAGATAAACACCGCCCACAGACCTGCAATAAGCGTACGATAGGAGCATGGAGAAGACATCCCAAAGAGTGTAGACGCGAGCACACACTCCTCTTTCCCTCAACTCTTGATGATACATCGTATTTGACTGAGCCCTTCATAACAGCGTGAAAAGAAATTATCATGCTACCCAGTTTGTTTGTTTATTTGTTTGTTTGTTTGTTTTTTTTTTTTGGGGGGGGGGGGGGGTGGAAAGGGGGGGGTGGATTGGGGGGGGGCGGGCCAATCTCCTCGAGGAGTTTGAATAGATCCTTTCTAATAAGCAAGAAGAAAGCCTTCTAAGGTCTAGAAACACCATATAGAGCGGCTGGTCCTGTTCTCTGCATTTCTCCTGGATATGGTGAAGAAAGAAAATCATGTCTGTTGTCGATCTACCTTTTCTAAAGCCACAATAGGATTCTGGGTGCACCTTATCCGCGAGCAGTCTTAATCTGTTGAGTAATAAGGGGGCGGGGGGGGGGGGGGGAGCAAACTTTGTCTACAACGCTCGGGATAGCGAGTTCTGGACTGGTCGTCCAGCTCGTTAAAGGAAAGTGAATAGTCGGTTATAGCGTCTCCTTTACAGGTGTAGAGATCGCCACTGGATTCACTGTTCGGTTTGCCGGATAGGAGTTTGCTTGCCTTTCCTACATTAGTATGTCTCCAGCAGCGCCTCTATGAGGCGCCACCTATTACAGAGCCTGCTGCGGGGGGCGACCGAGTACCAGGCGGCATAACTGGGCGGGCAGATTGGACTCATTAGACTTGGTTGACAGTTAATTTTATATATATGTATGTGTGTGTGTGTGTATGTATATGCATGTGTGTGCGTGCGTGTGTGTGCGTGTGTGTGTGTGTGTGCGTGTGTATGTGTGTGTGTGTGTGTGTGCATATGTGTGCACTCGTGCGTGCGTACGAAAGTTTGCATTTGACAAGAATAATAATAATAACTCTCCCGAATGGTGACATGGGAGCAACATATAAGATAACTGAAACCTTCCAAGTGTGTTGTGAACGCGAACTAATGACAGTTATGCAAGGGACTAATAATAACCTCATCGCTTAAAATGAATTGCCACATAAACTATTCTCTCAGGGGCTTACATAATAAATCCTTTGATATAGTTAACTTGAACTGAAACAGGTGGACGAGGTTACCTGATGCTTCGTTAGAGACAGCGGAGGAAGAGCAGGTTATGTTAGCGGGTTAAACTCGTGAAAGTATAATCAAGAAGTGAACTTACAGCGAGAGGTGAGAGACGTGAGGCGTTATCAGTTTACGATATACGGAGGTGATTAATGAGCGAATATTTCACGAAACAAGATTAAAGGACAAAAATATTGCATAAAACGCGGTGAAGGTTACAGCGATGAATATGTGTTCTGCAGTCATTCACATAGATTCTCTGACAAGGTAAGTCAGTAAGTATGTCACAAACTGATATAGAAAAGCTGGAAAATGTGTCATTAAGAGGCAGCAACATCCAGTTAGGTGATTAGTTTAGTTAGCAGATAATATGTGCCACATGCGCGTGCGCAATTGAGGTACAGCATCACGTTCGTACACACAGCTTGTGCAAACAAAGAACATCTGCTATCTGATGTTGTCATTTTGAGGAGTAAAATGTCTTTCTGATAAAGACTTAAAGATATTGATAAGAAAGTGCTTTCTTCAAATAATTTTACAATGCGATGGAACCATGCTGCTTCACTATCTGGAGAGAACGGTTATGCCATCAGCAGGGGAAGTTAACTTGCAGTGTTTTGGGTATTCTCACGGAATGAAGCTAACCAATTTCCAGAAGAAAGATTGTGATGTGAATGTTGTGAAAGATTGTAATGTGAATGTTTTGTCGTATTGTGATATTTTGTTGATTCTTCAGGTTGCATTTCGAAGAATACGTCCACGCCCGACGACTAAAGGAGTACTCTTCCATCATGACAATGCTAGATCACATACGGCTGGATTAACCCAGGAAAAAATGTACCAACTAGGTTGGTAACTTCTTGAACAACCACCTTGCAGCCCCGATTTTGCCCCGAAATGAGCTCCACCTGTTGGGAGCACTAAAACCTCACCATGACAGGTAACGTTTCTCGAACGACGAAGCAATTGAACTCGTCAGGTGCAAATATGGCTGACAGTAGATCAAAGACTTATTCGCTGCACGTGTTGGTGCACTGATAAAGCGATTGGATAAGTGTATCAACGTTGATAAATTAGGGAATAATTTATGGTGCAATAACAATAAGTGATGTTCAAGTTCATATCTTATTTAGTTGTGTTTATTAAATATTCATATGTGACCTTTTTACTGACTTCCCATGCTTTCTGTTATGAAAATAAATCATGAACAAGCAAAATATATGATGGCGAGAAGTACACGTGGTGAGCCGGGGTCTTTGAGTATGACAAGGACAAGAATAGCACCACTGCCTCACAGAGAGCTTATCGCAAGAAGCGACTAACTGTATGACATGGCATAATACCGACCATGGTTAGGTGGTTTGTTAAAAGCAGCATAGATGACGTCTAACAGGCTGCGAGTATACTTATCTCTAGTGTTTGAATGGACTCGCACATCGGTTAAGCAGTCTCCGTAAGCGCTTGTCCCAACGCAGCATATTAAGCTGCTCGAGCATAGCCGGCTAAGCAGGAAACCATTCTCTCAGCTACATCCAGTTCAAACCGGAGCTGGGACCTGAACAGGGGCATCTGCCCCTGTAGAACTACAGGTCGACTAAGAACTAAGAAGAAGAGAAAGACAAACAGGTGTGCAATGTAAAATATGTGTATCAAATCTGTATTTACCATTCAGTCAGAGGTTTTCAATTGTAGTTTTTATCATTAATGTATGAATTAATCCGAGTGATTATTGGCTTAAAAAGAATATGGCCACTGTCTCCTTCCAATTAGGTTATAAATGGCGACTAAAAACGGATGTGCGTGAGACTAGCTATATTGCTATGTAAAACCATTGCAGTTGAAGCTACCATTATGAATGGTTGGATACATGCTCCATGTAAAGGGACCAGCTAGTGGTGGCCGAATGCTTCAATTAGAGCAAGCAAAAGGCGAATAATGTCGGACCGAAAGGTGTAAATATCGCAGTAAAGCTGTAAACTAGCGACACAACGCATTCCGTTCTTCAGACTACATTCTGCTACTTCCCTGTTTTAGGGCTTGGTGGCGGGAGATTGAGAGCGTCCAGGGCTTGGTGGTGGGAGATTGAGAGCGTTCAGGGCTTGGTGGCAGGAGATTGAGTGGAACGAAGAAGAAGAAGAGAAGAATTAATTATGCAATCAATTAATAATTCAATCGTACAATAAATTAATCAGTCATTCAATCCAAATTTCAATAAATCTTTACATAAGTTACTTCCAGAGCTTTGGACGCATGTCTCGTAGTCTGAGAAACTAGTTAGAACCCAGTCTGGTAGCAAAAATCTAACCGGAGGTGACATTTTGTATGTAACATGTTTACACTGCGCAGGAACTGCAATGGACAAGTTACGTTTTCCCAGAGCCTCATAAATCTTTCCGCCGACCACTGCACTGATTGGTCATTTCCTTGAAATATTTGTCATACTTTTCTTGTTATGGCTGTCATCATCAGTTGTTATTGCGAGTTGATTTTGTTAGGCTTATCTATTATTATAACGTGATATTTTTTGCTTATATCAATAGGAGCTGCCAGCCGACGATAACAAGCGTTATTGCTTAACTCATTGATTCGTCCCAAGTTTTTATATCTCAGACTGTCATTTCAGAAAGCCGCTTTAACTTTTATTTTGTCAGTTCTTGTAACTTGTTATCGCCAAATGACGTATAGGCCAATCACCAAGCGGACCACTTTTCTGGAAGCCTGTCCAAAAAATGCGTTTTTAAAAATGTCATTCAAGTCTGTGTTGTCGATCTACATGTTTTATTATTATGTCACGGTGATAGGACTAGCCAGGGTCAGGTGTAACATATTGTCGTGTCTTGTATCGGGAAAAAGCCTGTGCTGCTGAAGCCTGGTCAACGAGGTAGGAATAAACACTGTAATCTGTATTTAGATAATCCTATTGAGAAGTCTAGCATTGCAATACGTTCAGGACCGCCAGGAACCACATAATTCAGTGCATCCAGGATCGATAGGTCCACATTATACAATACATCCAGGATCGATAGGTCCACATTATTCAATACATCCAGGACCGCCGAGGTCCAACTTATTCACTACATCCAGGACCATCGAGGTCCACCTTATTCACTACACCCAGGACCACTGAGATCCACATTATTACTACATCCAGGACCGCCGAAGTCCAACTTATTCCCTACACATTGGGAAATAGGAAAAAACCACTGCTTACAAAAATTGTCAGAGTAAAGAACTCAGAACGGACAACGACAAAAGCAATAGAGTTAAACTTCCAGAACTAGCATACGGAGACCATTGTGCTCAGACAGGAAAGTCTATTCAATTTCATTCATAAGAAACTTTCTGCGCTGTGACGCCAAAATGCACACGAATCTTGCAGAGCATACCTTTCCGGCTTGTTCGTTTCAAGTAAACAAATAAATTAACATATTTTTGGAGGAAAAATAAAACAAATGTGTGTGTGTGTTTATTTATATTTGCTTGTTGTCCTTTTTGTTTACTCCAGCAGGTGTACGGGAAATGGATACAAATAACTTTGGTCTCGCTTAGGACTTCTGCGCGAAAACACTGTGTGTGATTTTACAGTGTTAGTTTCTGTAGTAATATGTTTTACACGATGAGGTCGCTAGTGCAATGTACAACTCTCTTTAGTCAATTTTGACCACGAGCACTGACGTGCAATAGTCTTATTTCCTAATCTTTCCTGTATGGTATGGAGCCCAGGATCCACTCGGGGAATATATATATTTCAGATACAAACACATTATGATGAAGAAAATTAGACAGCTGATAAATAGTATTTTGATACCGACTCTCTGCTACCAGTGTCAGACATGACCTTTCACAGAGGCATAAGAAAGAAAAATCAAAGTATGCGAAATGAAGTGATTGAGAAAGGCTGTCGGGGTCACAAGGATGGACAGAGTACGAAACGGAGTAATCAGATAGACGGTGGGTGCAACACTGCGCAAGGTGTACATAAAAAGGCAGAGAATAAAATGGCTCAGACACCTGACAAGAATGCAACCAATGTTACCAGCTGCTCGTATCTACAATACCAGATACCGGGGTTGCAGAGTAAGCGACAAACCACGAAAAAGATGGAAAGATGGTGTCAGTGCGACACTGAGGAAACACGGAATGACAACAACATCGGCAACAACTTACCAGAAATTACTTGGCAGAAGATGGAAGCACGTGTGGAATCCCATCCATTTGTTTAATACACAGCTAAGCAAAATTTATTTCAACGTGTTGCTGATTATACTAGAGGCAGACATACACTGGACTTCATATTTTATACAGAGAAAAATATGATTGTCTTCTTCTTCTTCATCGTTCGCAGTCAGACAGTAAACATTATTTTTTTCGAAAAAGGCAGCGGTCATCCTGAGGCTGTCGACACTGCCATAGAGCTTGTCTAGTGTTGCCACTGGTGATGGCCACATCTGCTCTCTCTGATCCTCGTATGTCTGGCAGTTTTGCAGCGAATGCTCAGCGGTCATTTCCCCCGTACCACACGGGCATTCGTCGGTGCCACCTATCTTCAATTTGTTGAATAGGTGGTACCTCAGTCTATTGTGGCCAGTGCGAAGTCTGAAGACCACGACCTGCTCTCTTCTGTTCAACTGGTAATAGGCATCGTTTTTGGTGTAGCCAGTATGTTCGGGTTCCCATTTGGTCATGTATCTAGCTCTAATAAGCCGTTTTGACTCTTCGTATGTCATACTAGTATCTGGTTGTGGTAGTTTTGCACCTTCTTTTGCCAGTCTGTCTGCCTCCTCGTTGCCTTGGGTGTTGCAGTGCGTTCATTGGGTATTCGTGCATCTTAGCTTTGGCTATTTCTGCAAAGTTTCTCCGCTTTAGTTTCCCATTTCCGAAATTGTTTAGTCTCTTGTGCATTGGCTGGTCAGTCAGTCTTCAGAGTTTCTCTGCAGTCTCTTCTGTCGGTCATGGATTGCAGTTTTGTAATCTTTTCAAGTTCTACAATTGATAAATATGATTGGAAATGTTAAAGTTGGTGAACTATTCGGCTCAAGTGACCATTAAATTGTCCGTTGGGATCTCGTAGCTCCGAAAGATGATAGAATATGTCTAATAACTTACAACTACTCTAGAACAGATGTACAGTAGTTGGTAGATGCAGCAAGCCACATAGTATAAATAACTATTTTCACTGGGTTAGATGTGCAGAAAGATTATGATAAATTGAAGTCTATACTTGATCACCTGAAAAAGGAATTTGTTCCAAGTGGGAGATTGAACACCAAAAGGAAAAAATGGATAACTCGATCCGTGGAGAAGAGCTTAGAATAAAGCTTGAAAAAAATATGTAGATAATGGAAAGTCTAATGAAATATATTTAAAATATTTGGAAATCCAAAAAAAAATCTTATAAAGTAAATAGATCTGTAAAGACTGACTTTGAAAAAAAAACTTGCTGAAAATATCAAAACTGATAGCAAGAGCTTTTTATTCCTATGTTAGACATAAACAGAGAACAAAAGACACTATAGGCACACTCCAAGATAGTAAGAGAAATATAATAAGAGAAAAGTTTGAATCTGCAAATCTCATTAATCCTTTCTTCAGCTCAGTCTTCACTAATGAAGATTGCTCCAAGATCCCTGAGCCGTTAGATATCATCCACAGGAATATATACACAAAGAGATTACACTCAATCGACATTACTAGGGAAATGTGTTTTTTTTAAATTGGAATATTTCAAAGTGGATAAAAGTTCTGGGTATGACAGTATTCATCCAAAATTGCTATTTGATCTCAGATTCTTGCTGGCAAAACCATTGTCCAAATTTTATTATCAAACTATTGAGAAGAAGATTATTCCAATGGATTGGAAAGATGCAGTTGTGATCACCTTGTTAAAAAAAAGGGCAAGAAATCAGATCCAGGCAATTACAGATCAGTGATTTTGTCAAGCAAACACTGCAACATTTTAGAGTCTATTATTAAAGACAACCTAACTATGCAGTTGGACAAGTTTAATCTCATCAAGAAGAGCCAGCATGGTTTTATTAAGGGGCGATCGTGCTTAACAAATCTATAAGAATTCATGGAAGAGGTTACCAATATGTTGAATGTTGGAGAGCCAGTAGATATTATTTATCTGGATTTTGCAAAGGCCTTTGATAGAGTACATTTTCAGAGATAATTTAGGAAATTGAAATCACATGGTACAGGTGGAGGAGTTGCCAATATGATAGAAAATTGGTTAACAGGCAGAAGGCAAAAATTAAGCATACATAAGGAGTCATATGACTGGTGTGATGTTATTGAAGGAGTGTCTCAGAGATCGGTATTAGGACCAATTAATTTTGTTCTTGATATTTATAAATGATTTAAATAATGATATCGCATCCATGATTGCAAAATTTGCGGATAACACACAATTATTCAGCAGGGTCTGTTTTCCGGCAGAGGTGGATCTATTGAGATCAAATGTAGCTACTATTCATAAGTGGTCTGTAAGCTGGCAGATGGAGTTTAATGTAGACAAATGTACAGTCATTCACATGGGAAGATCAAATATGAAACATAATGGAACGATGGGAGTGAACAATATTAGACAGATGGAAAAGAAAAGGGACATATGTGTTATAATAGATCGTACGTGTAAGGTGCGAGAGCAGTTCCATGTGGCTGTGAAAAATGCTAATGTAATGATGGGTATGATTAAAAGAAACATTACACATCGAAGCAAGGAAGTGATAGTCAAACTATATAAATCATTGCTGAGACCTAAATTAGAGTCATGTATTCATGTGTGCAGTCTTTATTACAGAGTGGATATAGACATGATAGAAAGGATACAAAGAAAAGCTACCAAAAAAATGATCGCAGGATTCCAGAATTATAGTTATGAGGAGAGATTTGGAAAAACTGGTCTACTATGTCTAGAAAAGAGAAGAATTCGAGGTCACGATACAGGTTTATAAATTAATAAATGGAAAGAATAAATTATACTATAGCAAGTTTTCAAAGTTTAACCGACTACAAGAACTATGGGGCATAGCTTCAAATTATTTAAAGGCAGGACCAGATTGAATATTAGGAAACATTTTTTCATTCATAGAGTGGTGAATGATTGGAATGCATTGCCACAGGATATGGTGGAGGCAGGGTACGTTGATGCATTAAAGAATAGATTGGATGATCACAGTTATTTTTAAAGTGGAATAAACTGGTTGTATACATAATCTGTAGAGTCTTCTAAACCAGTATGCTGAAGTTAAGTTAAGTTTAGTTAAGTTAAGACAAAGATGGTACACGACAGAAAACTACACCTCCTCACGCCGTCTAACGACCAAAGTAGATATGATATGATGATGATATATATGCACGTAGAAAGAGAGAGAGAGAGAGAGAGAGAGAGAGAGAGAGAGACAGAGGGAGTGAGAGAGAGAGAGATAAAGAAAGTGTTAGGTGGGAGCATACAAGAAATAAAACCTACAGATTTAGAATAATGCAAAAAGTAAAAACGTCTCAAGTTGTATTCGTAACGGCATCCTTTCGTGTGAGACTGTTGTATATTAAAGATGCACAGTGACTTTTGAAATGTAACGAGCCGTTGTGCGGAGCTTATGTCTTTATTATTATTGCAAGTGAGTATCAACATATTCCAAATGCGTCCATTATCCTACGTGACTTCCGCATGTCAAGACCTGGATATGTATTATATGTATAAACCCTTGTGGTTTTGATTTTCAGACAAAAATAGGTACAGGTGAGGTTAATTTCATAAAGGTAAACATAAAACAACGTCAGGTGTGATAACTCTTGAACAAAATGAAACGTCTGGCTGTTTCTAGTTTTCAAGTGCTTTAGTTGAGTGCCAAGTGGCTAGCATCGGGGTCTTACCAAGATCCCCGCCTTACGTCCACGCCATGCACATAAACACATACTGAATTACAGCATCGTGACTACCGAGGTGGGGATCGACACTGTGATCCCGATAGTAGAGGGAGCTGAGACGCTAGTCTGATCAGGCACTATCTCGCTTCCATATAACGTTACCTGGAAACAGGCTGTTTCAAGGCAGTCTGGCTAACGAGATGTGGATCGATGTCCTCACCGTAGTAGTGAGCGTCGCCCATATGAGGCTAAGCATAGCACAACTGCCTTGAGGACCACGGTCCACCTTCATCAGCACGCTCTGGGATTGGAGGAAAGCTACTGCAACCAACTTTTAACGACTTTTTTATGACGCACAAAAGAGTAAACATACTCATTGTGGTCATTAAACAACAACAACAACAACAACAACAACTCCCCATAGTAGGGTTCTCAGTGAGAAGCTTATCATTGCACTACAACCATGTGAGTCGAGACTCACCTTCGTCAGTACTCTTTTGGATATAAGACTCCCTTTACCCGCTGCCAGAGAAAAAGTCACTAGGAGCTCAGTACGAGTAGCATCACTGACAACTAAGGACTACAGGCATTACAAGACACAATAAATAGTAGCAGTTACCACCAACTGGAAGAAGATCGGATACTAAAGCGGTCATGGGAGATAAAAAGTCAAGGACGCAGACCCACAGGACGTCCCAAAGTACGTTGGGAAGACAACATACGAAAGTCTCTAAGTGATCGAGGGTTGGATCGGAAAGAGGCCAGGAAAAAGACGACGCATAGAGCAGCGTGGCGTTCACTCTTGCAAACCTCTACACCTCACGGTAGAAGGGGAGCGACTAAGTAAAGTAAGTAAGTTACCACCAACATAGACATTCGTGTTCCTTGTGTATGATATAGTACAACTTGTTTGTACATTCGTGTTCCTTGTGTATGATATAGTACAACTTGCTTGTACATTCGTGTTCCTTGTGTATGATATAGTACAACTTGCTTGTACATTTGTGTTCCTTGTGTATGATATAGTACAACTTGCTTGTACATTCGTGTTCCTTGTGTATGATATAGTACAACTTGCTTGTACATTCGTGTTCCTTGTGTATGATATAGTACAACTTGCTTGTACATTCGTGTTCCTTGTGTATGATATAGTACAACTTGCTTGTACATTTGTGTGTATGTGGAAAAGTGGGTAGCAACAGATTGCTGTTTCATCTTCTTAATAGTCCCTCTTCTACCTTGTCTTTTACCGTACTTACTTAATCACTACTCATCTATCTAGAGTTGTAGAGTCTTCTACCTTACTATCTAGTCACTCCTCATCTACCCTGGATTGTAGAGTCCTCTACCTTACTTATCTAGTCACTCCTCATCTACTCTGGGTTGTAGAGTCTTCTACCTTACTTATCTAGTCACTCCTCATCTACCCTGGATTGTAGAGTCCTCTACCTTACTTATCTAGTCACTCCTCATCTAACCTGGGTTGTAGAGTCTTCTACCTTACTTATCTAGTCACTCCTCATCTACCCTGGGTTGTAGAGTCTTCTACCTTACTTATCTAGTCACTCCTCATCTACCCTGGGTTGTAGAGTCTTCTACCTTACTTATCTAGTCACTCCTCATCTACCCTGGGTTGTAGAGTCTTCTACCTTACTTATCTAGCCACTCCTCATCTACCCTGGGTTGTAGAGTCTTCTACCTTACTTATCTAGTCACTCCTCATCTACCCTGGGTTGTAGAGTCTTCTACCTTACTTATTTAGCCACTCCTCATCTGTGGAGGTGATCGGTAAATATTGCAATCGATGTTTGCAGACAACCAGTTGATTGACCTTTTGCGTCATTGCATGAAGGAAGGTGTGTCACTTATTGAGATTCGTGAAAGCCATGGGAAGGATTAACTTCCTCAACAGATCTCTTTATATCAAAGTCCATATTATGGAAGTTGGAGAACCTGCGCTTCAAATTGAACTCGGGAGCTATGGGAGTATTACTCTTGGCAGGGCATCCAACCAGTAGAGGTCCTTGGAGAGAGACTAGATGAAGGGGCCGAGGCGCAGGTGGAGCCCTACAGGCGTGGCTGCAGAACCCACCGGTGAGTGATTTATGTTCTTCGTTGCAACAATCCGCCCTCACTCCATAGGTTAGATTGTATTACTCTTTGCTATTTGTCATCTATCTTCTTCTTCTTCTTCGTCGTCGTACGCTATCAGACGTCAACCTGTATTTTTTCGAAAAAAGCAGCGGTCATCCTGTCGACACTGCCATAGAGCTTGTCTAGTGTTGCCACTGGTGATGGCCACAGCTGCTTTCTCTGATCCTCGTATGTCGGGCAGTTTTGCAGCAAATGTTCAGCGGTCATTTTCCCGGTACCACACGAGCATTCGTCAGTGCCACCTATCTTCAATTTGTTGAATAGATGGTACCTCAGTCTATTGTGGCCAGTGCGAAGTCTGAAGACCACGGCCTGCTCTCTTCTGTTCAACTGGTAATAGGCATCGTTTTTTGTGTAGCCAGTATGTTCTGTTTCCCATTTGGTCATGTATCTAGCTCTAATAAGCCGTTTTGACTCTTCGTATGTCACAATCTGACAAAGATGGCGACATAACTGGCTGCAAGTCTACATTTCTCTACTGTTTTGGATCATTATGGATGCCGCCAGACCACGGATTTGCCTGGAATTCACACAAGTCGACGACTTACACTTGTGTTCACGGAAACGTAAAGTTGTTTTCCGTCTGGACTTGTTATTTCGTGTTTTTTTGTGTGTGATTTCTTCCATCCGTTTATCCTGGTCTGGGCGCCGGCTGAATGGCGCTACGCTTATTCCTGTGTCGTATTTCACGGGTTAGTTCTGCCGGTTCACCTTCACGAATATGGCGTGTGGGAATTTTAGATGCTACTATGATGAGCTGAATACAGCTGGGGAGAGATGCCAGAGTCACTCACACGCTGAGTGTTGTCCATACGACCTCTTGTGGTTATCGAAAAGGCACGATAAACTGCGTTAGATGCCTTCCCACCTTTCTACCCTGCGGGTTACATGTTTACGGAATGGCTTCGGTGGTAACCCTGAGGCAAAATCTGCATCCTATGCTATCCCCAGTCGTCTCGATGAATGTCTTGCCACTGGCAAAAGGTAGCTTAGGCTCTGTGAGTGAGGTTGACAAAAGGCGCAGTTTCCAAATCACCGCGCAAGTCACCCATTTCAGTGGACACAGCAAGTGATACGACTGTCCACACGGCTGAACAAAGAGAGTTGTCTTCATCACTTGTGATGAACAACTATGTCACACTAGTATCTGGTTGTGGTAGTCTTGCACCTTCTTTTGCCAGAGGTCCACATAGCCAGATCGTCTGCAAACATTGAGCTATGGGCTCTTCTTGGTATATTCTCTGTTATGTTATTTATATACACCAGGAAGAGTGTGGGTGATTGTACTCCCCCTTCGGGTACTCTCTGCTTAAGTGTCACCTTTTTTCTCATCTGCTCTTGTACTTGAACTCTGGCTGTTCCGTTTTTGAGGTAGTGACTGATCCATTTGTACATTTTCCCACAAACTTCACTTCTTCGTAGCTTGACTTTAAGTCCCTCTTTCCAGACTTTGTCAAATGCCTTTTCCAGGTCCACCCAAACGGCTATTGTGTGTTTTTGCTCCTGGTAGGCATCTTCTATTTCCTGAGCTATGAGGGTGACCTGATCCTCAGTGGATCTGTGCTGTCTAAAGCCTGCTTGCTGTGGAATTAGTATGTGTTTTTTTTCCAGATGCCACATCAGTCTGGCGTTTATCATACGTTCCATCAGTTTGCCTACACAGCTTAGTAGGCTGATAGGCCTGTATCCAATTGGATCTGTTTTGTCTTTTCCTTTCTTTGGTACTGGTACAAGTACTGCGTCTTTCCATGCCTGGGGTAAAATACCCCTTTTCCAGCTTTGGTTCAGGAGTGATAGTAACTTCCTCTTTGCTGTTTGGCCCAGCCCCATCAGCATTTCGTTTGTTATCCCATCTTTTCCGGGAGATTTCCTTTTCTCTATCGTTCTCATGGCCTCTTCCATTTCATTCATCGTTAGTTTTGCCATCATGTGCTCTTCTGGTGCCATATTGATGTTGTCGTGCCCCTTTTGCTCTTCACTAATGTCTGTATGCCTATCTGCAGGGACATCAATGTGGTTTGCTCTGACATAATGTTCAACAAAGGCGTTTGCTACTTTTTTTCCAGTGAGCATGGTGTCGCCCTGCTTGATGGTAATTTGTTTGTTTGATGGAGTTTCGTCATTCATGGCTCTGACTAATTTCCATAGTTTGTTCCCATCTTTATCTAAATTAAGGCTTTCTGTTTTGTTTTTCCAGTTTTCTCTTGTTGTTTGGTTTAGAGTGTATTTGTATTTCGCCGTGGTGGCTTGGAGGGCGATATTTGCTTCCATAGTTTGTTCTCTCTCTCTGCCTTGTTCCTAGCATTTGAGACTTCGTCTTTCGCTTTCTGCAATTCATTGTCATCTATCAATTATCCCCATGGCGGATGGAGAGAAGCTGGTCAGCGGACATTGCCTCTCTGCATCTATGTGATGATTTTCCAGGTGACGGGAAATGCCAGACGTGCCGTCACTACAGAACATCTGACATAACTGACTGAGGAATGATGCGATGATCGACTCAAATGTGCGTGCTACGTCCGTGGCATGATGTAAGGATCCTAGGACACTGACACACTGCGGATACTCAAAAGATGCGTCCATACCCTCACCTTCGATATCATGATGCCTCTAATACAGCAGACTCATTACGAACTCACACTGATTGAGGCCCTTCCGGGAAGTACTGGGATGCATAGGGCTCAAAGCTATATCATCATCATCATCATCCCTAACAACGGTACTTAAATCATGATCCCAAGCACTTGAAATGCAGTTCTGTTGCAGCTGTTTCCACATGGCGAGGTTGTCAATCATTTACACAACGCTACCTAATCGTTTTCTACGACATGCACGGAAGAAAGTAGTGGACCCACTCTGTTTGACCCAGGATCCACTCCATTGGTCTATCACTAACTAAATGCCTGAATAGATCTTCGTTAAATTATGTAAATTGTATTCATTCCAAGCACTCGAAACAGTCCTCTATTGTTATTTTACGTCATCTTACACCTATTCCCTTCTTTAGAACAGCCAAGGGTGGACAGAGCAATAATTAAACTAATGCCGTACTGGACTTTTATGAAATCCAAACAACGAACATGGAACTCAAATTGGGGAATAACAAACCCAGTCCAGTCGCAATTAAGAAATGGTTCAGACAGGGATGTATTCTATATCCGAGCCAATTTAATTTGGGCTCGACGATGATGAAGAAAGAAGCCACTAGAAATTGTAAAATATGGATCAAGGTAAATGGAGAACGAATACGTACCATCACATTTTCGGATGATCAAGTCATCATATGAGGGACAGAGACATCATTACATATTCTACTCACGGAACAGAAGACAGTGACGTGACATCATCAGAAGATTTCAACACCAGTCCCAGGACTGACTAACAGGACAGTGACGTGACATGATCAGAAGTCCTCAACACCATTCCCAGGACTGACTAACAGAAGACAGTGGCGTGACATGATCAGAAGACTTCAACACCAGTCCCAGGACTGACTAACAGAGGACAGTGGCCTGGCGTAATCAGAAGACTTCAACACCAGTCCCAGGACTGACTTGCCTGCTGCTGATCATCTGTCTGTGTCGGAAGTGTGTAAGTCGCGTGCCTGCTGCCTTTCCTGGTTGTGGTAGCCGTTTCTCGGTAACAGTTATATTTCGTGACTCTATTCATCCAGGAGTCTTTGTGCCAGAGGAGGAGATAATAGGCACACTGTAGTATACTATGGCATAACTGTCGACAAAACCGACTAAGTACGGTTGTACTCGAGCCAGGCACATGGACTACCTCTACAAGAGCACACACATGCTTTGACACGGGCTTCCCCCTAGGAGGCCAAATGTAGTGATGACCAAATACTCCTTGTTGTTTTTGTTGTGAATGCCCACAATGAGTAGGTTTACTCATTTGTGCGCCCTGAAAAGAACATTTAATGACGGGTTGCAGTAGCTTTCCTCACATCCCGATCGTGCTGATGAATGTGGACTGTGGTAATCCATACGGTTGTGCAATGCTTGGCTTTATCTGCATGGCGCTTTCTACTGCGGGGATCACATGGATTCCCCACCTAGTTAGCCAGACTGCCAAATCATAGATAAAGGGGTGCCAGTGGACGTTATTTATCTAGACTTTGCAAAGGCCTTTGATAGAGTACCTCATTAAAGATTATTTCGAAAGTTAAAATCACATGGAATAGGTGGGGAAGTTGCCAAATGGATTGAAAATTGGTTAACGGGAAGAAGGCAGAGGGTGGGCATAAATAAGGAGTACTCTGAGTGGAGTGAAGTGAAAAGTGGTGTGCCACAGGGCTCGGTTTTGGGACCAATTTTGTTCTTGATATTTATAAATGATTTGGATATTGATATGAGATCCATGATTGCAAAATTTGCTGATGACACAAAACTATGCAGTAGTGTCTCATCTAAAGCGGAAGTGGATATATTGATGTCGGATTTAGATAAAATTCGAGAATGGTCTGTAAGCTGGCAAATGGAGTTTAATGTAGATAAATGTACAGTCATCCACATGGGTAGATCCAATATGGAACATAATTACAGAATGGGAGAAAACAATATTAGAAAGATAGATAAGGAAAGGGACCTAGGGGTTATAATAGATCATACAGGAAAGGTGAGTGAGCAAGTTAAGGTAGCAGTGAAAAAGGCAAATGCAATGTTAGGTATGATAAAAAGAAATATTAAACATAGGAGCAAGGAAGTGATCGTCAAACTGTATAAAGCTTTAGTTAGACCTAGATTGGAGTACTGTGTACAGGTGTGGAGTCCTTATCATAGAGGGGACATAAACATGCTAGAAAGAATACAAAAAAGAGCGACAAAGATGATAGTGGGATTCCAGAATTACAGTTATGAGGAACGACTCAGAAAAACCGGCCTACAGTGTCTCGAAGAGAGAAGAATTCGTGGTGACTTAATACAGGTTTATAAGATGATCAGAGGAATTGATAAATTAGACTATAACAAGTTTTTAAAAATACAGCCACCTACAATAACACGAGGGCATAGCTACAAGCTGACTAAAGAGAGGTCCAGGTTAGATATTAGGAAATATTTTTTTAGTCAGAGAGTGGTGTCTGCTTGGAATGCATTGCCATGGGGGGTAGTGGAGGCAGGGACAGTTAATGCATTTAAGAATAAACTGGATGCGCATAGCTTTTAGAGCAAGGTGATGTAGAAGTAACTGGTTGTATATAGACTCTGCAGGGTCTTCTAAACCAGTATAAAGACGTTAAGTTAAGTTAAGTTAGCTAGAAAACATCGGCAACTTTTAAATTCACTGTTACTCAACAACTACGTGAATTAATTATGTTAACATAATTGCGGTTTAATTATGTTAACAATTTGTTTAGTCACATCACAGATCTGGTTTTCAGTTTAGCTTATTTATGGTATGCAAAACGTCACTTCAGCAAATGTCTTTTCAAAGTTCTGCAGTAAATCATTGGTAATTTTATTGATTGAAAATCTGGAAGTAAAAACTGTCTGGTGGTGTATAAGAAATGGAAAATATTCACTCACCACTACACTAAATGTGTCACAACGCGGTGTATCTGCATCATTAACACCTTTGCATATTATTGGAAGGCGTAGACTAACCTTAATTGTGTAAGTATATTACAATGGCGATAATAGTTAAACTCGCAACGTTCAAAAACACCTCAATGAAGCTGTTCAAATATTTCTCTACAGAGGCCAAACCTGGGTGTCATCATCATTGTACAAGTATTCATGGACATAACAAGAGAATGCTGCACCCTTTAAAGGTAAAGGTGGGTCCCAAGACAACGTTGCCTTAGGGGATGAAGAAACCTTTTCATGGACTATGCCGCAGTCTTTGTTAGGTGAGGTGGCAAGCTTTGAGCGTAAAATCAACATTCATCCTCATGATGGATCCAAGACTAAGTCCATCTTCAAGTACCTCGAGAAAGCAAGGCAGAAAGGAAAGGTTTGAGTTTTTACACCAAAATTATTACAGAAAAAATGTATAAAAATGTTTGATTCTAAAGAAACAGTTTCATTGAAGAAATTGAAAGTTTGACTGCGAAATATCGACATTGCTATCTCAAAATCTACATTATGAAAAACGGCATTATGTATAGGCTTCATTTTTCACAAGTATACAGATGGAAGAAAATGTCATTTGTGAAAAGTCATGCCTTCTAGGTTCAAGTACTTACGTGAAATAAGAGAAATATGTAGAGAATGTTATGATATTGTGTATATAGATGAAACATGGATCAATGATCATCACACGAATCAAAGGAATGGTAGTCATTAGATGAAACGTTTAAAGCATTGTTTCAAGTAGCAAAGGAAAATGACTGCTAATAGACCATGTAACCAGCAAACATAATGGACAATTGAAGAATACTTAATTCATTTTCACTTCAAAATCAACAATCTGGACCATCACACAGAGATGAAAGGTCAAATATCTAGAGAGTGAATTTAGAAAAGTGTTCTTCTGTCCCTAGGTAGACACCCTCTCTTGATAATGGACAATGCATCTTTTCACAACACAGTGCCACAAGAAGAGACATTGTACCAATGTTATCAAATTCGAAGGGTAAAATAAAGATACAAAGAAACACATTCAGTTTAGCAAAATGTACTTCCGACCTGAAGTGGGGCCCATTGTAAAGAAGACATATAGGACAGACATTTCATGATGACAGAATAGTCCAGGAGCATGGTTGTATGTGTTTGAGACTGGACACAGATTGCAAAGTTTTCAAATCATACGCGGGTCCAGCAGAGAAGGGTGTCTGAAAATACAGAATAGGAGTGTGTACTACCAGCACGATACAGGAACCATCAATATCTACACTATCCACCATAAGCTGAGGGGGACTGGGCACCTATGGGTCTGCCCGGCGTGTTTTTAGCAGAACAGAACGCCTCGTAAAACTCCCAAAATAATATTGCACGCACACACACTCCCTATCCTCTTTGAAAAAAAAAAATATATAAATATCAGTGCATCTTATTTGGAACTAGCTGTAGAAATCCCTACACAGGGTAAATGAAGATACGCCTATGGCTCATAAACCATAAACATTTGCTGTTTGTACAAATACAGTAAAGTATGTTTTAGGAGAAAAAAAATTGGTTGTTGAAAAAGATCAAAGAAAGCCCTCCACATTGATATAGTGGTAGTCCCTTGAAAATGTAAACTAACAATATCTCAATGTTACAGCAAATATAAGACCACATTGAACAAATCATGTTGATACATTACTGAATTTTGGAGAAATTATATTTGAGGGCACATGTTTGCGAGTGAACTTTAGACATCAGCATTTTATGAGGTTGATTGGCTGGTTCTGTTCCTCGCTATCATTCTTTGCTGAACAACAAGCCAGGTATCCCTTTACAGTTCGATTGACTGGAACGTCTCGATAATGGAGTTGTTTAATGCCCACAATGAAAACGTTTTTACTTTGTGCGCACTGAAAAGAGAGTTAAGTGTTGGGTTGTAGTTGCTATCCTCATATCCCAAGTGTGCTGATGAAGGTAGACCGTGCTGCTGCTGGCGATTGTGTTATGCTTGGCTTCAACTGCCTGACTCTCACTACTACTGGGATCACATTCAACCACATCTTGTCAGCGAGACTGCCCTTAAACAACCTGTTTACAGGGAACGCTTCACGGAAGAGAGATATTGTCTTGGTCAGTATATTGTGCTTGACCCTGATGCGACATCCTAGTCAGTACGTTGTGCCTGTCCGATTTAAAGTCTATTGTGAGAAGATAAATCTCTACTGCATTTGTAGGAGAGGAGACTAATGTCTGGTCAGGCAAAATATACTGATCAGACATGTTAGACAGGATCAGGCAAAATATACTGACCAAGACCCTAACCTCATTTCCACTCAGTCGTCCCTGGGAACAGGCTGTTTAATGGCAGTCTGGCTGACAATGTGGGGGCCACATGGTATCGAGCGACACACAGATGAAGCCAAGCAGAGCACAACAGTGTGCAGTGTGACACCAGTCTTCAGCACGCTCTGGCTATAAACGTAAAGAATCCGCAGAGTGTATACAACTGCCACATTTGAACCCTTCAAACAACACACCCCCCCCCCAATAAATTTGCATGCGAAGGGAGCTAAGCACAAATATATTGTGTACCAATTATTAATGCTATCCTCTTAAAACTATTTTCAATGCAGCCGATTGCTCGTTTGCTGATACAGTATGAAACGAAATCACTTCCTTCCACTACAAGATCACGTTATTCTACCATTTCTGTATTATTACATTATCTGTTACTGAGATATTAGCTGCCTATCAACCAATGATGACTACAGCATTAGAATTGACAGATTTTTACGATTCATCTAAAGTATGGGTTCCCAATCCATGGGTCGTGACCCCAAATGGGGTGGCAAAGGCTTTTCTGTGGGGTCGCCGACCGATACAGTAAAATAAAATAAATATTTATCTTAAAGTAATTTTAATTTTTAATTGGGTGTCTTAAAGTTTGAATAACATCATAATTTTTTAATATTGAAAATAACCTTATACAAATTTGAGTAGTTTTATATTTTGTGTTCCCAGTGGATACACTGAAGCGATCCATAGTCACGTACATCAACGCCTGCAACCCTAGAGAGTTCACATAAGCAGTTTTCGGGTCATGTCATTGTGTCGAGCACATAGATTTGTTTACGTAAGAAAATTAGGCGAAATATAATAAATCATATGTTTCTACCATCAATCAGATGAGTCGATTACGTAATACAGGAATATGTCCTAATGTAAAATTTGTATTGAATTATATTATACTGGAAAATATATTTTCGATGTGTTTTCTCTTACCCTATTAAAAAGCCTTTTATAAATGTATCTGGGTCAGAGCTAACTTTGCTACTATAAAATGGGGTCGTTAAATGAAAAATGTGGGAAACTGCGGTCTTAGGTCTGATACTATGACTCACTCTTTAGATTTAAATGAGTCAAGTTTTGTGCTACCACCAACCCCACTCTCTCATCCTGAGAGGTTCTGTGACAAGACATGTCCAGACAACAGGATGCAGACTGTGTTTTCTTTGTGTTTACTCCTGGACATGCTGCTTGAGTAGGAATGTCATTTCCGATAGTTTCTGCCTGGGTAGCGACTAGCATCCTACTATTTTCAATTTTCAACTGCCAGGGGTTCATTTACATGCACAATGTGTACACAGTATCTCTGTCTCCGATATGATTAGGCACACGATCTTATCTGCCTTGAGACCAGGGGACACTTTAAACTTGTGGGATTCAAACACCTACTGTTATTTTATTATGTTCTTTTTTTACCAGAGAGACGAGTGCCTCACCTTCTTGCTATAGTTGACCATTTTACTACACTGTATTCACAAATACTTGCCATTGGAATTGATACATTATCTTCATAATTCACTAACCTATTAACTTGAATTTGTGTATCTGTCCCTCTTTCTTCTTCTTTGTGTTCAGGATCTTTTGGACATGCTATATCTGCAGGCCAGTCGCTATGATGAAGTCTGTAGTCTTCACCAGGTCGGAACGGCTGCTCCACAGCTTTTGTCTCAGCTCTGCACCCTCTAGCCAGGTCTGGCATCTCATTTCCCTATAGATTGGGCATTCCTGTGGAATATGCTCAGGGTTTTGGCCTCCTGTTCCACATGGGCACTCATCGGTGTGCGAGATCTTCAGTCTATATAGATGTTCTAGTAGTCTGCAGTGTCCAGTTCACGGACGAAACAAGGTAGTTTGTGATTTCTCTTGAGTTGGTCAATTTGGACTGGTGTACTGCTTATGTTTCCGTCTTCTCTCCATTGGTGCGTATACTGATTTCTGATGATGTTCTTGATCTCTCTGTATGGTACTCGATGATTAAATTGTGCCTTTTTGCTGCCCTATTTTGCTAGAGCGTGAGCTCTCTCGTTTCCTGTGATTCAGCAATATAACATGGTAATGAACTGTAAGTGTGCCTTCTGTGGTCCCGTATATGTCTCCATTTTCATTATTACAGTAATTTGTTAAGCAGAAATATCTGTCCACATTTTCATTATTACAGAAATATTATTTAGTCTGCACATATTTATCTAAATAGACATTTTCTGCTATTGTTTGTGTTTTTGCATCAGTGTTTCTTTTTAATTAAATATTATGTTCCAAACTTTATATTGGCTTATCTAGGTGAGTGGCTGATTAGCCCCAGTGGTAGAGCACTCATTTTTCATGGCAAAAATACAGGGTTCAACACTTGCTACCAGCAGCTCTAGTTAATGGGTCTGGCTGAAAGATAGGGAAGAAAAAAGGCAGCAGGGAAGGGAACTGGCCACCCCATCTTACAAAATTGAAACTTAGTACAATGAAGGCTTTAACACGTCATCCCCGACGGCAGTGTCTACTATGGGACTAACATTATCTTTAACTAGCCACACTTACGGTTCATTATCTATGGAAGCTAATATATATAAATATGATACGTGTGATGCTAACAGCCTTCTATCTGCTGTTATTTTTATTTAAATATCACAATAACAGCAAAATACAAATTGTAACCAGTTTAATATTACTTAATCACAGTATAGGACAATAATGACACAAGAGATACAAAGTGAAATGTGTTTGAAAACAAACTGATGACAATAACAATACAGATACAAAACACAAAACCCTGCTGAAGTCGGATGTGTCGGACGGAAAGGTGCAAATTTCAGTCAAGCTATAAACTATGACATAGCGCATTCCGTTCTCTGGACTGCATTCTGCTACTTAAATACATTTCAGGGCTTTGTAGTGGGAGATTGGGAACGAACGAAGCCAAACCAAGCCAAGATACAAAACAATTTGAAATTATTAGAGCTGTGACATCTTGCCGAAAAGCATGCGAGTAAATGAAGCAGCATGCAGTGAATGGGGTCCATGGTGTATGGGTGAACAAGTGTACGTAACGTAGGGTATACCTCTATTCAGTTATGCTGTTGTTGTTTTGCTAAGGTTTTTGCCTTCTTTTGACAAAGGTCTCTATTTTGGCTATATCAGTGTTCTTGAGAAATAATAAAATAATCAGCATCCAGGCTGAAACTCTTGTGCGCTGATGAGAAGCACATTGTCCTAAGAGATGCCTACAGATAGAACAAGTCAACTGTGTTTCTACTTCATTTTTGTGTGTGTTTACTTTTACTTATTGCATGCTCCATTTAGGACATTCAGATATTTTTGGAGGAGTTATCCGCTGGATGTGCCAACATTGATCATCTGCATCCAATATTTCATTTAACATTTTGGTTTCAGGAACCATTACTGTCAACAAAAAACCAAAGTCATGTTTCAGCCTACCCCGAGTGATGTATATCGCGATCCAGATATCAGAGTCAAGAATGAACGCCTCCAATCAGTTGAACAACTTCCCCAAAACATTAAGTCTACTGAGCTGTAGTGCTCACCACCTTTCTGTATGCCAGTGAGAAATGAACTGTGTACACCAGGATTGCTAGAAAAATAAACCACTTTCATTCAAGCAGACTCCGTATATTGTTGAGAATACAGTGGCATGATAAGGTACCAGACACCGAGATCCTCACAAACGTCAAAATATCGAGCATACACACACTGTTGAAGAAGACCCAGATCAGGTGGGCCACCTACGTCATGCAAATGCCAGACAATCGTGTCCCCAAACTGATGTATTGTGAGCTGAAAGGGGGCCTGCATCTGATTGGTAGGCAAATAAAGCGCTTCAAAGACTTCCTTAAAAAATCTCTGACACACTCCAACATCAATGTAAACCCACGGGAGTGCCTGACACAAGACAGCTATGCATGGCATAGAACCACAATCAGAGATGCACCCATTGCTGAGAAACATTGGATCTCTGAGATGTGGAGAAAGCCTAACTGCGAAAAGACAAAATAACTGACATTCACATAACTTAACTTAACGTTTTTATACTGGTTTAGACGACTCATCAGTCTGTCAGTCTGTATACAATCAATTACATTTGCATTACCCAGCTCTAAAACCTATGCTCATCCAATCTATTCTTAAATACATCCCAGCCTCCACTACCTCCTGGGGCAACACATTCCAAGCATTCACCAGTTTCTGACTAAAAAAATATTTCCTAATATCCAATCTAGACCTTTCTTTAGTTAATTTGTATCTGTGCCCTCTTGTTCTCGTTGGTAGTTGTATTTTGAAAAACTTGTTATAGTCTAATTTAACCTTTCCTGTGATTATCTTATAAACCTGTATTAAGTCACCTCGAATTCTTCTCTTTTCTAGACACTGTAGGCCAGTCTTTCCTCATAACTGTAATTCTGACCTTAAATGCTGCATATGTGGAAGGAGTTTCAGTGCCAGAATTGGACTATACAGCCACCTTCAGATTCACCGGTGAGGTGCTCCACAACATGTCTGACTGCTGTCGTCATCATCAATTGCATGGACGGCTATTATTATACTACCAACAGATTCTTCTTCCGCATTCATGTTGAAAACGATGTGATATGTTGCAGTTTACACTGCTACTGTGAACTATGCGCCTCATGACATCAGGTTTCAGCCTGCTATTTTGGGAACTAGATTGCCTTCCCACTATTATCTCTATTCTCTTAGCCAGACGACACTTCCTCCATGACCGCAGTTTGGAGGTGGAATATGGTCTTGATCAGCTTTGGTTCGCCGATTCTGATGCAAGCAGCCAGCTATGAGTCAATGGTTGCTGTCAGCTCATTCACTATGCTATATCCTCGCCCCCTCTTCCACTAAACTCACCAAAAAGAAGCGGCTCACCAAAAAGAAACGGCTCATCAAAAAGAAACGGCTCATCAAAAAGAAACGGCTCATCAAAAAGAAGCAGCATCATGATCAATGCTACAACCATTATCCCTAGTAATATCCTTAAATTTAACATCATGATTACTTTAGTCTTGTCTTGTTTTATCCACTTGTGCCGTGAGGCGGCATGGGGAGCCATTGTTTTCTGTCCAGGGACAGACTAATCGCTGAAGTAGTTGTCATCAAATGATGATTTAGGATATGCACAACATTTCCTATCCATCTAGTTCTTGATCTGCCACAGTTACGAAAGCCGATCGTCGTGTGTTATAGGCGCACAGGGCTAGTTGGTCAGGCTGCATTCTCATTAGGTACCCAAACCACTTGATTCTCTCCTCATCAGTATATTCAGTGCAGGGTCGTGCTTCAACGATTTTTCGCACCTCTGCATTATGCATTCTGTCTCACTAGTTACGTTGATGGTTTTCCAGATGTATTCAATCTCACATGTCGTGATCTTCCTCTCTAGAGATTTTGTTAGTGGTCTCGAGATAAGGTGTCCGCCTTGAGTGCCGGAGGTCATGGGTTTGAATCACGGTGGTGATCAGGTTTTTTTTTCATGTGGATCTCTTGATAAAAATTCCCCTGATCTCTAGATAGTGAGATCAGATTCCTGTGTTCAGTGTTGAGCATATTAAAAATCCCTTGACTGCGGGTCTACTTAGCTCTATAGTGTTTGGATGGACACGCACATCGGTTAAACCACCCTCCAAGAAACTGGCTTTATACAGACTCTGCAGAGTCTTCTAAATCCAGTATAAAAGACATCAAGTTTGGCACTGAACACAACGTTGGCCATGAATATACTGTTGATATAATGTACAATATTCTTCTGGTGGACATGTTTATGTTGAAGTGTTTCAATAATGGTATGCAACTGTATTAGCTTTTTGGCACCTGATCTCATTTCTGTCTAAACCTCCATCCTGTGTGAAAACACTGTCCAAGTACTTGAATCACTGTACTTGGTCCTGCTTTACCATAAGGTTAATATTTTCAGATCTGCTTATTTGCAGTTTTTGTATGCGATCTGTTAATTTTTATACTCTTTCGCACACTCTTTCAAGTTGAGTGCAGTCAGATGTTGCTGCAGATCCTTTTTACTCTCATATAGTAGGCATTGATCTTCTAAAATGTTTAAAATATCTGGGATCATTGATCAACGAAGAGGGATCGAAGCCAGAGGTAATTGCAAGAATAGCACAAACAACAGCGGCGCTGACTCGGCTGAAACCTATATGGCAAGACAAGCGGCTCGCCCTCGGCATAAAAGTCAGACTAATGCGCTCTTTGGTGCTATCAATATTTCTGTATGCCTGCGAGATCTGGACCATTACAGAAGATATCCAGGGCAGAATACATGCAATGGAAATGAGGTGCTATAGAAAAATCCTAAATGTTACATATAAAGATCGTGTCACGAACGTAGTAATACGTTAGAGAGTTGAAGACGCTATTGGTCCTTTTGAAGATCTGTTCACAACTATCAAAAGACGAAAGATGGCCTGGTGCGGGCACATCGCGAGGTCCAACGGAATTACCAACTCGATACTCTTTGGTTCCGTACCGGGACAGAGAGGGTGAGGACGTCCAAGGAAGAGATGGGTGGACAACATCACTGAGTGGTCAGGCCTTCATCCCAGTGAGATACGTCAGGCGGCGACAGACAGAGAGGGATGGCGTGGGATTTTGGGAGTGTCTTCGTGTGTGCCCCAACGACCTGATGGGTTACGGGATGAACTGAACTGATCTTCTGCAAAAATTATGTAGTTAATTTAACTGATCAGCCTCTATTCTTTCTTCCACTGCATTTCTTGGTAGATGCTATCTTTTAGCCTCCTGAGTTATTCTGCACATACATGTGTTGAATAGTAGTGTCTCCCCCACCAATTGTTACCTCCATTACTTTGGCCAGGATGCCTGTTGTTCATACTACACTTTGGCGGGAAGGAAGACTAACGTCTGGTCAGGCACAACCTACCGATCAGACATGTTAGTCAGTGTCAGGCAAAATATACTGGCCAAGACCCTCACCTCAGCTTCCATGCAGCCCTTCCTGGAAACGGCTGTTTTCACAACAGCCTGGCTAACAAGGTGAGGAATCGAGTTAAGAGATCGGCATGATCCCAGTAGTAGTAGAAAGCCAAGCATAGCACAACCGCCTGGAGGACCCTGGTCTACCTTCATCAGCATGCTTGGGATGTTAGGAAAGCTACGACAACTCGCCACTTAACGTCCTTTTTAGGGCACACACAAGCGTAATCCTACTCATTGTAAGCATTCAACAACAACAACAACAGTTTTGTGCCCTTGGTACAGTGCTCAATTAATTCTCAAATAGTACATTAGTATACACACAAAATCTTTATGGAACAGAAGACTACATCTCCTGCTATGGCACACCTCACCAAGTGCTGGAGACCTTCAGCGTTTGAAAGAAAATTTTAGAAGCATCTCTCCAAATATGATATTGGTGCAGGCAACAAAGCAATAACTCACTTTTCCTCAAGGATACGAAGAATAAGCATCACAATTACATTGACTTTATTATACACAAAAAACATGTTTTGGAATTATTAATAGATTAATTCCATCATACAACAAAAATCAAGAGTATGATTTTACTGGCTATAATTGTGTTAGTAACAACATTAAAACTGTTTAATTGAGCAATCTTAGCAGAGCTGGGGGGAAGAGAGGGTTTACAGAAACAAATGGCAGGTGTTGCATCATGATGCAAGGTTGCTTAACATTAGAACCTAACATTTTTGTCTCTTCCAATGGCCTAGGTGTGAAGCTCACTCAGTTTTCACAATCCCAACGCACCGAGTTTGATTCCTACCATGTCCAGATTGGCAGACACTGGGTTTTGTCCTCGAGTGATTGCTCCTCCACGTACAAAAAGTAATGGCAACCTACCATACTGCACACTTGCTAAGAAACTTTTAGCAGCCAAATAGGTGGCTGTTGTAAAGAAGTGATGTTTTGTAAAGGACATACTACTTACTTTAAAAAAAATATATATAACTGCATCATTGTTCTACATAGCTTCATTGTTCTACATAGTCTCTATTGGCTTCAATAAATGCCCCAGCACCTACAAGGTGCATGGATTACGGTTTGTAATTGATGATTGACAGATAGACAAATGACTGTTTGTACTTGATGATTGACAGATAGACAAATGACTGTTTGTACTTGATGATTGACAGACAAATGACTGTTTGTACTTGATGATTGACAGATAGACAAATGACTGTTTGTACTTGATGATTGACAGATGGACAAATAACTGTTTTGTACTTGATGATTGACAAAATTGTCTTCTTTTTTTCTTACACTTCTTTTTCTTCTCCTTTCTTTTTTACTCTCTGAATAAAAGATTACCACAAACCCCAGATGGTCCAGATTGGCAGACACTGGGTTTTTTCCTCGAGTGATTGCTCCTCCACGTACAAAAAGTAATGGCAACCTACCATACTGCACACTTGCCAAGAAACTTTTAGCAGCCAAATAGGTGGCTGTTGTAAAGAAGTGATGTTTTGTAAATGACATGCTACTTATTTTAAAAAAAATATATATAACTGCATCATTGTTCTAGATAGCTTCATTGTTCTACATAGTCTCTATTGGCTTCAATAAATGCCCCAGCACCTTCAAGGTGCATGGATTTCTCTATAAAAAATTCTTCTGGTAGCGAGTGTAGCTAAAATTTCTGATGAAGTCCGACCATTTCGTTCTGTTCAGACTGCAACAGAAGAATCTGTGTGGCGGGTGAGGGAGATGATTCAAGCTGACAGGCGAGTAATGAAAGACGGTGCAACAACTGCAAGAGGGTATTGACATGGTTCAGACTAAAACATAATGTATGATCCCATCTTGTCAGGAGACGTTTTGTGAATAACGAAGAGATGGAACGTGAAGTGCAAATGTGGCTGAGGCAGCAAACCTAAGATTTCTATGCTGCTGCTTTTGGTGCACTGATAACGTTATGGGATAAGTGTATAAATGTTGGTGAAAACTATAGAATAAGTGTATAAATGTTGGTGAAAA
This sequence comes from Ariolimax columbianus, assembly GCA_036924085.1. Lineage (NCBI taxonomy): Eukaryota > Metazoa > Mollusca > Gastropoda > Stylommatophora > Arionidae > Ariolimax > Ariolimax columbianus. The sequence continues at coordinate 63,608,660 of JAVGWX010000011.1, forward strand.
CTATAGAATAAGTGTATCAATGTTGGTGGAAACTATGGGATAAGTGTATCAATGTTGGTGGAAACTATGGGATAAGTGTATCAATGTTGGTGAAAACTATGGGATACATGTATCAATGTTGGTGGAAACTATGGGATACGTGTATCAATGTTGGTGGAAACTATGGGATACATGTATCAATGTTGGTGGAAACTATGGGATACGTGTATCAATGTTGGTGGAAACTATGGGATAAGTGTATCAATGTTGGTGGAAACTATGAGATAAGTGTTTCAATGTTGGTGGAAACTATGAGATTGTGTATCGCTTATCCTGTTCATAAAGAACAGTTTGGACTGATTTAACGTATCATATTATAAGCTCTACATTTATAAAGGTTGACAAATGTCATCTGGATACTTTGCATTTCAAAAAAGTATTATCTGTTATAACATGAGATAAAAAAACATGCAAAATGAAGAAAATGTGAAAAACATTTACAAATTACTGGCAAACTATAAAAGATGGCATCTATGGAAGTGACCAGCTAGAAATAAATAACATAAACTTAACCCTTCGAACCCTGGCTACCCAATCCATAAAATCCCATTACCCTGTGGTCTGGAGAAAACACGCAAAATGTTGACATTTGAGTAAAGCTATTTACCATGACAAAACTGAGTACTCTAATTTAATTATTCTATCTAAATTTGACTGACCTGCTAATCTCTAATGCTCCTACTTCAGTATAGTGGGGAATATTTCCATTTTATTTACTTGATACATTATGAGGGATACCCCCTTTAACTGTGGTCTGATCCTTCGAGTAACAGATCTAGCTTGACCCTAAAAATGAAATTAATGGATGAATGGTAATTTTGCACACATTTTGTTGTTCAAATAACAACTGATCCTTTCCAGAATAATCACCATCTAAATCCAATTTATAAGCCTCAAAATCCTTGAAGTTATGTTCAATGACTTGTTCTATTGTTATCCTTATAGAATGGCCATTTCTTGAATTCTCAAAACCCCCTATCATCACGACAAATGATCAAAATCATTGTGAAGACATACTTCGATATTTGTGCTGCCACATTTGTTATTTCCGGAAATTTGTGTACTGTGTAGACATCACTATATTGTGGACAAAACCCAAGAGATGCAGCCAAAAATGTGCTTTATAATAATGGTCCACCATCACATCGGCAAAAAAGGTGGCTCATGGAATGGGGCATTTACACACCCTGATATATGGAAGTCACGGGTTCAAAGGGATAAGATATTTTTAAAATGTGAAAAAGGTCTCTTGTCCCAGCTGTCATCATGCAATGTGCAAACAATTTAAACTAAAAAATTTGAAGACACTGTTTAACAACCGTTAAGTTAACTTCACTTCACTAAGGCACTTCATGTGGGAGTGTAGAGGTTCATTTTATATTTGCAATCAAGTATGCTAACAAACAAGTGATTGGCATGTTGTGTCTTATATGATGGAGAGATCACCACCTTTTGGTCTTCATGCAAGCCCCTGTTGGGTAGAAATATTATAACTTTTAGAATATTTGCCCAGACAGCAGTTAACAGCTTGTTCATTTCAATTCTCAACTGCCAAGGGTTTTTTTATGTTTACAGCATGTACATGGGACCTTTGAGTTTATCATCGGTATCTGAAAGGACTAGGTACTGATCTCACAACTCCTAAGGCCAGAGGGCACTCGAAACTGTCAGGATATCCAGCATTTTATATTTCCTGCCATAATGAACCTTCCTTTTTAATAACAATTGCAGTAAACATAATTCGTTAACAATAATAATGAGCAACTCAATATTCATTTTACAAATTTAAACCAATTCTAGATGAATTTCAGATATCATTTTAAAAATATTTAAAGATGTACAAGATAATGTGTGTGAAGAAATATAGATAGAATCATAAGTCTTGTGTGAATGAAAATAACCGTGCAAACTTCAATGACCCACATCGTCAAGATAAGCTGGCACCACCTATAGAATTACAACCCCCATATTTTCATGAGCCTCCATGACCGCACAAAGTTCATAATCATTTTCATGAACTTCCACGACAAAACAAGGATCACACCTATTTTCATGAACTTATGACTTTACATACACACGCAGAAACATGGCAATATACTGGGTTGTTTCTTATTGAATAAAAAAATATCATGCCTTATCGTCTGTTGTTTGAATCTTAAATAACCGGTGAAAGTGCTGCACAGAGAAATAAAACTATGATCATGATTTCTTTCTAAAAAAAAAACAACAATCCCAACACCCAACACTGTTTTTCCAATTGCAGGAGATTTATAGGATTGAGGAATAAAGTTTTCTTGTCCCAGCAGTCATCACATAGTGGGCCATCTAGTCTTTCATTTCCCTCATGTTTTCATCCATTTTCATGAGTTTCTCATCACTCCACAATGTTCACCCCCATTTTTCATGAGTTTCTCATCACTCTAAATGTTCACCCCCATTTTTCATGAGTTTCTCATCACTCCACAATATTCACACCCATTTTCATATTTCTTATCACTCCACAATGTCCACAACCATTTTCATGAGTTTCGCATCTCTGTGTAATGTTCACATCCATTTTCCTGTTTCCCATGACTTCTCACACAATTTCTTTTCTTCAAGGCTCAAACCTATTTTTATGACTCCTCAGTGTTCACATCTATTTTCTGGAGTTTTCCATGCTTTCACATGGTTCACATCTATTTTCACAAGTTTCTTATTGCTCATAAAAGTTTACACCTACTTTCATGAGTTACTCACAATCCCTCAAGGTTCACAGTCATTTTCATGAGCTTTCAATGACTGCATACGTTAGCATCTATTTTCATAAGCTTCCATGACACCTCAATCTTCACACCTATGTTCATCAATTCCTCATGTCTATACAAGGTTCACAACTATTTTCATGAGCTTCCATGACTGGACAAGACTTAAACCTTATTTTCATGAACTAATTTCACATTCACACAAAGAAAAAACAAACAGAATGGATTGTTTCTTGATAAGAACAAACATCATCTGTCTTATCCTTTGTTTAAACCATTCATGACATGAACTCAGAGAAATGAAAACATGTTCAGAACTTCATTGTAGAAGTAAGTACGCAAAGATTTGTCTCAAAGTAGTTTCACTAGTTGAGAAATGAAGTTGCTGGAATCTTCAGTTTTCTAATCCCCCGCTTGTATGAGGTAGGGTGGGCAGTTCCTTTTCTCGCTGCCTATTACTTTCCTAGTCATTTGCCATGTACTCATTTACAGCTGAGTTGGCTGGAGGGTGATGGTCATGAGAGTTGAACCCCGTACCTTTGCTGTGAAAAGTGAGTGCTCTACCACTACACTAACCAGACGCTCAATTGTAAAAGAAATAACAATCCTAACAGATTTTCACATTGGTCCCATAATGGTCTCTTGTCCAGCAATCATCACGCATGGTGCCATTTAGTTTTTGATTTCACCACCTGATATAACAAAATACCTAGGCCTTGCTTGGGGTTTGAACCCCATTGTTCACCAGATGAAAAGACAAGTGTTCTAGCTGTTCACCTTACTGACATCTAATAATACTGTGGCAAAACCTTACTCATACCACCTGCATGTCCAAAGTACTTCCTGGATTTCTAACCTCCTACAGTTCCTGCTTGTAACTGGACTTAGTGTGGTCTTTCAAATACTGGGGGAATAATTCATTCCAGAAGTGCATCCGGTCATTCAAAGGAAATGGTTTAATGGAGGGCACTGGGCCATAACTGAGGGAGTCCCCCGATTTTAGATCAAATTCTGGCCAGCTGATGTTAAATTTGTCTTTCAAGGTCACACTTGGGTTACTGTAATAAACAAAAGAGCAGCCATGTGTATGTGTGTGTTTATATTTTAACTGATTCATTTCGTAGAGGTGATATATTGGCTTGCAGACTTTCTTACAAAGATATAGAGCTACATTGGCTTGCAGACTTTCTTACAAAGCTTCAGAGCTAAGATATTGACATAAAAAGGTATCATACATTAAAGTTTATCTGTATCAAGTACTCCTAAATTTATAAATATACCTTGTACTTCTTAGTAGCAGTTCTAAATTGCAAGAATAAATGTGTTCAGAGGCACAAAGTATTTAGGAGTGAATAATATAGTCTATCAATCTTCAGTCCACTTATTTCGTTAGATGTCGTGGGGAGGTGTGACCGCCTTTGTTTTCATATTTTTTGGTAGGTGAAAATTTACTGGTGACTTGCCAGGTCTATCCCAGCATCTGTTAGCCCCTGGAATATATGATTGCTTATTTTAGGGAATGGTGGAGGTGGAAGTGTAAATTAGAGCAAGGTAGACCCGCAGTCTGTCAGGTGCCATCTTTGCCGCTTCGCTAACCACATAACAAAAATCTAATGTTATAGCCCCACAGTTCCCTTTTTGCTACATATTCTCTGTCGGGCGAATATCCATAGAATAATTTGAGGAGATTTTTGAGTAAAAATATGTTATTTCTAAATCCTGCCTGACTGTGTATACTTCATCAATGAGTTTGTTTTTTATCCTCTTCATGATGATCTGTAGGAGAGTTTTGCTAGGATGTCTTATTAAAGTGATGGTTTGGAAGTTAGTGCATCGATTCAGATCACAATTCTTGGGTGATGGGATAAACACACAGATCTTCTCCATGCTCTTGGCCATACTGTGCTGTGCTAAAATCTTCTTGCATGGTATGTGGTATATGTTGACATTTGCCTCTCCTACCTTATGTATAAATTCTGTGGTATATCATCTAAGTGACTCTCCTTTCTTCAAGCTCTGGATTGCTATTAAAACCTCATCCATCATAGATTCCGGCTTTTTGTATTTGTTCTAATGCATTATGTTGGGGTTTCTTCTGGTGTCTTCGTATATTTCTCTGCAATTTTGCTTCCATCTCTCGAGTATATCCTTGCTCTTTTATCAGTGCATTACCATCTTGACTGTTTATTACATGTAATGAATGACAGCTTGAACTCCCCAGCTGTGCTTATAATAAATCCCACACTTTATCTTCATTGCAATTCGTCTTGAAAAGGAGATTGAGTCATAGTTTACAATGAGACTCTGATATATGTGCCTTTCAGCATGGCATTTTTGTAACAGAGTGTGGCTTCCCTCTCTGATCCCTATTCTCTGAACCAGACTACATGAATGCTGCCTGTTTCCAGGGCCACTTGACAGAATAGGATCTTGGTTCGCTGACCCTGATACAAGCAGCAAGCTATGAGTTGCTTGTTTCTGTCAGCTCATTCCTTGCTACATCTTCGGCCTTGCCAAATTACACAATTTTATATTTTAGAAGTTGTAATCCATAAAAAGTACACAATTCTTGGTTTGTCCAAGAATCCCATTTGCAATGACGAACCTTTAAACTGCTTAACTACACTGTCATAATTAATCTACATCACTTATAAGACTACCTCCATATCATCAACAAATATAGTAGGCGATTATAAATCCATCATGAATTGATTCCTTACAAGAACAACAAATAATGAAACAATGGACTACATAAACTGATAATTAGCAACAGAATTCAATGTTATAATGACAATCCTTTTCGGAGAAATCATAAACTACAGGTCGTAACTAATTTTTTTCAGAAATATATTATTTACTGGTCCCCGAAACACTTAATTCTTTTCAGTATGTTCTCTTAGGCATCAATGTCACAACATAATCAGTTACCATATAATTCTGTTACATTTGGTATTTAACACCGTTGTTTTGCCAATTAGTTTATGACAAATGTTTATGAATTTAGATTATCTGGCGCATGCGTGGTTTTCGTTAATGTAGAGTTACTTGGTGAGGCTGAAGATGTAGAAGTTAATAAGCTGATAGCAGCCAACGACACATAGCTCACTGCTTGCATCAGGGTCAGCAAACAATAACTGACTAAGACCCTATTCTGTCTCCAAGCTGTGACCCTGGAAACAGGCTGCACTTGTATAGTCTGACTAAGAGAACAGGGGTCAAACAGAGAAGTCAAAACGATCCCAAAAGTATAGGTGCTGAAACTGGATGTGTCGGACCAAAAGGCGCAGATATCACAGTCTTGCTGTAAACTAAAACTCAATGCTCTTTTTAGGATGAATGGTAGAAATAAAGAGACAAAGTAAGCAAAATGCAATTTTTGAATGATCAAGACAATGTTTTACACATGAAACTTGAGACAAAATTACAGATATGTGAACACCAACAAAGAATGACAAATAGTGGTGTTAAATTTTTCTCCTATCTTTTTGTCTTTGACTCCACATGAAGCATAGTTACCACTACAGCTGACCCGATTGCAAGAAACCTGTTTAACTAGCATTTTCAGTGGTAGTTTCAGTGCAGGTGCAATCTGCACATTGAAGGTCAGCTGGATTTGATCTCTAACTTCCTCTGTCTCATGCCATGATGGTACAATCTGTCAGGCTTTTCTCTGTTCATCTCTTGATGATAATCCTCCCACTTATAGTGTTATTTACCTCTTGCACGTTTGTTCTCTACATTTCCTTTCAGTTTTGCTTTCAGCAAAGTGGTATATCTATTGATGTAACTTAAATATCTTAACTGCCTGACTTTCATTTAACTTGACGTCTTTATACTGGTTTAGAAGACTCTGCAGAGAATCTGTATACAACCAGTTTTTTTTACATTCACTTAATCTAAAAATACCTATGCGTATCCAATCTATTATTGAATGCATCAATTCCCTTTGCATCTCTAATTTTTCCAAGACTTCTTAATTTAGTTTTTTTTTATCTTTCCATAACATGCACCCTGTTCTTCCATATATTCACATTTCAAAGTCACCGATTTTCTTCTTCAATCATTTATTCATTGTTCATGTTTCTAAGCCATGAACTAATGATGAGTATACATAATTCCTGTTCACTTTCACTTTCAATTTATGAGCGAGTTGTTTGATTTTCAATGTTTGGAAGTTTCAATAGTAATTGTTTTACAGCCATGCACAACCTTCTTTAGTATCCTTTTATGACATCCATGGAAGGTTACAGTTCTATTATTTTCACACCAAGTAGCACTTCAGCTGGGGAAATGATGGATAGTAAAGATGACGAATAACAAGGACCTATCAATATATATCCAGAAAACAAAGAAATAACCATGACCCATACTTACCCTGACTTCATGAAATCTGACAGCATATCAATGTAGACATTCTTCATGTGAAAATCCACCTCAGAGAACTGATTGTTCGTGTGCAGCTGATAATAGTACTGCAGCATCTGGTCAGGCTGAATATCAAACAGGTACATCAGATCAAAGCCATGACCCATGCCTTCAAGTTCAGATGGCAGGTATGATGGTAGATAGTCAAAATACAAGAAGTAAGACCGGCCTGTCTTCTCATGATCAGTATCTGAAATGTATTAACAGATGGTCAGATGACTATGTGTACTTGACTGACAGAAGGGCAGATGATTGTGTGTACTTGACTGACAGAAGGGCAGATGATTGTGTGTACTTGACTGACAGAAGGGCAGATGATTGTGTGTACTTGACTGACAGAAGGGCAGATGATTTTGTGTACATGATTCATTGATAGATGGACAAATAAATGTGTGTACATGATTCATTTATTGACAGATGAGCAAATGACTATGTGTATATGACTGATTGATTGATGGACAAATGACTCTGTGTAGATAATGATTGATTGAAGGGCAAATAATTGTGTCTATTTGATTGATTGATAGTTGGGCAAATGACTGCATGTACATTATCAATTGATTGAAAAATGACTGTGTGTACATTATGATTGATTGATAGATGGACAGATGACTGTGTTTTTGATTATTGATAGTTGGACAAAAGATTGTGTGTGTATGATTGATTGATAGATGAACTAATCGCCGTGTCTACATGATGATTGATAGTTGGACAAATGATTGTGTGTATATGATTGATTGATGGATAAATGACTGTGTACATAATGATTGATAGATGGAAAAATGACTGTGTGTACAAGATTGATTGAGAAATGGACAAATGACTGTGTGTACTTTATTATTGACTGATAGGCAAATGACTGTGTGTACATGATGGTTGATTGACAGATGGCAGATAACTGTTTGTACTTGATTGACAGATAGACAAATGACTATTGTACTTGATGATTGACAGATAGACAAATGACTGTTTGTACTTGATGATTGACAGACAAATGACTGTTTGTAATTGATGATTGACAGATAGACAAATGACTGTTTGTACTTGATGATTGACAGATAGACAAATGACTGTTTGTACTTGATGATTGACAGATAGACAAATGACTGTTTGTACTTGATGATTGACAGATGGACAAATAACTGTTTTGTACTTAATGATTGACAAAATTGTCTTCTTTTTTTCTTACACTTCTTTTTCTTCTCCTTTCTTTTTTACTCTCTGAATAAAAGATTGCCACAAACCCCAGATGGTTTCTTGCTTCCCGTAATTCTATCGTCAAATAGCCACATCTAATTCCCTCATTAAAGCAGGGTCTTTCTCCAGCTTTTATCCTCCCCAATCCGTTTATATCATAAATAGTTACCTCAACCGGTATCACGTTTATGAAGAGGCCAGAGAGTGAATGGAGAATCAGGGTCAAGTCAAACATCACCATTCGTAATCCTGGAAACAGGTTGCGTCACAGCAGTCTGACCAATGAGGTGGTGATTGACACTGTCATCCCCATAGCAATAAGCTTTAAAAAGGTGCCTCACATTGCACTACAGTCAGGAGGACACTTGCCCACCTTCTCAGGCACGCCCCAGGAAAGCTACTGTAACCCACTACCACAGAAATGTCATCAAACAGAAACTAACTCAGCTCAACATGAGTAAGTTAGCGTTAGGATGTAAAAAGAGCCACTGTAACCTGCAGCCAAATAAAAGTTGTCACAAGTTAACTCAACTCAGCATGTGTTGATTTGAATAACAACATAGCACTAAAAAGCCAGAAAAATACTGAACTTAATGATTTAAGAGCAGTACTCTGTCAACTATGCCAGCAGTCTGCACCAAAAAGAGTAGTGGTACAGTGGGTTCCATCCCACTGTAACATCCAAGGCAACGAGGAGGCAGACAGACTGGCAAAAGAAGGTGTAAGACTATCACAACCAGATCCTAGTGTGACCTACGATGAGTCCAAAAGGCTTATTAGAGCTAGATACATGACCAAATGGGAAACAGAACATACTGGCTACACAAAAAACGATGCCTATTACCAGTTGAACAGAAGAGAGCAGGTCGTGGTCTTCAGACTCCGCACAGGCCACAATAGACTGAGGTACCACCTATTCAATAAACTGAAGATAGGTGGCATTGACAAATGCACGTGTGGTACCGGGAAAATAACCGCTGAACATCTGCTGCAAAACTGCCCGACATACGAGGAATAGATAAAGCACATGTGGCCATCACCAGTGGCAACACTAGACAAGCTCTATGGCAGTGTCGACAGCCTCAGGATGACCGCTGCTTTTTTCCAAAAAATACAGGTTGACGTCTGACAGAGTACGACGAAGAAGAAGAAGAAGAAGAACAACATGAAGAGGCCAGGAGGTTTACTGGGTGTAGATACAGGAACAAGTATGTGCTTAATCCCTTTCATTATTGAAAGTGCAGATGACAGAGCATGAACTCCGTAGCTCTGATGGCTGCTTCGAAAATCTTCCTTCGTCAGATACCCATTTCTAGCTGGGTTGATTGTGAGAAGCAGTAATATCATGAAAAAACCAACAAAAACAGTGTGTCAAACCAAGCACAATGTAATTTGAGCCTGGTAACGTTAGGACTATCAACCAAGCTCACAACTCCTAGACCTCCACGCTCTCCAAGCTGATGTTACTTTTCTTGCACGAAGTGTGCTCCATTAGTCATTATAAGGTCACTATGTTGAAGAAATTCTGTTATGTTATCTATCTATCTGTCATGTGATATTCATCAAGCATTGTAGCCAGATTTCTTATGTTATATGTGTGCAATGGTAGTAGATCAGGTTGCATCCCCATGAGATGTCCGAACCTTATTTTCTGTCTCGCTGTGTATTAACCATAAGGAGTAGTTCTCACAATATTTATAATATCGTCTTCTTCTTCTTCAATCAACTGATGGTATGCATCTAGGCCAATTAGATTCACGAAGGAGATTGCTTTTCAGGTCTTCGCTGTTCCCTCAAAAGGTTGTTGAGCATGGTCGCTCCCTAAAGCCAGACTGCGTCTTTTTGGTCTGTAATATCGTCATTTCCCATTCTGTATCTCATGGTGACAGTGATGGTTTTTTTTCAGACATTTAAAATGTATTTTCTTCGCATGTAGTTTGTACAAGCACCAAGTTGAATACTGTAGCAAAGAGTTGGTTGTGGTTGAAAGCTGAGTTAATGTGATGGCGCTTATTTGGTTGAAGTTACAGTGGCTCTTCTTACATTTTGAAACACACTTAAGCAGACCAGAGTCCTCCTAGCTGTAGTGTAATATGAGGTTCCTCTGTAAGCTCAACACTGTAAAAATTACAGGTTCTTTACCTCATTGGCTAGACTGCTCTGAAAGTTTGTTTCTAGGAGCAGGAATGAGAATTTGAGGTGCGGTCTTGATCAGTATCTTTGACCTACCCTGATTAATCCTCACTTCCCAAGGAGTTGGTCCAAATATACTGTTTATCAGTCATTGTTTTGTTACCAAGTTGATGTTCAGATGTTTGGTGGCAGTTGATAAGTCACATTAGAGGTCTTTATGGTATCTAATTAAAATGTCTCTATCAAGCCTCCCATCTTCTGTAGAAATACTTCCCAGGCACTTCAATTCTTAGTCCTGCTGACATTAGGTATTTTTTACATGTATATTAAGCTGATCTGGTACTCTGGTGACTGATAAAAAAAAAACGTTTTCCTATGAAAGGTTTTGTGGGAAGCCAAATGCCTGCGACCAGTAATATCGTGTATAAACATCTGGGTTAATGCTATAGAAATGACTGAATATGCATATTTGAATGTAAATAGACGTCACTTCCTTGTTGTCAATTGTTTTCAAATCAGAGATTTTATCATAAATTTTGAAACGACATATTCTCTATTTCATACGATTTGAAGATTATTCCATTAGAGGGATTAAGTTAAGTTCTTGCAATGGATTTGTATGAGGTAAATCTATTTAGTTTGTTTATGTAGATATAATAAATATGTTTGTAGTGGAAACTAACAGACATGTATATCTTGTTGAGAACACTATCAGTACTTTGTGTAAATTTCATGAATTTTTTGGGTGGAGCGACGTTCCCTATTCGACGTGTCTAAATGTTTGTCGTTTCATTTATAAATGTTTACCTTTGTCTTGTATCTCAGAAAGTAACACATACATCAAAAATAATAACACCAACAAATTCTTTATTAATGTATGTCTATGCACACAATCAAATCACATAGATAGACTGACATACAAAAAAAGGCTACAGGCTCTCAAAGTCGGCAACCATGGTATTCTTCATCTTCTGCATTTGTTCTCAATCTCCCGCTACCAAGCCCTGAACAGGGCTTTGAATGTAGCAGGATGTTGTCCAGAGAACGGAATGCGTTGTGTCACTAATTTATAACTTGACTGCAATATTTGTACCTTTCGGTCCGACACATCCGTCATAAGCAGGCAACCATAATAAAACGTGACATGCTGAAACATAATGCCGTCACAAATTGCATAAATGTTTTATGTGGTGGTGCTAAGGTTAATATATTATGAAGATCAGTGCATCAAAGATAAAAACTATAATGGTTAAATGAGTCATACCGAAGATTTATGGTACTTGCAATGAGTCATTTCTGTAACAAAACTCATAAAATGTTACCATTACTGTCTGATGCAGCAGTTTCTAGAAACCTGTATGTTGGTAAGGCCAGAATGTAATCACCAAGAATGGCATAGGACGGATTAAAGTTTGAGTGGTTGGGCTGCTGGTACCAGTCCAAGATCTTCTCACATACAGGTACAGGGAAGTTGAATCTCTGGCTTAGAAAACTGGATGACATTGTACCCGGATCTGCCAGGGAATAAAAATATGGATAACAAAAGGTGAAATGTATGTCAGTTGTATGAGTTTTCAGTAATCTATGAGGTTTTTTAAAAAAATATTCTACACCGTTTGTACAAAGGTTTCTGTAATGTGTTTTGTTATTACAAGTCATGTATAGATTTCTTTCCTATCCTGTCACAAAAGGTGACTAAAGAAGATTGTGCATGGGGCTAGCAACCTAAACACATAAAACCAATACTATGAAACCGTCATGCAAATTCTCTGATCCAGGCTACTTGTAAGGGGCCAGATGTAATGGTAGTCCTATGCCTCAATTGGACCAAAAATTAGGCTGAAACATTTATCAACTTTTTATAAATTTCCATGTATCTGGAGACTATTTTGTAACCATTAGTAGTTCATAAAAATAGTTATAATGTAGACACTGTTATCAAGGTTCAAGTGTTACCGGCTTCATTGCAACAGGCCTCCATTTCTGTTAGTTTAGGTGGTGTGACAGTTTCGTTACTTGCTACCTTCATTTCCCTAAAAGTATAATGCTGTTGTTTAATGACCACAAAGAGTATGTTTACTCTTTTATACACCCTGAAAAGGGTATTAAGTGGTGGGTTGCAGTAGCTTTCCCCACATCCTGAGCATGCTGATGAAGGTGAACTGGATGCCTCCTAGCTGTTGTGCTGTGATTGGGCTTCATCTGCATGACTCTCACTACTACGGAGATCCGGCCAATCCCCACCTCGCTAGTCAGACTGCCATGAAATAGTCAGTTTCTAGGAAGAATTACAAGGAAGTAAGTTGAGATCTTGGTCAGTATATTTCATCTGACCCTGACTAACATTGTCTGATCAGTATGTTTTGCCTGACAGGCATTAGTCTCCTCTCCCCTCTCCAAAAGTAAGTCAAGTACTCATTTACAACTCAGCAGACTAAAGCATGCCAAGATCATTAATTGAACCAGATACCTTTACCTCAAGAAGTAAGTGCTCTATCTCATTTAACCATTTGGGTTTTACTAAAACTGTTGATTCAACCAGTCAAAATGTGCTCCCTGATAATTTATTTATTAAAGCAGTATAAAACAGTTGCTTGTTACTTCATTATTTGTAAAAATTTGTTACAAATATTATGTAATACGTTTCCAAAAATCAAATGTTAATAATTTATTTTATAAGTTTGTACACTTTAATTAATTAAGTATTAAAACCTAGCAATTTCTACCAAGTGTTTGGCACCCTTTTGCCTCCCTGACTAAGAAATACTTAAACATGTGTACACTTTTTCATGTACAGTTTTTTTTCCTCATTTGTACCAATTATGTTGGTTGGTGTGCATGTTTTCATCGTGTGCAGGTTGATGTGGATTAACAGATGGATGTGACCTCCTTCCCGAATTGGAAAGCAAAGGAATAGATCCTTCTCCTACATATCAATCTTTAGGCACTTACTGATCTATTTATTTAAAACATAAATTTATACTCCATTGTCAGACAAAATTTGACTGCTTAACACAGGAGAATGACAAAATGTCACTTATTCTACTTTATGATCAGATTTGATAATAAAACAATCATGTGAAATTCATGACAAATAGAACATTTAAATCGATCTTTCTGACACAGCTGACAATCCGAATGTGCCGGGTTCACTCCCCAATCACAGCACCAGCCATTACCTCGAGGAAGCAAACCGTTAGAAAATACAGGAGGACAAAGACCTTTACATAAAATAAATGCAGAAATCAGATGGACTGGGTCGACAGGCGCAAAATAAAAACATAGTGCAAAGCACACCACCTTAGAGAAAAGAGAAATAAGGCAAACGTTAAACACCCACAACAAAATTGATCTTTCCAAATATGTTCGCCTACCCTTTCTAGTCCTTGTCCATAAATTGAAAAAAGTAGTACCACAGAAGTCCCTCAGTTATTTGGTTGATGTCTATTCATTATAACATTTTTCTACGTGTGATGTCTAAGTGTGAGAAGGTTGAGCAGCCATATAATTTATTTTGTTTAATATTTCACAGCTAAGCAGTAACCCCTTATTTTGAGGTTGACTTGCCTGTAGAATTTTCTGCGTTATTTATAACACCACACAAACTGGATGGTTCGAAGTGCTAGCAAGTGTTCAACCTGTGTTGTGTACTCGACTGTGTTAAACGTTATTTAAATCTTTCCAGCTAGCAAGCACTGAAAACCTCAGACTTCTCCCTCCACATACATTCCATAGTATGCATATGTCTAGTCTAGGCGAATACATTTTTCAAAGAATGAACTTTAAAATTATTTCATTTATTTAAACTTTTGTACCTGTTCTGATGTTTATCTCACATCAAATTTTAAATGTCATTTCATTTTATACAAATATCACTCTCCATTCGGCACGGAAGGTCGTACATAAGAAAGAGAATAAGCCAATATTTCTTACCTACTCCCAGATCAAAAGATCCAAAGAAGTCAACTGCACCTTCATTATTTGTTAAAGATACAATGTAGTCTCTACTGTAGAACCCAACCTTTTTTAGATAATCTTCGTCCGTGATCAGCTCAGCGATAGGAGAAGGGAACAAATCCAAATCAATTGTGGTAAACTTATTTATGAGGTGTGCCTCAATAGGAAGTATAAACCTCTCAGTAGGCAGCTCTCTGAGACATCTGACTGTGGATTCGGTGCTGTCCTGGTTACATCCAACCCGGTCTGTAAGCAGATCTAGAAGCACATCAGAAGAGCCTGGAGCTGATGGACTGGTAAACATTGTGCCACTCATGATAAAACCCTGAAATTTTGAAGAAGATTTGTGGTTCCATTCTATCATTTTTGACACAATTTTGAAATGCATATATTATCGTCTTCAGTGTTCGTCCATACAAAGGACTGTGTGTCGTACTGTACAGCAACGCTGTGATACCTATGCCTTTTGGTCTGACACATCCAGTTTCAACTGGCTTTTTGGGGTACCGGGTTTGCCTTCCCACTGTGATTCCTATACTCTTAGATTGGCTACACTACTACAGCCTGGTTCCAGGGCCACTGTGGAGATGGAATAGGGTCTTGGCCAACTCTGGTTAACTTAACCTGATGCAAGCAGTCAGCTATGAGTTGGTAGCTGCTGTCAGCTCATTCACTGTGCTGCATTTTCAGCTTAAAAAAAAACATCTTTAAATTACAACTCTTTATCAGCCTGACCTTCCCTGAGGCCTAGAAAGTAACAGGAAGTTTTTTAAAGTACTTACTACAAAGCCTTCAGCTACCTGGAAACAAACATTAACATGCCTGTTGGAATACCAGGATTCCAAGTAAGTTCCAAGTAATGCCCTAACAAAAATTGGAGGTCCATTCCAGCTTCTCTCGTCATCATAAAGTTCATTCCTCAGATAGGTTGAAGAAAACCATTCTGTTATTCTGCTCCATCTATGAACCTATTGTTCTGCATGTTGGCAAACTTGCCTTGAACTTTCTGTGTTTGTTCTTAACTGATTAGCTACTGAATTGAAAAACAATTAAATTTAGATCCCATTTTCCCATTTACAGGTGTATGTACAAATTTAGCTGCAGTTTTCTTAATTATCAACATATTTTTATGAATGATAAACCATTTTGTAGGTAAATGAATGTTCTCTAAGATAGATCTAAAACAATTGTGTGTTATTTTTTAGTAGGAAATTTGTAAATGGTAAATTATTATTTACAACAGAAAAGCATTACAAAATTATAAAAAAAGTGCCAACTCACCTTAAATTTTTGAATGTCCAAAACATTTAATGTCTTTTACTTGGTGGTTATCACAAAGTATATCCAACAATAAGAAAAACAAATCCAAGAACACAGAAATTGGATAATATTTACACTTCTAATAGCTAATGTAATTACATGTAGGCCAGATCAGAAAAAATTAAACATTTTTTGAAAAATAAACATTTGAAGAAAAAAAATATATCTTTGGAAAAATTAACATTTTAAAAAAACTATATATATCTCCAATTTATTTACAGTACATCAATGTCTTTAGTGAGCACCATCTGCAGGATCATGTGTATGGTACACTCTAAAACAGTTCTTCGGATGGAGATGTGGCTTTTCTGGGCAACCAATGCAATAAAAATTTGTGCGGGCTCTCTTTGTAGGAGTTGAGCATACAATGCAGTTCCTGTCTTTGTCTGAGTGATCCACAAGATGCACAGCACCCTCATATCTTTTAATTTTGTTTCCTTCTTTGAATTTTCTCCCAACTTTATTGCTGTTTGTGGTTACTACCTCTTGCGGGATGATGGATGCAGCCTTCTCAGTCAGCTGATGGATCAAATTTTCTTTGAAGACTTTCAAGGGCATAGGCTTCTCATCAGCATGACAGAGCGTGTATAATATATGAGCATTTACCTGTGAAACCTCAATGATCCAATAAATATTTTTTTCCACCATTTTCTTGTTTTTCTTTGGAAACTGCCATAGTATGATACCATCTGGTCGCTATGGTCACATCCATTCATACACATGTTGTATCGCTGCACTACTTTGGGTTTTTCAACTGTGTTGCCTCGTCTAGTTGTAACCTGCTCCATCTGAACTGTAGTCTTGGTGGAGACAACAATACACGGCTTTTTGGCTTTCTTATCTCGCCAAGCAACACATATCTGGGATCCATCATTATTTCTGTACCACCTAGCTTCTCTGAGCTGTAGAGAAATGGTCTTCAACTGAAGTGGAAAATTTTTCCTGTTGATGTTGAGTGTGCCAGTGTAATCAATACCCCTACTCAACAGATATGTAATCACGGTGTCTACAGTGTAGTACCTATCCGCAAATACATGGTGGCCTTTTCCAATTCCTTGCAGCAGGTAATCAAACACCTTCACGGCCTGACTTGTACGGTCATTGGCAAGGAGATATGATGTGTTTTTTCCGAAGTATGTCAATACAGAGTAGACATACCCTGTAGTAGAATCACACAAGCCAAAAGTCTTGATGTGATACTTGCTTGGCTTGGAGGCATTGTACTGCTTGTGCTTCCAGCGTCCATTATAGCCTATTACCATTTCATCAATGGCCAAATCCTGAAATGGATAAAATGCATCCTGGAACTTTGCTATAAGTGAATTCAAGAATGGCTCTATTTTGTCTTTGCCTACAGATTCAGCATCTCCAACATGCATCATGGTGTGGTAAATGATTTCAAATCTCAATCTGGGAAACATCTGACTGTACCATGGGTTGTAGTTGTGCGGTTTGTGTGCCCAATAATCCTTCACCGATGCTTTTTTACCTAAACCTATTGCAATAATCACGGCCAAAAATTTTAACAGCTCATATTCAGTGATAGGCTTCCAACTTGCAAGTGTAGACTTTTGTAAAGGAACTTGTTTGGATTTCTTCAATTCTGCATATTCGTTGATCATTGATACCAATGAATCTAACACATCTGGTGTTATCAAGGCAAACCAACAATCTAGTTCAGAGGAAGATGCATCTAGTTTTGCATGCATACCTGGTTCACGAGTTGGAACAAAGGGAATACTGCCTGTTGTTTCACCTTCAGTTACTTGGTGCCACTGTTATCTTTCTTGAGCTCCATTTTTTACTGAACTATTTGTAAATCTAGCAGCCGTCTTAGCGTTTTTAGGGACTTTTGATGGTCCAGGACGTGCACCATCTTTGCTATCACTACTTGCGCTGTCAGTACTATTTTTTTCGTATTCATCAAAATCAATTGAATCATTATTGTCGACATCTGTTTCACTTACCTCGTCTTCACTAGATGTATTATTTATCTGTTGAAACAAGTTTCTAGCCTGTTCAATAGTTAGACGAGCCGTACAAGTGCTTTTGGGGACCTTATCGCTTGTTGCCATGGTAAACAATTTTTTACAGTTCGGTAACTAGCTTGAAAATATGATAATTATGACAAGAATTCAATTTTTAACATCCGATTTGGTCCCCATGTGATTCAAAAATCAACTTCATTTCGGTAAATTAAAATCTCGTACCGAAACGGAAAGGAAAACTATAAATTTATAACTTGTTTTACTATGAAACAAACATTGGCGCTCACAGCGGCTTATGGCCGCGGCTAAATAAGTGTTCTGGCGCTGGGAGCGGCTTGTGGTAGTTAACCAGTTAAGCAAACATACTTCCTTCACAAAATTGATGACAATGTGTCATGATTTTCTGGACGTCATCAGGCATGTGAGAAAAAGTAATCTTGTCACTCACATCTGGACTATGGAGTAAAGCATAGGACCACCATAGCTTTTCAGATATTGTGCTGAATTGTCAAGTGGTGAATAAGAAATAATTTAAATTTAGAGCAGTCTTGTAGAGCAAATGACAAAATAAATAATGTTTAAACCAAAGTATCCTTACCAATTAGCTAGTGCAGATGTTATGTTGGTGCAGCGACTGGGCCATTGATTCACTGAAAGTGTCTTCATGTTGTTCAGATTCATTTACATAAACTTCCTATGACCTCCAATGGTAGTTTGGCTTGGCTTGGTTTCGTTCGTTCTTAATCTCCCGCTACCAAACCCTAAAAGGGCTTCAGTAGCAGAATGTAGTCCAGAAAACGGTATGCGTTGTGTCGTAGTTTACAGCTTGACTGTGATATTTCCCCCTTTTGGTCCAACACATCCGACTTCAGCAAGCATTTTTTGAGTACCGGGTTAGCATTCCCTCTTCCATCCCTTCTCCTTAGCCAGTCTGCCCTGCTGCAGCCTGTTATTCAGGATCACCGCGTGGAGATGTTGAAGGGTCTTGGCAGCTCTGTTTCGCTGGCCATAACGCTAGCAGTCAGCCATGGGTCGCTGACCACTGCAGCTCATGCGCTCCAATGGTATTTTGAGTAGGATACTATTGATTCAGATTACTGAAAATATGAGCAGTCTCAGTCAAGTTCTATACTTCTTTTTTCTTCTTCTGCTTCAGTGTTTATCCTGAAAAGAACTTTGGGTCATAGTTTACAGAAGGGCTGCGATATATGCACCTTTCGGACCGACACATCCGATTTCAGATAGCTTTTTTGAGTACCGGGTTTGCCTGTCCTCTGTGATCATCTTCTCTTAGCAAGACCCACACTAGTGACTAGTGCAGCCTGTTTCCAGGTTCGCTACTTTGAGGTGGAATATCATCTTGGTCAGCTGTGGTTTGCTGACCCTGATGCAAGCAGCCAACTATGAATCACAGACTGCTGTCAGCTCATTCACTGCTGTATCTTCGGCCCCAGCTGTATACCAACAGTGTTCAGTTAACATTAATAAAAGGGCAACTATTTGTTGTCTAATCACTAATTTATCATTTCCTTTGTTGTATGTTATGTGTCTTTCCATATTCTTTTAGCTTAATTGGTGGATTTCTTTAATAACTTTTTATTTGTCCAGTCTTACAGTAAAATCTCTATATAAGGATTTGTAGCTCACTACAGATTGAGTGATATATCTCTGTGAATGGACTAGTAGATTATGTAGACAAACTTGTTGATCTCCAATGATGGATTGGTAGATATCTACAAATGAACTTGTAGATCTCAGATCTTTATTGGTTGATAAGTTATACTCCTCTGTTAGTGGGCCTTTACTGTCAAACTTGAGAATTGAACCCACAACCTTCTGGTTGCCAGATCAGTGTCTTATCACTTAAGCCAGCTTGGGGTAATAATGAAACTTTTAGTTTTGATGTAAAGTAAAGTAAGTAGCATGTCCTTCGCAGAACGTCGATTCTTACAACTGCCAACTTATTTGGCTGTTAAAAGTTTCTTGGCATGTGTGCAGTACAGTAGGTTGCCATTACTTTCCATATGCAGAGGAGCGATCGCACTAAGAAAAATACTCTGTTTCTGTGAAACTGGACATGGCAGGATTCGAACACGTTGCACTGGGATTGTGAAACAGACATTTCATTCCCGGACCATGCTGCCTCACTTGAGTTTGGATGTATATTTTACAAATCTAAAACAAAGCACTGCTGACATGAGAAAGCAATCCCTTTAAAACAAACCTTAGTAAACAATTCCTTGCCCCTAGGAATAATGCTCAGTGCTGAAACACTTTCTCCTCCCATGGAGTTTCCACCAATGGTAATGTCATCAGGATCCCCTCCAAACGATCTAATGTTGTCTATGACCCAGTGTAAAGCCAATAGTTGATCCCACATACCCTGATTTCCTGGCAGCTCAGAAGTGTTGCCTTTCAGAAAACCAAGCCACGACAGTCGGTAGTTGAATGTCACTGCTATTACATCACCCTGTTGGATGTATATTTGGATCAATAAACAAAAAGACGATAGAACTACTAGAAAACATCCAAACAATACATATGACTGTATCCCATATTTATTGCGTTATTGACATCATAGGAACATTCTAAATAATACAAATTAAACGTCTCCTGCTTGATTTTCCAAATCAAGGGATAGAAAAATGATATATCACCATCAACAACACCTGTGGTCAACCCAGCCACAGAAACTGGGTACCCAAAAATCTGGGAAGTAAAGAAGGTCTGCGTGATGCTGACCACATCATCCACTATGTGCAGTTGGTTACAAAATAATATGGGCCTAACACCATATTTCTTATGCGCCGCACGGCGTAAACGGGATCTTTCCTTTTTTTTTTTTACTAACACCTTTGCTCGGCAAAGTTATATGGTGATACAAGGGCATGGCGTGGCCTAGTGGTTAAGTGGCACGGCTCACAACCGGAAGGTGCTGGGTTCGATCCCCATCACAGCACCGGCCGTTACCCCGGGGAAGCAAACCCTTAGAAAATGCAGGCGGAAGCAGGCCCTTACATAACATAAAATGCATGCTGAAGTCGGATGCACTGGGCCGACAGGCGCAAAATAAAAACCACAGTGCAACACACACAGCCTTGGGGATTAGAGAAATAAGGCGAACGCAAAACAAACAAAAAACAAAATACGGTGATACAAATAATTCACAATTGACCCCTATAAATCTTATTTTTGTATAAAATAAATCAAATCTATTTTCTAAGGTTAAATCGTATTTTGACAAGGCATAACACTTTAAATAACAGAAAGAGTTTGTTGGTTCTTTTATGGCTTCCTGACCAACTAAAGTAATTGACACAGGCTTAAGATCTTGAGCAGCCATAAAAAAAGATTTAACTTATAGGGAACAATAGATTATCAACAAAAGGTTATAAAGCCATATTTCTTCTTCATTTATCCTGAAATAGACATTTTGTTACATGTGACCTAGTTTATAGCAAGACTATGATATCTGCACTTTCTGCACAACACATTCAGTTTCAGCATAGCACAATTTAGGGTCCAAGTATGGCTTCATTCTTCAATCCCAAATCTCTTAGCAGAGCTGCACGAATGAAGCTTGTTTGCAGGTCTACCACTTGGAGGTGGAATAGGGTCTTGGACAGTTCTGATTCACCAACCCTGACACAGCAGGTATTTATGAGTAGATGAATGCTGTCCTCTTATTCACTGAGCCTTTGACACAAAGTAACATTTAAAATTGGTATTAAATATTTAGGCTGTGGTATCTACATGAATGATATTGATGTATTAAAATATTTTTTTGAAATATGTATTATGACAGATTAGCAAACTTTAAGTCCTGCTCATGTTGCTTGAGTGGAATCTAGGATACTGAGTAACAGAGACAAGAACAGGTCTACTACTACAATGAGAACAACTCCGCTTAGGTAGAAAATTCTTCAACTGATAGATTTGCCCATTTAACCATTCACACAGACTAAAATCATGATGATCATGGAGCAAGAGTTTGAGAGAAAGCTCTAGCAACACTTCATAAATGATACTGAAATAAACAGAGTGAATAATTCATTTTTCTAATGATTGGAAGAAGAAATAGAGCTGATCAAGCAACATTAAAGATAAAACACCATAATTAAAGAACAGGGTCACACTTCCATGCTGAGCACATAGTCAAACTTGATAAAAGAGGGTTATGTATGGAAACTGCAACCTCACCATGTAAAACAGAAACCACGACTGCTAGACTAAACAGACATGATTATGAACTGATTTCCTGAAAGGTGGCCAACTGCACTGATGGCAATGTACTTGATATGGAGAGAAAAGGAAACAAGACTCAGAAACTGACATCAAGTGCAACTTGTCAGGGTCTAACACAATGTCCTCAACTGATGTTCTGTAGACCACTAGAGTTTTGCAACAGGTCTAAAAGGGTTCTGTCAGATATCAAATGTAATTATTATTTAGTTATTATATTGACAACTTATTTATCATGCTAACGTACCTTGATCTTGAGATATAATAACTGCATGCAGTTTTCTCTGAGAATTATTTAAAGTGTTCCTTCTTGGCAACAATGTTAAGAAAGGCTGCTCTAACATGTAGCTTACAATACAGTAATGAAAGACCAATAAATGCACCAAGAACAGACATGATGAGAGGGATCAAGGATACCCATGATGAAGTAGAAAAGAATGAGATTTATGCAGGAAAATGCAGCTTAATAAAGTTTTCATTTATTTCACAAAATAGAAGGCAAAATGTGTAAATTTGAAAAGTCCACACAACATAACGTATGGCCATGTGAATATTGCAAAATGAAGAATCTCTGACAATATTCAGTCATAATGACTTTATCCATGCACCTGTTATCAGTAATGATCTGATCTCAAAACAGAAAAGAAGTACATACCAGGGCAACAAGATCTCCAGGCATATATTCTCGAGATGATCCCATGAAGAATCCTCCCCCATGAATATAAAAAAAGACTTTCTTTAGCGTGCCACCTTCTTTACTGACCTGGTATGAAAAACACATTCAAGAATATTACTATATATATAAATGAATGTTCGTATGACAGAGTGCAAGTCATGAGTAATTTAAGTAACAAGTTTATCAAACAAAATTAGAAAACGAGGAGCGCTATTGTCCTTTTCATTTGTACTTACTTGTCCTTGCTAAACCATTATACCTATTTCATGTATTCTAAAGTCATTTGATATAATGGCACAATACCAAAGTCTTAAACACTTTAGACCATAAGGACAAGCATTTTTTTGCTAAACATTAAGTAAACCACATAATCAGCGAACCACATAATCTGGAAAGATATTATTGTAGGAACAGATGTTGAACAGGAGTGGGAAAGTTTTAAAACAGTTCTAGAAACGCTAAAAGAGGAATGTGTTCCATGTAGGGAGGTAAACCCCAAGCGTAAAAAGTGGATAACTAGATTTGTAGTGAAATGTAGAAGAGCAAAAAATAAAGCATGGCAAAAATATATAGAGGCAGGTAAATCAAAAGAAACATATGTAAAATATTTGGACAAGCAGAACATATCTCAGAAAGCGAATAAAACAGCAAAAATAGACTTTGAAAAAAAACTTGCTCAGAGGATCAAGACTGACAGTAAAAGCTTCTTTTCTTATGTTAGAAATAAACAAAGAACGAAAGACAAAGTAGGCCCTCTCATAGACAGTACAGGGAAAATAATAAGTGAGAATAGGGAGGCTGCTAATCTGCTTAATCAGTACTTTGGCACAGTCTTCACAAAGGAGGACTGCTCCGAGATCCCAGAGCCTATAGATATTTTTCAAAGAGACATGGATACAGCGGGATTAAGATCAATCTGTATTACAGAGGAAATGGTTTTTAAAAAATTGGAGGGGTTGAAAGTGAATAAATGTCCAGGTCAAGATGGTATTCACCCAAAATTGCTGTATGAAATTAGAAACCAACTAGCAAAACCATTGGCTATATTATGTTCTCAATCACTTACAAAAGGGATTGTTCCACGGGATTGGAAAGATGCAGGAGTGATCCCCTTATTCAAAAAAGGCAAAAAATCAGATCCGGCAAATTATAGACCGGTGAGTTTAACGAGCATAGTCTGTAAATTGTTAGAGTCAATAATCAAAGAAAACATTGTAATGCATTTAGAAAAATTTAATCTAATTAGAAATAGTCAGCATGGGTTTACTAGAGGGAGATCATGCTTAACAAATCTATTAGAATTCATGGAGGAGGTTACTAAAATCATAGATAAAGGGGAGCCAGTGGATGTTATTTATCTAGACTTTGCAAAGGCCTTTGATAGAGTACCTCATCAAAGATTATTTCGAAAGTTAAAATCACATGGAATAGGTGGGGAAGTTGCCAAATGGATTGAAAATTGGTTAACAGGAAGAAGGCAGAGGGTGGGCATAAATAAGGAGTACTCTGAGTGGAGTGAAGTGAAAAGTGGTGTGCCACAGGGCTCGGTTTTGGGACCAATTTTGTTCTTGATATATATAAATGATTTGGACATTGATATGAGATCCATGATTGCAAAATTTGCTGATGACACAAAACTATGCAGTAGTGTCTCATCTAAAGCGGAAGTGGATATATTGATGTCGGATTTAGATAAAATTCGAGAATGGTCTGTAAGCTGGCAAATGGAGTTTAATGTAGATAAATGTACAGTCATCCACATGGGTAGATCCAATATGGAACATAAATACAGAATGGGAGAAAACAATATTAGAAAGATAGATAAGGAAAGGGACCTAGGGGTTATAATAGATCATACAGGAAAGGTGAGTGAGCAAGTTAAGGTAGCAGTGAAAAAGGCAAATGCAATGTTAGGTATGATAAAAAGAAATATTAAACATAGGAGCAAGGAAGTGATCGTCAAACTGTATAAAGCTTTAGTTAGACCTAGATTGGAGTACTGTGTACAGGTGTGGAGTCCTTATCATAGAGGGGACATAAACATGCTAGAAAGAATACAAAAAAGAGCGACAAAGATGATAGTTGGATTCCAGAATTACAGTTATGAGGAACGACTCAGAAAAACGGGCCTACAGTGTCTCGAAGAGAGAAGAATTCGTGGTGACTTAATACAGGTTTATAAGATGATCAGAGGAATCGATAAATTAGACTATAACAAGTTTTTTAAAATACAGCCACCTACAATAACACGAGGGCATAGCTACAAGCTGATTAAAGAGAGGTCCAGGTTAGATATTAGGAAATATTTTTTTAGTCAGAGAGTGGTGTCTGCTTGGAATGCATTGCCAGGGGAGGTGGTGGAGGCAGGGACAGTTAATGCGTTTAAGAATAAACTGGATGCGCATAGATTTTAGAGCAAGGTGATGTAAATGTAACTGGTTGTATACAGACTCTGCAGGGTCTTCTAAACCAGTATAAAGACGTTAAGTTATATACATCAAACAAGAAAGATTGAGGTAATAGGCACTTCAGATTCAAATAAACATGAAGCAAGAAAGACATGTGAGAATCCAGGAAAACAAATACACTAAACAGCCATGATGGTTGGCCTAACCTTTCCTAAACTCTACTTATAACTAAGGAATATAAACCAATTTCATCAAGACATCTTGATAAACTATTACTACCTGAGCTTTCTATTATCAAATATAAACTGAATATAGGTCTTAATGCTCATGTCAGCCATTAATAAACAATGTACAGAAGTAGTTTCAAATATATAAAAGTGAAATATAATCTCTGTAATCCTGGTATTCAATCAGTCATAACAAGTGCTTTATGCCAGTTAGCCAAATGTTTAAACACATTTTGGTCTTTTGTCTCAGAGTATCATGATTGACTGAGTGCTTTACTCTTGCCATCTGTCCTTCTCACTGGTGGACATCCGGGTGATCGCTTAAAATTGTAGGGCCACCAGGACATCACTTGTCATGTTCATCAGCTGTCGGACAAATGCACAGCTGAATATATTTGAAAATAATGTGAACAAATTATGTACCCTATCAGTTTTGCAGTAAAATGTTTGTCATCTAAATGATTTGCTACTGTTGTCTTAGAAGGTAAAGGTAGTCCCATAGCAAACACTTGCCAGGGATGTGAAGTGTTAGAGACTTCATTGTATTAAGACTTAGATTTTTATGAGGTGGACTGACCAATGCCCTTTCGTGCTGCCTTTCATTCCAAAACAGTAAGCCAGGTACTCATTTACATTTGGGGCAACTGGACTGTGTCGATAACCGAAATCCAACCCCGATACCTTTTTGTCATGAGAAGTGAATGCACTACTACTCAAACGTTCACCATTGTTTTAACTGATTCACTTCTTAAAGACAATATATTGACTCACAAACTTTCTTACCATAGCAGTTTTATATTATAGGAATTAATGTCTACAGAAGCCAAAAATATTCAGGAGTGAAGAAGTTTAATTATCTCATTATTTTGTAATCATTTGATGAGTTACATTTTCAGCTTCAACATTTTTCTACAGAACTGAACTCTCAGCAGGGTAGATAAATTTTCCACAGAACTAATCTCTCAAATAGATAGATACATTTTCTACAGAACTAATCTCTCAAATAGATAGATAAATTTTGTACAGAACTAATCTCTCAAATAGATAGATACATTTTCTACAGAACTAATCTCTCAAATAGATAGATACATTTTGTACAGAACTAATCTCTCAAATAGATAGATAAATTTTCTACAGAACTAATCTCTCAAATAGATAGATCAATTTTCTACAGAACTAATCTCTCAAATAGATAGATCAATTTTCTACAGAACTAATCATTCAGTTGGGTTGAACAATTTTTCTACAAAACTGATCTACCAGATGGATAGATCAATTTTCTACAGAACTAATCTCTCAAATGGATAGATAAATTTTCTACAGAACTAATCTCTCAAATAGATAGATCAATTTTCCACAGAACTAATCTCTCAGTTGGTTTGATCAATTTTCTACAGAACTGATCTCTGCTGGGTAGATCAAGACAGAACCACATGATGCCTATTATGAAATGCATGGACTGACAGAATAAGAAATTACTGATACACAAAACTCTAAGAAAGTCAATAAGTAAAGGGAGGACTGAAATGAGAATTTGTCTCCATAGTAGAATGATGACAAAGATGAAGGAGCTAAAGTAGAAGATACCAATTAAGTCAGTTATATAAACATAAACATGCATTCATAACTGTAATTCAACACTATCATCTAACCTCAGTGCTGTCTGGAACATAAACATTTAAGTATAAACAATCTTCTTGAGCTGGGCTGCCAAGATCAACTCCAACAGGCTGTACGCAGATGGGTCCAAATTGTGTGGTGTCATAAACATGCTGATAGAAAAATCAACAAAAATATTATTGAAGATCATAATTATTATATTTTGTTCTTATTCCTTTTACTAAGAGCATGGGAGTAACTTCTTCTTCTTCTTCTTCTTCGTACGCAGTCAGACAGTAACCATTAGCATGGGAGTAACAATACAGTTGACAGCCTTGCAAGAAGCCTGCTCCAAAGCACTATGAGCTGTTGCAGTTGTGGTTTATCTGGTACTAATGTTATTCTCATGCATAACCTTATTAAGTTGCCTCTTCATCATCATGTAGCATATCCTTTACAGAACGTCGCTCTCATGACAGCCTGTCTGTAGGAAACTCTGACTTTCGCCAGTCTTCAGGCCTGCTCCAAGGTAAAATCCAGTATCTCATTGATGTCCTGAGTCCATCATCTTTTTGGTCGGCCCCTGCCTTGCTTTCCAGTGACCATTTCCTCCATAACCATTCTTTCCAGTCCATTGCCTCTTACAACATGTGAATGTGGTGTAGTGATTTTGTTTCATCCTCTTCAATATTGGGTATGAATTTTATCATTGTCCCGTTTCATATTTACACGCTGTCTGATCTATAATAGGAGCAAACTGTCACTGTACCATCTGGCAGGATTTACTCACGGTGTTTAGATATAAAAAGAGAAGTGCAACAAAGATGTGTACTGTCCTCATGTTTGTTCAACGTTCACATAGAATAACTGTTTCTACACATAGAGGAAACATTAGGACACATTATCTGTGAACTTTTAATAAATAATCTCAAAAAGTTTGATGGCACAGTCCTGCTAGCTGAAAGTGAACCAGAATGACAGAAATTGATGAGTCAAATTATGAACAAAAGTCAGATATATGACTTGGACATTATGACTGAGAAAATGAAAACTATAATAATCACCAAAATAAGTAGACAACAAATTTGCTCTACATATACAAATAGATGAGGGACCAAGCTGCTGAGCAGTGTATGAGCTGTAGCAGTCAGCGACCCAAAGCTGACTGCTAGCGCCTGGCCAGCAACCCAAAGCTGACTGCTAGTGTCGGGGCCAGCAACCCAAAGCTGACTGCTAGCGTCGGGGCCAGCAACCCAAAGCTGACTGCTAGTGTCGGGGCCAGCTACACAGAGCTGCTTTGAACCTTCTCCACATGTGATTCTAAATAACAGGCTGCAACAGAGCATGAAAGAGGGAAAACTAACCCACAAATGCCATGCTGATGTTCAATGTGTCGGACCAAAAGGTGCAAATATCACAGTCAAGCTGTAAACTATGACACAAAGCATTCTGCTCTCCAGACTACATCCTGCTACTTGTAAAGCCCTTTTATAATTTGGTAGCTGGAGTTTGAGAACGAACAACGAAAAAGAAGAAACACTAGAGCAGGTTAAGATCTTCTTCAATCTAGGATATATAATAACAAAGGATGGAAAATGCAAAATAAAAATACAGAAGAGAATATGGATGAGTAGATCTGTTTTCACCAACGTAGTCAACTAGGTCATCCAAACAGGTCATTTACACATTTAAAATGAGAGAGATCTTGTGTTATGTTTATTTGTCATCACTGTATGGTATAGAAGCATGACCAATCAATCAACAGTTGAGAAGAGGATTGATGTCTTTAAAATGTGGATATATTGAAGAATGGGGATGTTTCTCATGGAAAGAAAGTCTTAGAGAAATTATGGGTGCAATGTGACTTGATGGTCAGAGACAAGCTATTTTGGTCATATCAAAAGATATAACACCTTGCTGAAACAATACTGGAAGGAACTGTTGTTGCCAAACGTTACAGTAACAGGAGTAGACTTTGTTATAAGAGGGAGGACAGCATCAATAGATAGACAGGGACAATCTTTGCACCATTAAGGCAAGAGACATGATGTTGGAGAGCCATTTATTTAAGTCAACCATTGCATTTTAACTGAATTCTCTCAACAACGTTGTTGTGAGCTTGTCATAAGAGACGACTAACTGTGTGACATGGCATAACACCGGCCATGGTTTGGTGGTTTGTTAAGAGCAGCATAGATGGCGCCTAACAGGCTGAAGGTCTACTTTGCTCTAGTGTCTGAGTCTATTAAGATGGACACGCACATCGGTTAACTACCCTCTGTAAGCACTTGTATGCAGCGCAGTATTATGCTGCTCGAGCCTAGCCCGCTAAGCATGAAACCCTTCTGCTGGCTACGTCCAGCTCATACCAGAGCTGGGACCTGCACAAGGACATCTGCCCTGTAGAAGTACAGGTCCACTAAGAACGTTGTTGTACATGTTCTGTATACTTTCTATATTCAACTCTACTATTACTGATTTACTCACTATATCAATATGATATTCACCTTGCTAGATTTAAAGTTTTTCAACTCCCTACACAACTAAGAAACAAAGCTTAAAGTACGTGAGCCCTGTACAATACACAGAACAAATGTTGCCTATTAAATGCTAGATTAAGAGTCATATTTCATAGTGTATGTGTATGGTTTAACAATAACATGATGTGAAAGTGATCAGATTGAGACCTACTTCAATTTTAGGGTATGGCTTGGGTTTTGCAAATCGGAGTGAGCCTACTGGAGGTAAGGCGTAAGGGATTGCCAAAAATGCTTTATAAATATGTCCTTGCAATGAGAGTAGTGCAGTGCCCTGAAATGTTCCTGCAGGAGATGTTACTTTAAGAAAATCGTCATCAAATCCTAAGAATATGTTAATGTAGAAACAACTTAGGTACAAAATAATACTGAAAATAGTGAAAGGCATCGCCATTTTCGTTCACGTGCAGCAATAATTAAAAATTCTTCAGTGTTGCTTTTCAAGCTTTCTGAAAACTGTATCAAAATATGTAGCGATGTCAGATGTGGCACAACTATTTAGCTCAGATTTATCTTTACTCCGCTCATCTCTTTTTCTGTCCAGGTCAGATGCACACAGACAATTAAGACATGGTAAGATAACTCTTAAAACATCGCTAAGGTATACAACTCTAGTTTTTATTTTTTCAAGTAAATTTACATCTACGAATGTTTACCTCCCTTTAAGAATGTCACAGCCCTTTGACTTGAATGCCCACCATGAGTATATTTACTCTTGTGGGCCCTGAAAAGGACAATAGGTGGCGGATTGCAATTAGCTTTTCTTACATCCCGAGGGCTCTGATTAAGGTGAGTCGGGGCCCTCCAAGCTGCTGTGCTATGTTTGGCTATATCTGTGTGACGTTCACTACAACGAAGATCACTTCGATGCCCATTTTGGTCAGTATGTTTACTTGACCCTTTCTAATATTTTATTATCAGTATGTTATGCCCGACCAGACGGCAGTCTCCTCTCTCTCATGTTATGACTAAGAAAATACACGATATTTGTGCAAGTTGCAAGAGTTAGACAGTTAAGTTATTTTGACCATATAACAAGACAAACCTCTTTGTTGAAGACCATACTGCAGGGTAGGGTGGAAGGCAGTCGTTCTAGAGGCAGACTTTATAAGTGGGTGGATAACATCAGGAGATGGACTGGGAAAAAGCCTGTTAGATTGCACTGCTACGATAGAGTACACAGGAGATAACTTGCAGCCGACCTTCGATGCGAAGATGGTACTTGAACTGAACTTGAACTGAACAAGAGTGATACCGGATTGAACAAATTAAGATAAGCATGTGAACAATAATAAAGAGGGTTGTAAATGGGACCAGCAACTTCATACAGGTAAAGTGAGTGAGCTAGTCTAGGTAGAATTGAATAGGGCAAATGCAATGTTAGGTATGATAAAAAGAAATATTAAACATAGGAGTAAGGAGGTGATTGTCAAACCGTATAAAGCATTGGTTAGACCTAGATTGGAGTACTGTGCACAAGTATGGAGTCCTTATCGTAGAGGAGATATAAACATGCTGGAAAGGATACGAAGAAGAGCAATAAAACTGATAGTGGGATTCCAGAATTACAGAAATGAGGAAAGACTAAGAAAAATCGGCTTACAGTGTCTAGAAAAGCGAAGACTTTGAGATGACTTAATACAGGTTTATATGATAATCATAGGAACGATCAATGAAAGTTTCAACTCATTGATTTGGCAGCACTGCCCTAGAACAACATTTGCTTCACTATCAGCGGTAGAGCCGGCAACTTCCTTTGCCACTCTATTTAACTGTGGTCCTGTAGAGCTAAAACTGGTGACGGACAGAATTGAACAGGAATGGGGTGTTGTAAATCACACACATGCTACTCGAATGCTGAACATAAAAAACTATGATTTAAGAAGATGAACATTGGGTGAAACAAAGTGGAAAAGGAAAAAACTTTTTAAAAAGGCGTATTGGACGAGAATACCAGCACGAGTTAGCAGAAGGTGAAACATATGCTGATGGTGCATTTAACAATTAATTGTATTTGCAAATGACTATGTATATGTTGCTTAATTTAAAAAACAATGCAAGAAGACTTTTTTTTGTTATTAAACTTATTTTTATTTGCTTTCAAAGTTTAAAATTGAATTATCTCAAAATCTTTTTTTCCCATTTGAAATGTATCTGAAACCCTCAAATATTAGCTAATATAGATGTTGGAAACATGCAATTTGGTGTGTACATTTCTCATACACTCTTGTTGGTAATCTTTTAAAGAAAAGCTAATTTGGTCAAAGATATTTTATTAAAAAACATTTTGTATGCCAAATGTTGATGTATTTTGTAAACTTTTCGTGAAGCTCAAATAGAAAGAAAGAAAAAAAAAATATTTTTGAACCTTTCTCATAAAATAAATATGCCCTTTCCCCGGAAATATGCTTAACATTTATGGATCATTCATATTATTTTTAATACATATGTTTGTTTTTTTAAATTGAAGGTATTTGCAAGCAAGCATTTTTTCAAGGTCACCGCAGTTATCATGGCAACCGAGTATTCTTTTTTTTTTTTTAAACCTGCAAATATATCTACATTTATAGCCTAACATTGCCATTATCAAATATATCTACATTCATAGCCTAACATTGCCATTATAAAATATTAGGTCTTCTTCTTCTTCTTCTTCGTACGCAGTCAGACAGTAACCAAAATATTAGGTCTGATTTTATTAATAAAGAAAAAAATAATTTTGGTAGCCTGACCCCTTAAATTAGAATTTAACGAGTTTAAAAAAACAAAAAAAAACAACCACCAACGAGAACAAGGGAACACAGATATAAATTAACTAAAGAAAGCTCCAGATTGGATATTTTGAAATATTTTTTAGTCAGAGAGTGGTGAATGCTTGGAATGCATTGCGCCAGGAGGTAGTGGAGGCAGGGACAATTGATGCATTTAAGAATAGACTGGATGAGCATAGCTTTTAAAGCTGGGTAATGTACAGGAAACTGGTTGTATACAGACTCTGATGAGGCTTCTAAACCAGTATAAAAACGTTAAGTTAAGTTAAATTAAAACCATTATTATTGAAACTGTTGAAGCATACATGCTTCCTGTAAGAGGTCAGAAATTGCGATGAACATAATTCCATACACATGTACTTTAAATGAAACGAATAGACGAATGAAAGAAATACAACCTTTTTTTTTATAATTGACTTCAGTGTTGGGCTTGGTCCTTTTCCAAAACATGACGAAAAAATTTGTAAAATGTGAAATGAAGAGTTTGAACAAAATCATCAACGCTACCTTAAAAGTTACAGAAAAAGTTACTTACTTACTTACTTAGTCGCTCATCTTCTACCGTGAGGTGTAGAGGTTTGCCAAAGAGAACGCCAACTGCTCTATCCGCCGTCTTTTTACTGGCCTCTTTCCAATCCAGCCCTCTATCACTTAGGGACTGTCGTATGTTGTCTTCCCAACGTACTTTGGGACGTCCTCGGGGTCTGCGTCCTTGACTTTTTATCTCACATGTCCGCTTTGGTATCCGATCTTCTTCCATTCTACAGACATGGCCAAACCACTATAGTTGGGAATGCTCCACTCGTGTCTGCAGGGGTTAAACTTCAAGATTGCTACGAAATGTCTGGTTACGGATCTTGTCCCTTTTCGTCACCTGAACCGCCTTTCTTATGTACCTCATTTCTGAAGTTTGTAATTGCCTTTCTTGGGCTGTAGTCATTGCCCATGACTCACATCCATATGTCAGGACAGGCATTCAGAAAAAGTTGATCATTCTAATTTAAAGATAAAGGTAAAGGTCGGTCCCATGGCAACAATTGCGGGCGGAGATTTAAAAAATAACTCCTCATGTACTAAGCCGCAGTCTATGTGAGGTGGGTGGCTAGTTATCTTCCTTGCTGTATTTATTTTTCCCGACTTATACGTCAGATACCAATTTACAGCTGGGTAGACTGGAGGAGCGGTCCTACCAGGTACGAACCAGGGTCCGGATTTGTTAGTCCGTCCGTGAACTCGATCTCTGGTACGCTGTTCTAGTCTAGTAAGTCAGCTAACTGTCAATTAGACAACGCGCATCATATTTTGATTTGCATGTCCGCCTAAGCGTCATTGTGGTTGATGTCAACGGGTATTGAAAAACCTGAACTGCTGTGAAAATCATTAACGGTGTCGGCACAGCTCGTGAAATTAGCCAGATGGGTCGAAAATGGAGCGGGAATGAGCTGACACCAGCCAATGACTCAAAGCTGGCTGCTTGCACCAGGATCAGTGAATCACAGCTTACTAAAACCCTATTTGGGCAGTTACTCTCCCACAGTTAGTTTATTTTGGAAAGCCTTGACGTTCCTGTAATGTTCGTGTACCAGCTGTTCTGGTGACCGTAACTTAGTAGGATAACTCAAATACTGAGCCATGTCAACTAAAAACGCAAGCTGGCAGATCCATTCCTTAACTAGGCTACCATTCTCATTGCACACACCAATACAAAAGCTAAAGTTACCTCACCCTTCTAATTTGCTGATTCTATCAAACAAAAAAAATGGTCGTTGCCTCAGTGTCTCATTTTCGTCGACCCAGACTTATACTGTCTTAGCGCGTCTAAGGTGATTCAAAACACTTTGTCAACTTTCACGATCAGAGATTTGATTAAATAATTTCATTTGTGTTTACACAGGCTAGTAACAGGTTGTTATTTAATTGTATAATTATTTTTTGTTTTACCATTTATTTGATGTTTTTGTGTGCTTTTGTGTAGTGCCCTTGTTTGTATTCCCATGTGTATGTGCCCATGTGTGTGTTTGTTCATGTGTGTGTGCTCATGCGTGTGTGCGCTCATGTGTGTGTGTGTGCTCATGTGATTGTGTGCTCATGTGTGTGTGTGCTTTTGTGTGTGTGGGCTCATGTGTGTGTGCTCATGTGTGTGTGCTCATGTGTGTGTGGGCTCATGTGTGTGTGCTCATATGTGTGTGCTCATGTGTGTGTGTGCTCATGTGTGTGTGATCATGTGTGTGTGCTCATGTGTGTGTGTGTGCTCATGTGATTGTGTGCTCATGTCTGTGTGTGCTCATGTGTGTGCGGACTCATGTGTGTGCGGCCTCATGTGTGTGTGATCATGTATGTGTGTTTCGTTATGTGTGTGCTCGTGTGTGTGTGTGTGCTAATGTGTGTGTGGGCTCATGTGTGTGTGTGCTCATGTTTGTGTGTGCTCATGTGTATGCTCATGTATGTGTGCTCATGTGTGTGTGCTCATGTGTATGCTCATGTATGTGTGCTCATGTATGTGTGTGCTCATGTGTATGCTCATGTGTTTGTGCTCATGTGTCTTATTTTTCTCTAACCTCAGGGGCCAGGATCTATAATTATTTTCAATCAACTTCAGCGACGGTCCAAATTGGCGGCCCTGTTCTTGCCAGCATTTCGTAGGTTGCGTACCCACACCGTAAAAAAACTAACCAATCACCCTAATCAATAAATACAATTAAAAGCAAATGGCACAAGGACAATGCTCACAATCTATCAATCATTTGTAAGATAGAATTGTTCTATGCAAGTGCAGTGTTTTAGAACAGTATTAAAACAGAAAGGCCGTAAGTGAAATGAAAGTTTGAAAGAGGAATTGCGTATCTGAGAAATGGGGTTAAAAGAAAAATTTCACTAGCGAGAAGATGGTTAGGAAGTTGAAGGGAGGAAGTGTTCATGTGATAAGACTGCTCGTAAGAAGAAAGACGTGACTGACAGGATTTTTTTTTAAGAATAAGAGATAACCTTCATCTTTATTAAGAGGGTTTGAAAGATAAAGATAATGTGTGAATTAGGTTTGAAAGATGAAGAGTATGTATGAAATGGGTTTGAAAGGTGAAGAGTTTGTGTGAAATGGGTTTGAAAGATGAAGTGTATGTGTGAAATAGGTTTGAAAGATGAAGAGTATGTGTGAAATAGGTTTGAAAGAGATATAGGGAGAGGAAGAAAAGCATTTTTGAGAGGCGTGTTTGTAAGAAATATATAGGACGGATGTGTGTGAGAAGAAAGTTAATGAGAGAAAAAGAGGAAGGCGAGTGAGGGAGGAAGGCTTTTACCAACAAGAAGAAGATGAAGAAATTCGTGCGAGAAAAGGGTTTCAATGAAAAAGAGATGAGCGGTATATCAAAGAAAAAGGGTTGAAAGAGAGAATGATGAACGACATGTAAGAGAAGACTAGTTCAAAGAGAAAGAGATGAACCACATGTAAGAGAAGACGAGTTTAAAGGGAAAGAGATGAACCACATGTAAGATAAGACGAATTCAAATGAAAAAAGATAAACCACATTTAAGAGAAGACGAGTACAAAGGGAAAGAGATGAACCACATGTAAGAGAAGACGAGTTCAAAGAGAAAGAGATGAACCACATGTAAGAGAAGACGAGTTCAAAGGGAAAGAGATAAACTACATGTAAGATAAGACGAATTCAAATGAAAAAAGATAAACCACATTTAAGAGAAGACGAGTACAAAGGGAAAGAGATGAACCACGTGTAAGAGAAGACGAGTTCAAAGAGAAAGAGATGAACCACATGTAAGAGAAGACGAGTTCAAAGGGAAAGAGATGAGCAACATGTAAGAGAAGACGAGTTCAAAGAGAAAGAGATGAACCACATATAAGAGAAGACGAGTTCAAAGGGAAATAGATGAACCACATGTAAGAGAAGACGAGTTCAAAGGGAAATAGATGAACGGCATTTGATCGAAGAATGATTTAAAGAGAAACAGCTGAGCTGCGTTTGAAAGAGGAAGATTGGAAGGACGTGAGAAAGAAAAGAATCTGTTAAAAGAATAAAGGAGGGACGGGAGTGCAAATAAGATTTGAAAGACAAGAGGAGGATGTCGTGTGTGAGTAGAGAGCTAGACAGGGGAAGGGAGGGGGGAAATTAGGTTATGGGAATGATGAGCCTCGTACTTGTATCAGGACGTGTAACGCAGTGACATCACAGGGAATATAACTAGCCACTTCCAGTGTCAGGCAGTTTCACGTCCCAATCACGTGAACATCTTACTCGTGACTACATGATGGTGTTACAGTGGTTCTCAGCCTGCGAGTGTTCAGATTTTGTCAAGTAGTTTTAATATTGCTCTCTTCTTCTTCTTCTTCTTCTTCTTCTTCATCGTCTTCTTCTTCTGCGTCCATTCTCAATCTCCATCTACCAAGTCCTGTAAAAAGATCTGCAAGTAGCAGAATATTTTTCGAAGAACGGAATGCGTTGTGTCTCTAGTTTACAGCTTGACTGCGATATTTGCACCTTTTGGTCCGACACATCCGTCTTCAGCAGACCACAAGTGGACCTAAAATGGAAAGTAAGTAAGTACTCATTTACAGTTGTGATAATGATGTAGATTGTTCATATTGCCTCCTTAAAAAAATGTTCTTTTCAAAGGTTTGCGTCTGTGTTCTGCTGTCGGAGGCATGCCTCTTTCTTCCCCGGACCGTAGTCTTTTAGACGATAACAAGACGTATCAATCAGCGCTTGGATGCATGTGTGTATGTTTATGTGTGTGTGCTCATGTGTGTGTACTCATGTGTGTGTACTCATGTGTGTGTATGCTCATGCGTGTATGTGTGTGCTCATGTGTGTGTGTGATCATGTATGTGTATGCGCATGTGTATGTGCGCTCATGTGTGTGTGTGTGTTTGTGCTCATGTGTGTGTGTGCTCATGTGTGTGTGTGCTCATGTGTGTGTGTGTGTTCATGTGTGTGCGCTCATGTCTGTGTGCGCTCATTTGTTTTGCGCTCATATGTGTCTGCTCTCATGTGTGTGTGCGCTCAGGTGAGTTTGCTCATGTGTGTTTGCTCACGTGTGTGTGTTTGTGCTCATGTGTATGTGCGCTATGTGTGTGTGGGCGCATGTGTGTATTTGTGCTCATGTGTGTGTCTGCGCTCATGTGTGTGCGCTCATGTGTGTGTGCGCTCAAGTGAGTTTGCGTGTGTGTGGGTGTGCATTTATGTGTGGGTGTGCTCATGTGCACGGGTGTTCATGTGTGTGTGTGCTCATGTTTGTGTGCTCATGTGTGTTTGCTCATGTGTGTCTGCTCATGTGTGTGTGTGCTCCTGTGTGTTTGCTCATGTGTGTGTGTGTTCTCATGTGTGTGTGTGTGTTCATGTGTATGTGCTCATGTGTGTGTGCTCATGTGTGTTTGCTCATGTATATGTCTGCTCATGTGTGTGCGCGTTAATGTGTGTGTGCACGAATGTGTGTGTGTGCTCATGTGTGTGCGCTCATTTGTGTTTGCGCTCATGTGTGTGCGCTCATATGTATGTGTGTGCTCATGTGTGTGTGTGTGTGTGCGTGTGTGTGTGTAAGTGTGTGTGCATGAGTTACTTTAGCGTTTTTATATGTCATGTTGGTACTTTTTAAAATAAAATAAAAATTTATAACGATTAGTAGGGGTACTACATTGCTGTGGTTCACGGAGAGACGTTATATGACTTAAGAATAACGGCTGCTTGCTCCTGCAGTCGTCACACAATGTACAAACTAACGTCATAATCCGTCAATTTGAACGCAAATGTCGTCAAATGCCGAAGACTAAACTGCTAGGCCAGTCGCACCTCTAACACCGCTGTCATTTTAAACGTGCAGCCATCATCAACATCTTCATCATCATTATCTTTTCAGCTCTCTGCGCAGTACAAGTCTTCAACAAAATCAAGACCTGTCTTGCAATGTGCTCAGAAATATTTAAATATTTCATCTTCATTAAATGCGTTACGTCCCTTTGACCACACAAGAAGATATTTACTCCCAAGTCAGTTCACTTCGATTTTTTGGGGAAACAATAATATAAGAAAAGTCTAAATCAGGAATATACAGCTTCATCAAGATCGCAGGCCGGATAGCGAATTTGAAATACATCGGCCGATCATTTGGAGTACATTAAAAAATATAGATATTTATATTTATTTGAAAAAAACCATTATTGCTTTTTTAAAATGTTATTTGATTTATATTATACCATGTTATATCATTAGTATGAACAATGTGGATTAGCAATACAATGTACATTTGGTCGCAGCTTCATTCAGCTATTTATTATTTAATATATAATTTAATAAATATAATTTATAAAAGTTCGCTCTGCAAATACAATTAAGTTCGAATAGACAGAACATCGTGGATATGTATACAAATGGCAGGAACGGTTAGAACAGAACAAAACGATTGGAAGATGGAAAGTGGAATAGAGGTTTCCTCTGGATGACAAATGAAATATTGGATATGAAAGAAGAAATGCGCCAGGGCGAATGAATGTCAATAAAAAGCAGAGAATGACCAGGTATAACAAAATAAAAATAAAATGGATAGTGGAGCTGCTAAGTAATTCAAGATTTAAATTGAAGAGGGAGGTTAGATCTTATACATAAAAAAATTAACAAAAATGAAGACAGATTAGGGAGATACAACCATCAACAATTCAGAACAAAAATGGAAACTTTCTGACCATCACAAAGAAGAGAATGGAGAGGTGATGGGAATAAGTTACAGATTTGTATAACGAAAAAAAAATTCACCATCAAAGTTGACCGCATTTTAAAGGAGGCTGAATTCTGGTAATAACAAGGGAGAAACTTAGCACATCTCTACACTCAAGCTCACATAACAAAGCACCAGTGACATATGATATACACATTGAACTCTAAATAGCGACCGGAAAACCATACAATAATTACATTTGCATGGCTTAAACAATGTTTACCATGGTGGAATACGGCATACATATTACTTAACATCCGATTACCAATACCAATACCCAACAAAGTCAGATTGATTGCAGTAAATTCCCTACGATAATCTATATATCACATGTTTCGAACAAAACTCATAATAACAAAAATTAAGAAAAGAATTGATAATGAGATAGAACCTGTGCTAAAAGAAAACAAGTTTGAGTTAGTAAAGGACAAAGACATTAGAGATGCAGTTGGAACACCGAGATTTCTTGCAGAACGAATGTTTTAAAAAACGCTAGAGCTCTCTTTGTCTGCTTTATTGATTATGAAAAAGGTTTTGGCATAGTAGGGATTGAACAAAACTTAAACTTATGCTAAACGTTTACGAAAACCAAATAGCGAATATAGCACACAGAGAGTGAATAACAAATTCAGTCGGATACGAATAAAGGGGTTAAACAGGGATGATTATTATCTCCAAGCTAATTTAATCTGTAATTGGAGGTGATGATGGAAGAAGTCACCAGAAATTGCAACATAAAGGTCAAGGTCAGCGGAGAAAGAATATATGTCATCAAATTCACGGAAGATGTAGACATCATTGGAGGAACATAGAAATCTTTACAAAAACTACTCACCAAAATCAACGACACAGAAAATGCATTTAGAAAGAGGACAAACGATAGTAAAACAAAAGTCATGGTAATAGTCAAACAAACAAATAACATTAAATATCAGCATTGAGGATAAGATCAACGAATAAGTTCGATGTTTTCATTTCTGTGCCAAATTATTGCATAGAATGGCTTCTGTCAAGTTGAATTTAAAACTAGCATGGTAATAGCAAACAAGCATCCCTTTTGGAAACAACAAATTCTAACAACAAATAATATTAATTCTGAGCTTCGCAAAATAAAAACCACAACACGTATCTACTCATAGCATTGTCTTGTTTTGTCTTGTCTTATCCACTTGTGCCGTGAGATGACGTGGGAAGCCATCGTTTTTTTGTTCAGGGTCAGACGTGTCGCTGAAGTGGTCGGCATCCCATGACGATCTAGAATATCCGCAACATTTCCTATCTATCCAGCTCTTGGTCTGCCACGGTTGCGAAAACCCGAACGACGTGCGTTATAGGCGCACAGGGGTAGTTCGTCAGGATGCATTCTCATTAGGTGGCCGAACCAATTGGTTTTCACTTCATCGATATATTCCGAGCAGGGTCTTTCTTCAACTATTCTTCTCATATCTTCATTGCGCATTCTCTCTCTCCTAGTTACGTTGATTGTTTTCTTGAGGCATCTCATCTCACATGTCGTGATCTGTCTCTCCTAGTTACGTTGATTGTTTTCTGGAGGCATCTCATCTCACATGTCGTGATCAGTCTCTCCTAGTTACGTTGATTGTTTTCTGGAGGCATCTCATCTCACATGTCGTGATCTGTCTCTCCTAGTTACGTTGATTGTTTTCTGGAGGCATCTCATCTCACATGTCGTGATCTGTCTCTCCTAGTTACGTTGATTGTTTTCTGGAGGCATCTCATCTCACATGTCGTGATCTGTCTCTCCTAGTTACGTTGATTGTTTTCTGGAGGCATCTCATCTCACATGTCGTGATCTGTCTCTCCTAGTTACGTTGATTGTTTTCTGGAGGCATCTCATCTCACATGTCGTGATCTGTCTCTCCTAGTTACGTTGATTGTTTTCTGGAGGCATCTCATCTCACATGTCGTGATCTGTCTCTCCTAGTTACGTTGATTGTTTTCTGGAGGCATCTCATCTCACATTTCGTGATCTTTCTCTCCTAGTTACGTTGATTGTTTTCTGGAGGCATCTCATCTCACATGTCGTGATCTGTCTCTCCTAGTTACGTTGATTGTTTTCTGGAGGCATCTCATCTCACATGTCGTGATCTGTC
This sequence comes from Ariolimax columbianus, assembly GCA_036924085.1. Lineage (NCBI taxonomy): Eukaryota > Metazoa > Mollusca > Gastropoda > Stylommatophora > Arionidae > Ariolimax > Ariolimax columbianus. The sequence continues at coordinate 63,649,760 of JAVGWX010000011.1, forward strand.
TCTCCTAGTTACGTTGATTGTTTTCTGGAGGCATCTCATCTCACATGTCGTGATCTTTCTTTCTAAGGTTTTTGGTCCAAGAAATGTTTGGCACTGGTAACAGAGAGTTGGCATGAATATACTGTTGATTAGCATCCTTTTTGTGGACATGTTTATTATAGGGTATTTCAATAATGACAATAGCTGGTATGTAATCGCATTTGCTTTTGACACCTGATCTAAATCTATCTAAACCTCTATCCTGTGTGAAAACACTGCCCAAGTACTTGAACTCCTTCACTTGTTTGATCATGGTCCCGTTTACCGTAATGTTCATGTTTTCATGCGATCTGCTTATCTGCATAGTTTCTGTTTTAGATGTGATGATTTACATACTGTATCTTTCACACACAGAGGAGCGCAGTCAGGTGTTTCTGCATATCATCTTCACTCTCGTAAAGTAGAGTTTGATCATCTACAAAAAGGAGTTCGTTTAACTGATCAGCCTCTGTCCTTTCTTCATCTACATTTCTTTACAGATGCTCTAATTTGGCATCCAGCGTTATTCTGTCCATATACGTGTTGAAGAGTAGGGGCGACAACACACACTCTTGTCTCACCCCTGTCGTTACCTCCCTTGTTTTGGTCAGACCATCTGTTGTTCTAACTATACTTTGACACACTTGGTACAGTGCTCCAATATTCTCTAATAGGTGCCCCTGTACTCCGTAGTCGTCTAGGATAGCCATTACTTTAATTATGTCTACTCTATCGAAAGCCTTGTACGGCTCTGAAACAGGGACACTGATCAAAAAGATGAAAAGACATTAAAAGCTTTTGAGATGTGGTCCTATCGCAGGATGCAAGGGGTGAGCTGACAGATAAAAGGTAAACCGAAAAAGTGCTTTAAGATATCGGAGGACATAGACATAAAATTACAAGTATACAGAAATGTAGACTGTCTGGATTTGATCATAACATGACACACGAACGCTCAGTATTAAAAATACAAGAAAGCAAATTTCAGGGGAAAAAAAGAAGAGGTAGTCCAAGAAATAAATACATGGCACAGGCGTGAAAAGCATTGTGATGCAGACTTATACTGAGCTGAAGAGATCCTATGTAAATAGACGACAGTGGCGTGGGATGATCAGAAGACTTTAACACGTCCGCGGACTGACTAGCTTGAAAACGATGAAAATAGATTAGATGCATTCAATCAAAAGACACTAAATATTCCGGGAAATAACTACTGAACATAAAGTGTTTTATAGATGTGAATGCTTATTCTCTTACAAGTTCTAAAAATTTAAAAAGCTTTTCTTCATTAAAAAAATTGCTCCCAATTTTACGTGCTTCAAATGGAAATATTTTCTCTTCTGAAGACAAGTTGTAAGTACACAAATTCATGCATATTTTTAATTCAAATCTTGGTCTTCGTTAACCGTTCCTCAACGTAACTGCAGGTCCAAACTGTGTCTTCAGCGTACCCTGTCTTGTGCCAAGAAAGTTCAGTGGGTTGTAAGCACACCTGAAGAGGCGTCTCGAATGTTGTTGATAACAGCAAGGAAGTCTGACCAACGCATCGCACGTATCTTTTTGCTGTCATGGTTACCAAATTTGCTGTCGCAGTGCTCATCGACCATCATTTTGTTTAAGCATGTGATCTGTCCATCTATGGTTTGCCTTTCCTGCATAGATTACGGCATCATTCACAAAGGACAATCGTTATTTGTCAGAATGGTGGAGATTTTGTATTGGTTGATTGCAGAGAATGATTCCGACTAAGCATCTCTCAAGAGAGGCTTGGTCACTTTCCATTTACCCTCCATTGATTTTGTGAGTGTTCATGTGTCTGCACCAAAGCACATCACAGGGAGCACAGTAGAATTGAGGAGAGAGGCGGGTAGGTTCAGATCTTGACAACCATCCAGGACCGTATTAATGGACATGAAAGATGCCAAGCCGCGTCTAGACGTCTTGTTAGTTCAGATTCCAGATTGTTTTGCAGATTGAGCAGGTGGACACGTTAGACGTACTTGTCGACATCCTCTAATCTTAACCCGGCAAGGAAAACTGGATCACAATTGGCGAAACGATTGCGCAACACTTTGGTTCAATGCAAGCTAGAAAATGATAACATAAGCAAATTTGGCATAGATGGGCAGACACAAATCGTCAGATTCAGAACGGGACACTGCAGACTCAGGTGCCCTTCAGACTCAGAACGGGACATTGTAGACTCAGGTGCCCTTCAGACTCAGAACGGGACATTGTAGACTCAGATGCCCTTCAGACTCAGAACGGGACATTGTAGACGCAAACACCCTTCAGATTCAGAACGGGACATTGCAGACTCAGGCGCCCTTCAGACTCAGAACGGGACATTGCAGACTCAAGCGCCCACCTCCACAGATTGGATTATAGAGATACCGTCACGTGCCATTACAGAGCACCCAAGCAAACAACAGAACATTACCTGCAGGACTACCTCACTTATACAGACCAACCAGAGGAAGTATGTCCCGGGGAGCGACCATGCTCTAAAAGCTGTAGGTGGGGTGACGAAGACCTGAAACAGTCTCCTTCCTGAAGATCAGCGAGCTAGAAGCAAACAATCAGTTGATCGAAGAAGAAGAATAAGAATCAGAACTAAGCAAAATAAACAATGAATGTGTGAACTGTCCAAATATGGTCAATCTAAACTATTGGTCACTGTTCTCTGTCTATGTTGCGCCAACAGCCATCTGGACAATTGACAGGACGACACCTGATTTAAGACGATTCTGTGGTCTGGCTGTAGAGGGTTGATGTATTAATATATGTTTATGTTACGAGAATTAAGTCTCTAGTACCTCGTCATTGACGGCAGAATTAGCTATGGCACGTCATTTTAACGTTGCTTTGCTAACTTCATAGACAACGCTCTTTCATCGGCTTCTCTTCGTACGGTACAGCTGTCCTATTATTAAGGAAGAAAAGGTATCAATGAAGTGAACACCCCACTTAACAAACTAGCTGTGACCGCGCCCACTACATCCTTGACAGCAGTCTGCTATTGGACTGCCGTTATCTTTTTTATTGTAATTAATGATTAACCCTAATCTATAACCTGAACGATTCCCCGTGGTCTATAACCTGAACGATTCCCCCTGATCTATAAGCTGAACGATTCCCCCTGATCTATAACCTGAACGATTCCCCCTGATCTATAACCTGAACGATTCCCCGTGATCTATAACCTGAACGATTCCTCCTGATCTATAACCTGAACGATTCCCCGTGATCTATAAGCTGAACGATTCCCCCTGATCTATAACTTGAACGATTCCCCCTGATCTATAACCTGAACGATTCACCATGATCTATAACCTGAACGATTACCCCTGATCTATAACCTGAACGATTCCCCCTGATCTATAACCTGAACGATTCCCCCTGATCTATAACCTAAACGATTCCCCGTGATCTATAAGCTGAACGATTCCCCCTGATCTATAAGCTGAACGATTCCCCCTGATCTATAAGCTGAACGATTCCCCCTGATCTATAAGCTGAACGATTCCCCCTGATCTATAACCTGAACGATTCCCCCTGATCTATAAGCTGAACGATTCCCCGTGATCTATAACCTGAACGATTCCCCGTGATCTATAACCTGAACGATTCCCCCTGATCTATAAGCTGAACGATTCCCCGTGATCTATAACCTGAACGATTCCCCCTGATCTATAAGCTGAACGATTCCCCCTGATCTATAACCTGAACGATTCCCCGTGATCTATAACCTAAACGATTCCCCGTGATCTATAACCTGAACGATTCCCCGTGATTTATAAGCTGAACGATTCCCCCTGATCTATAAGCTGAACGATTCCCCCTGATCTATAAGCTGAACGATTCCCCGTGATCTATAACTTGAACTATTCCCCCTGATCTATAACTTGAACTATTCCCACTGTGATTGAAAGTGATGCACACATATTTAAACCAACAACTGTAACTGCACTAGGACTTGGGCCTAATATCAGTCCTCCAGGGAAAAGGACAGACAAGCCAGTGTTGTTGGCGAGAGGTCAAGCCTGTGTAGCAAGCCAACTCAGGCAGTTCCGTTTATTTATGTTTCGGCGGAATGTTTCCCGCCCCCGCACGATTCATATAGCCTGGCGCGCGAGCTAGTGCACAAACTGTGATAGGTTAAATTAATCTACCGGTTTGACAAAGACGCGGAGCGTACAGGCCCTGGATAGTAAGTGCAGATCCGTCTAGGCTCAAGGTGAAGGCCTTACCAGTAATAGTTGGATCATCACTAGATGCATTGACAGAAGATAGTGCGAGTTAATGTAGATACAACTTCATATGATTTCCGTAAAACGAGTTATTTCTTCCGATTTTTCTGAATCATGCATGGGGTGTTTCTAGAGTTTGTTTCAGTTCAGATACTATCTCCAAAGCGAAGGTCGATTACAATGTATCGCCATCGTCCTTTGTCTCTTAAGTTTGGTGCAATATGCTAGGCTTCAAGGACAGCATTAAACACCAACAACCATACAGGCAGTCATACAAATACTTAAGACTGCGAACAAAGAGGCCTGGCTGAATAGATGGACAATGGGAAATACTATGAGAGAAATCTACAAATACGTGGCCATCCCAAAGACAACATCTACCTCCTGAAAAGGAGAGACCAAAGTATCATTTTCAGACTTCGCACTCAACACATACAACTTAACAGTCACTTGAACAGAATCCAACCAAAACATACTCCAGTTTGCCAGCTATGTACACCTCCCTATGAAACTGTTGCATATCACCTTTTTGAATGTCCGGCGCTTGTAAGTGTTAGAAAAGAGCTTCTTCTACCGAGGCCAGACAAATGGAACGCTTTGTACAGTACTAATCAACAGCTTACAACCCTTACAGATTCCATTATAGGGCTAAAGGGCTGGAGCCCAAATGCCGCTGGATCAATAACCAACCAACAAACCGTAGCGCTGCTTACCTCTGACAAGTTTGTCTACCATCTTTCCTCCCAGTATTGTTTTTAGCAAAGTATTATTTATGTGACCAACATATCAGCACTGTCGGCCTCTTGATTTCGGTCATCAAATCCCTTTACATTGCTAATTTCTCCAGGACTTCCATATTTGTTTTCTGAGACGCGCCCCATTTTTCTAATTATCCACATCTCCAATGAGATGAATTCTCTTCTCCAATCGCTTGTTCATTGCCAACGTTTTGATACCATAATAATAATAGTTCACTATCGCAAGCGAATGGCGACGCCATTAGACTTGTGCTGTGATATGTGATCTTATACAACTGTAAAATCTAATCCTGGCACCGCAGATTGTTGCACATGCGAAGTGTCAAATGTGGAGACGTATGGCGCTCTGTTCTTTCGAGTGGCTAGCTATCTATGAGTCTCTACGATGAGTTCTGCTCTCATTTCAGTATCATGTATGATGTTTGCGCGCAAATTGGAATGGTTTTGTGCAAAGAACCCCCCATGAGGGGACGTCAGTGCTAAAGCTTTTCAGAAACATTTTTACGAAGTTCCTGCAGCTTTTTTTCGGATCCCCTGATTAGCGTCTGCCTGTTCTGCCTCTTACCATAAAGCAGTTATTTGCGGATCCACTCATAGGCCATGTGAACAATTTATCTCGTCCATATCATCTGGGATTTATTGCAGAAGCGCGTGGATATTCACCATGTGTAACTTGTCAAGAATTTCAGTCTTAGGTACCTTGTATTGCATTTTGACCCTGACCAACCTGAACAGAAGAAAACGATCTAATGCCATATAGTAAAGACGAGTTTACAGCTCGTTAAGTATAAATCACTCTCCTTTTCAATTTATGAGTGACTTGTGTGCCTATCAATATAGGACGATTCAATAATGTATCAATGATGTGTTGATGATGTGTTGATGATGTGTTGATGATGTGTTGATGATGTATCAATGATGTGTTGATGAAAACAGATTTGGACATCCCTATTCTTTTCATCATTTAATTTAGAAATTTCCATTTTCTGTTTTTTTATTTCCAAGAAAAGAGAAGTTGTTGCAATTGTTAACGCTCATTGTTATCTGCAGAGAAGATTTGCAGTTTGTCATGGTTTTCGTGTTCTCAGTCAGGGTGTCCAGTCTGCACAACTGACTTTTGTTCTGAATTTCAACCACGATTGACTGTAGCCCATGTTCGCTTTCAGCTAGTAGACCTGTGTTATCTGTATAACTGAGATTATTTACAGACAATGACTCCAAGCATTTCCTGTATCTATCAAACAATGTGCTCAGTGTAAATGTTAAGTAGGGACATGGACAGTACGCATCCTCATTACACTACTCTCTTTACATCTGCAATACATCTTAATTGAAGGTTGTCATAGCTTACAGCGGGGAACTGAGACGCTAGTCCGGTCAAGCATAACATACTGACCAAAACGTCTCGTCAGGGTCAGGCACAATATACTGACCCGGCCTACTATCTCTCTTTCATTTTGCGTTCTCTGGAAACAGGCTGTTTTCAAGGTAGTGTGGCTGACGTATGTGGCTGGACGTGATTCCCGAAGTATGAGATCGGACTGCCGTGTTCAAGGTCGAGCACGTTAAAGATTCCTTGGCAGTTAGAAATTAAAAAAAGTAGGTTTAATGGCCGCTGCACGAACAAAATTCAAATTAAAAATCTTCCCAATTTTATTTGAATCTTCCCGCAGGCCTAGTAAGCCACAGGCGGTTTAAACAAATATATCTGCAAGGGATAGCCGATAGCCGATAGCTTCCTGGCAACATACATTAACATACATGTTTGAATACCAGGGTTCCAAGTGAGCTTCACTCAGACAAAGCCAAGCACAGCACAATCGTGTGAAGGATCGCGGTCCACCTTCATCAGCACACTCGGGATGTGAGGAAAGCTACTACAACGCGCCATTTTACGCCATCTTCAGGAAAGAGTAAACTTATTGTGGGCATTAAACAACAAGATCCAAGAATAAGTTACTTTGGTATCTTATGCGCCTTGTTTGTCCACGTAAATGTTGTCTAGACACCTAATTAGTTTCCCACTCTCAACTGTGAAAACCATGTTGGTAGTCAAGCACACATATATGTTCTTCTCTATATCTTTATATTTCACAGTTAGTGACCTACAGAATATTGCTTCTTGTGTTCTTCTGTTCTGTCTAAATCCAAGTTGTTCATCCTAAATTTCATTGTCTATTTTACTCCTAATTCTCTTCTCAATAATTGCAAGTAGCTGCGATATCTGCCCCATTCGGTACGACACATCCTATTTCAGATGGCTTTCTTGTATACGGTGTTTGCCTTCCCACTGCGATCCTTATCCCGTAGCCAGACTACACTAGCGGCAAGTGCAACCTGTTCTCAGGGGCGTTACTTGGAGACGGAATAGAGTCTTGGTCAGCTATGGTTGACTGTTCTTGTTCCAGCAATGAGTCCCTAGCTATTGTCAGATCATCCACTTCCGTATCTTGACCCCCTTCACTACTCCTGATCTCAGGATCCTGGGCCGTCATTATTAAACTGTGACCATTTGTCACCTCTGTTGCCGTCGATCAGATCACGTAGATTTTCTTTCCACCCATTTGACATATTTTTGTCATCAAATAAGAAGTCTTTCTTCCTTTTCTTAATGAATTCTCCTCCTTGAGCCAGTCTTGTATTTGAAAGATGTTTTATTTCTGTATGCACAGCTCTGGTGCTTGTTTTCTTTCTCATCTCCTATATTATTTAGCATTTTCATCCTATTCACTATTTATTTGCATTTCGGCACATAGTCTGGTTAATTGTCTGCCAGCTTTAATCTATTGATATTTAGGTGGGCAATTATATATATTTTTTCTATGTTTTTCAGTACGAGTTATGTTTTTCCACTGCGCGATTGTGATCGGAATTTATGTCTCCTCCTTGATTGGTATTTACTTTTGTTTCTTAAGATTTCTGCATAATCCAATATGTTGCCTTTCGCTCGATGGGTGTTTGGCTTGTGTGCGCGGCAGTGTTGGTAGTGACAGTAGAGAGAAAGTATGTTAAATTAGAGAATTTAGACTGTTAGTCGTTTCTAACATATACAACGTAAACTCAGTGTGGCAGTGGCCTTATTCTCGTCTCTGTCAAGCGCAGATTCCTCCTAGAAACCGGTAGGGGAAGGGGAGAGTGGATGCAGATAGACGAATAGACAGACACAATTAGATTAGATTGATCAACATTTGATGAGGTTGTAAATAGGTGATGCATGGAGTGTGTGCGCTTGTACTTTGTATACGTGTGGATGGTGTATGTGTACGTGGGGATGGTGTATGTAAGCGTGCGGATGGGGTATGTGTACGTGTGGATGGTGTATGTGTACGTGGGGATGGTGTATGTAAGCGTGCGGATGGTGTATGTGTATGTGTGGATGGTGTATGTGTACGTGTGAATGGTATATGTGTACGTGTGGATGGTGTATGTCTGCGTGTGGATGGTGTATGTGTACGTGTGGATGGTGTATGTGTACGTGTGGGTGATGTATGTGTGCGTGTAGATGGTGTATGTCTGCGTGTGGATGGTGTATGTCTGCGTGTGGACGGTGTATGTGGGTGTGAATGGTGTATGTGTGCGTGTGGATGGTGTATGTGTACCTGTGGATGGTGTATGTGTGCGTGTGGATGGTGTATGTGTACGTGTGGATGGTGTATGTGTGCGGGCGGTTGTGGTATGTTATGTGTGAGTGTAAAAATGTGTGCATACCCACTCTCTAACTACTCAGTACACTCACCCACACACACATACACTCACCCACACACTCATACACTCACAAACACATACATAAATCATACATATATACACACATACATACAAACATACATTTATACATACATACATACATACATGCATGCATATATACGTACGTACGTACGTACATACATACATACATACATACGTACATACATACATACATATTTACACACATCGGTAGGTAGGTGGGTAGGAAGGTTGGTAGGTAAGTAGGTACGCCGTTTAGGCCCCAAAGGCCGCCGTACTAACCATCCATGAGCATAATGAGGCTGCATGTAATCAGGATGATGTCCTTCTGAACTGACCTAACAGGGTTGTACATAGACGTCCGCGTAGAGCGTGACCATGACAGAAAGGGTCGCTTGCCATCCTCGACGTCCATTGCTTGCTTTCACTGATGCTCGGACTTCATCGGCAAGGTTGGCCAAGCGGCGTCGACGGTCTAACATTGTGTGAGCGCTCTCATGTGACTTAGTGATTTGATACCAGTTCAGACGAGTGGATCGTATGAAGTCGCATCTGACTGCCCGATTCCAAGGCTTCAATGCACTTCTGATCACACTACAGAATAGTCCATTCAGCGAGATTGCGGCGACAGAAGTCATGTACATTCGGAGCCAGGTTTTGGGTGAAAGTGCTGATTTCAGACCACCTGTCTATATAGGATATCGTCGTGGATGCGACCATCTTTCATGCAACAAACATGATCAATCCGTTGTAGCCTAAGGAGAGTGTATTTTCTTGGAAGACCAATGTAAGAGTGCGACTCTCTATCTGTTACTCTGCCACTCCATGTATGTTCAAGAATGCATCGCAAAGGAAATATGTTAACTAAGTATTCCTGCATGACACAGTTTGTCCAAATTCCGCTACCTTTATATACGTTTTCTGACGACATATGCAATGTTAACGATGGCCCTAAGTTTTCATAGTTATTTTTTCTGGCTTTCCCATATATTTAATTCTGATTCTACTGTTTGTCGGGTTTGTTGGTTTATTAGTATACCCCATTTTAATACAAGTATTTAACTGCATTTAAGGCAAAATATACTGATCAGACATGTTAGTCACGGTCAGGCAAAATATACTGGCCAAGACCCTCACCTCGACTTCCTATTAGCCCTCCCTGGAAACAGGCTATTTTCATGGTAGCCTGACTAACGAGGTGTGTGATCGTAGTGATCCCCGTAGTAGTGAGTGACATGCAGATGAAGTCAAGCATAGCACAACCGTATGGAGGACCCGGTCCACCTTCATCACCATGCTCGGAATCTGAGGAAAGCTACTGCAAGCCGCCAGAAAGTTCTTTTCAGGGCGGACAAAAGAGTATTTTGCTCATTGTGGACATTCAAACAACAACTGCAGTTAAATGATCTTACATTGAACTGGGTTTAGCGCGGAGCTGGGTAGATGTTGAGCGAGACTTTTTCTTCTTGACAACATTTCTTTGGTGACGGTTACCATGGTCATTCTTATGTCATGAGACATTTCCTGGTTGTAATGCAGCTCGAGGCTTCTCTGCAAACTCACAACTATAGCGATGACAATGTCTGTACCCTCCTCGTTGAACAGACCCTAAAAAGAAGGCGCAAGACTACCACAACCAGATACTAGTGTGACATACGAAGAGTCAAAACGGCATATTAGAGCTAGATACATGACCAAATGGGAAACAGAACATACTGGCTACACAAAAAACGATGCCTATAACCAGTTGAACAGAAAAGAGCAGGTCGTGGTCTTCAGACTTCGCACTGGCCACAATAGACTGAGGTACCACCTATTCAATAAATTGAAGATAGGTGGCACTGACGAATGCGTGTGCGGTACTTGGAAAATGACTGCTGAACATTTGCTGCAAAATTGCCCGACATACGAGGATCAGAGAAAGCAGATGTGGCCATCACCAGTGGCAACACTAGACAAGCTCTATGGCAGTGTCGACAGCCTCAGGATGAATGCTGCTTTTTTTGAAAAAATAAAGGTTGACGTCTGACAGCGTACGAAGAAGAAGAAGAAGAAGAAGAAGAAGAAGAAGAACAGACTGCTGTGGCGCCGCCTGTTTCCATATTTACGAGCAAGGACGTGAGGTGGGATATTGATAATTGTGTTTCATATTATTCTGATTACCTTCCCAAAGCTGAGCGATATTATATGTGCGTGATCTCTCCAGTTGTATTCTGAAGGGCACCTTGGGAAGTCGCCTCTCCTGTGACAAATATGTCGCGTCTGACGTCTTCAAACACCTGTTGCTGGATGGTCAGTACGTCGTCTTCCTCTCGGTTACACTTTTGATGTATGGCTCTGATAGCACATAATTGGTAGGACAATGGATCAGTTGTAGCAGGCTGTCTACCTTAGATTTAATAGTTATCGCTGAATTACTTCAGCTCTGATTTTTCTCCGAATTATCTGAATCTAAATATTCAAGATGAACTATCTCTTATAAATGAGATAAAACAAAGAATGCTTTATTATTAGCAATAGATAATCTTTACATTAGAAACACGGGTTCTTTACTTCATTCATTTACTGCATCAATAATCAGAACGTTGCAGCTACGTAGCTATTAACTGCGGATAAACTAATACCCGTGTTTTATTTAGTCTGTCTTATCTAACTCTGACACTACCCACACAATCTAAATATTAATAGCTATGTCATTGTTCGTTGATCTCTACCAGCGTCTGTGACTTCCGTTTTTAACATCTCGTCTTTCTACGTTCAGGTTCCGCTATGGAATACAAGGCTACTTGAGTCTGCTTCTAGGATCTCAGTGAACGATCATTTTTGTGTTGTACCAACACTTGACTCTCACAATCAGCCTTTAGTAATACCAGTGCTTAAAGATACTGGGGCACTTTTTTGACAGATCTAAGTCACTCTAGCACAACGGCAGATCTTTGCGACACACTGACAATGGTCACTGCTTGACATTAGAGTCTTGACATTAGTCTTGACATTAGAGTCTTGACATTAGAGTCTTGTCACTGAGACAATGTTCTCGAAGACAACATCACTCATTCTCTCTCTACCTCTCTTTCTCTCTCTCTCTCTCTCTCTCTCTCTCTCTCTCTCTCTCTCTCTCACACACACACACTATATATTTGTCTGTGTAAAGAAGTTTTGTTCAGACTTTGTCTCTTTGAACTCAATGCTTTGTCTCCTTTTGACTGATCGTTGTCCAACAATACAAACAAGTAACTGCTTACATTGTTTGCCTAATTCTGGTTTTCAATTTTCTCGTCTTTGTCACTCAATTAAGCCAGTCGCCAAACTATTTAGTTGTCAGCACTCAGCGCCGCTCCATGCCTCAATGACTGTTCTGGTCCGTCTCGAAAATGTTCATACATCACTTTTTGAACTGGTTCTAAGTCCCTCTCTTTTTCCTTATTTGCTGAGGAGAGCTAATCACGTGTCCTACTTGTCGAATCTGGGACCAACTACGCTCCGTTTTCATGGTTACCAATCGGTTACATCAAAGCTCTCTATCGATCCAAATGCACACCCACTACCTCTTCATTGGATACCTCCCTAGTACATGTTCTGGGCGGCTTTTAGAATAACTGACACTTGATGGACACTATTAGACCCATTTACTACAGCTTCCTATATCTATTTTCTCCATCCCAAACAATAACTTCGGTCGATCTTTCTACAACTTGAAACAGTCGCCTGTGTAACCAGTTGGTTCTGGTCATGTTATCAATCTACCACACCCTCCCTCTGATTGCCAAAAATGCTTTCAGCTAACTGATCAGGTGGGCCCTCACTATCCCTCTAGACAACCATAGCTAAACCCTTTCAGTTAACGGACAGGTGAGCCCTCACTATCCCTCTAGACAACTATACATGAACCGCTTCAGCTAACTGACATATGAGCCCTCTAGACAACCATAGCTAAACCGCTTCAGTTAATGGACAGGTGGGCCCTTACTATCTCCCTCTAGACAACCATAGCTAAACCGCTTCAGCTAACTGACAGATGAGCCCTCACTATCCCTCTAGACAACCATACATAAACCGCTTCAGTTAACGGACAGGAGAGCCCTCACTATCACTCTGGACAATCAGAAACCGCTTCAGTTAACGGACAGGAGAGCCCTCACTATCACTCTAGACAACCATACATAAACCGCTTCAGTTAACGGGCAGGAGAGCCCTCACTATCACTCTGGACAATCAGAAACCGCTTCAGCTGAAGGGACAGGTGAATAACTTTAGAATAATTTTAAAGTGTGACACGTGGGGTTCATGTGTAATGTTTGACCAGTTCTACGTTCCCTATAACAGACGTCAGACCACACTGTCACCCTCAAGCTATAATTGCCACACTTCTGCTAGGTAGCTAGCTACCTATTTAATCTATTACGTTAAATCTTAAGCGGCCCAGATCAGTGGTGAAAAAACTTCGTAGACCAGTAGCATTCTCATACTTAAGAGTCTTTGCGTTTAACTTGAAATTTGGTTCTGGACACGGTTCTAAAGGCAGTTGTTAAAGGTCGATGTTTTAGAGTGATCGATCCCCTACTGTAAATGACTCTTTGTCTCATGTCTGGCACTGTCACACCGTTGCTGCTAATGTGAGGATGTTTGAACACTGGCGCTAGTTAACGAGTCAGTCCTGCTGCTGTGACTTCTAGTCTCAATTTCTCTGTCGCACCTGCCATCTTCTGGGAAAATGCTGCCCAGATACTTGATCTCATCGGCCTGCTGGAGAGCCATGTTCTGGATGCTCATGTTAAGCGGCCACTGCGTTCTTGTCGAGCATGAGAGTTGTCGCCTTAGCCGTGCTGATACGCGTACCATACTTACGGCATGTTGCATCCAAAGCGGCCGAGCCATTTTTGAGGCCCTCTTGTCTGCTGCCTATGCAAGGCATTGACCATCTCCGAATAACAGTTCATATATAGAATTATGCTATGTATCGTGTATCGAAGCATCGTAGGACCCTGGCACAATAATATGTGTATAAATGTTAAAAAGATGTGGGGACGGTGCACAACAATTATGCAATTCCTGGTTTTTGAAAAATACTCGGTGATTCCACCCTCCGTCAGTATCACACTCTCCTACGATCAGTGCAGAGCACTCAAGTTGTTAACTAACTGGCCTCACACCTCCTCCGTCACCACCATATTCTAGTTCTGCCAACTCTGGTCGATAGAGACCAAGTAAACTACATATTCTTGTCTGTAACACGAGAAACGCACTAGACATCTCTATCAGGGATACATTAGCTTCTTGGTTGTACTAGTTCTAAGTGTTGTTATTATGGTGCCGATACTAGTTCCCTCATCTAATGCACACTGTTGCACAGACTACTCAGTGAGGTCTGATCCCAGACAGCTAGGCGTACTATCAAGATGGCAAGCACGCTCTGATACAACAAAACAAAATACAAAAAAGACACACAACGGCGTACCTCACTAAAATGGTGTCAAAATTCAGCAGTTCATGGACTTTGGCCCCACCGAGATTCGTCGATTGTCTCTTTCGTCCTTTTGTTTTTTTGACATGTTTCCAAATGTGATTTTCTTTGCACTTTCGTCTCATTTCGTTATCATCTCATGTTATCTTGTTACTTCCGTTGTTAATTCTTTAAAATAAAAATCGTTTGGTGTGCACAGTTTTAAATACAGTTGTTGGTTTATATAAACACTTTTATACTTCTGTAATTGAAATAACTTAATTATTTATAATATATTTAAAATAAATATTTTTGTGATAAAAGTCAGCCTCTTCCTCTAGCCTCCCAGATCTCGATCCACCATCATCAGCCCCATCGGGATATAATTCCCCCAGTTCTAAAGAAGAGTCTCCACAATTGTCTCCATCTGATTTTCTAAATTTATAATCCCTCTAATTCACTAGGATTCAAAACTACATTCTGTACATATTCATCTTTCTTATATACGCACTTACTAACTTGATTTGCTTACTTACTTACTCAACAATAATTGTAGGATACTTTTTCCTTTAACAAAACACACAAAAGATATACTTTATTTATTCTCACATTGCATTTCTGTTTATTTTGGTGTTGCACGCATTCGCAAGTGTTGTATAATTGTTAGTCATTTGAGAGACTTATTTTTGTGTGACCTTTATCCATTTGCAAGCTAAATAACGGTTGGACTTCGACTATTGCTTATGCTCGACTTTCGAAAGTTATTGGGTCCCTAACCAGTCGAACAACACGGTATTCCGTACCAAAATAATAACATTGCCTTCATGAACAGTATGTCCGTTGTCCTGGTACAGCTGGGAAGATCGGAATGTGGCGAGACAGGTATTTTAACTCAAACCATTAACTTAACGTCTATATATTGGTTTAGAAGACTTCAGAGTCTGTATACAACCAGTTTCATTCGCATGTCATTGCTCTAAAACGATGCACATTCAACCTATTCCTGAATACATTAATTGTCCCTGCCTCCACTACTTCCTGTGACAATGCATTTCAAACATTCATCACTCTGACTAAACAAATATTTTCTAATCTCTAATCTGGACATTTCTTAAGTTAATTTGTAGCTATGCCCTCTTGTTCTTGTAGGTGGTTTTATTTTGAAAACTTGTTTCAGTCTAATTTATTCTTTCCTCTGATTTTCATATAAACCTGTATTAAATCACCTCGAGTTCTTCTCTTTTCTAAACGCTGTAGGTCGGTTTTTCTTAGCCGTTCCCCATAACTGTAATTGTGGAATCCCACTAGTAGCTTTGTAGCTCTTCTTTGTATCCTTTCCAACATGTTTATATCTCCTCCACAATAAAGACCACATCTGTACACAGTACTCCAATCTAGGTCTAACTAATCCTTTATACAAATCGACAATCACTTCCGTACTCCTATGTTTAATACTTCTTTTTATCACACGAAACATTGCTTTTTTCACTGCTTCCTGGACTTGTTGACTCACTTTACCTGTATGATCTATTAAAACCCCTAGGTTCTCTTCTTTTTTTTATCATTCTAATATTGTTGTACCCATTATGTTCTATATTGGATCTACCCATGTGGATGGTTGTACATGTATCTACAATAAACTTCATTTGCCAGCTCACAGATCATTCTCGATTGTTTTCTAAATCCGGTCTCAAAATATCCACTTCTGCTTTAGGTGATACTTTACTGCATGTTTTTGTGTCATCCGCGAAATTTGCCATATCAATGTCCAAATCGTTTACAAATATAAAGAACAAAATTGGTTGCAAAACCGAGCCCTGTGGCACTTCACTTTTTACTTCGCACCACAAAGTAATCTTTACTTATGCCCACTATCTGCCTTCTTCCCGTTAACCAATTTTCAATCCATTTGGCAAATTCCCCATCTATTCCATGTGATTTTAACTTCCTAAATAATCTTTGATTTGGCACTCTATCAAAGGCCTTTGCAAAATCTATATAAATAACATCCAGTGGCTCACCTTTATCATTTTGGTAACCCTTTCCATGAATTGTAATAGATTTGATAAGCACGATCTCCTTCTTGTAAACATATGCTGACTATTTCTACATAGATTAGACGTGTCTAAATGCAGTTCAATGTTTTCTTTGATTATTGACTAACAATTTACAGACTACGCTCGTTAAACTCACCTGTCTATAATTTGCGGGATTTGATTTTTTTACCAGTTTTGAATATGGGGATCCCTCCTGCATCTTTCCAATCCTCCGACGAAACTTTATTTCAAGTGATTGAGAACATAATATAGATAATGGTTTTGCTAGTTGGTCTCTAATTTCAAACATCAATTATGAATGAATACCATCTTGACCTGGAGATGTATTCACTTTCAGCCCCTCCAATTTTTAAAAAACCATTTCCTCCGCAACACAGATTGCTCTTAATCCAACTGTATCCGTGTCTCTTTGGAAAATGTCTATAGGCTCTGGGAACTTAAAGCAGTCTTCTTTTGTATAGACTGTGCCAAAGTAAAGTGATTGAGCAGATTAGCCGCGAGAAACACGCGTTCTCTCTGGCCTGTCACTGAGCCATTCTTAAATTCATGTAGACGTTGCTTAATTCCCCCAGCTCCTAATGGATCCTAGAACTGCTGACCGTGATCGCTGAGTTCTGTCTTTGATAATGCTCCAAACCTCCAATTATGAAACTCCAGTTGATTTTGCCTCCTCTTCTATTGTGCTTTTTTTTTTAGCAGCCCTATTATTATTTTCTTATGTGGTTTCAATCCAGCTTAGGTTTGGATATGGTGTTATCTATCTTTTTACGTGCGTGTGTGTGTGTTACGTACATCTCAACGTTCTACGTATGTCTATCACGTACACATTTACCTTTCTACCACCAATCGTCTGCTCTGGTTTATATCCGGGTTCGCTTTCTTATAATGGACCAACGGAGATTATTTCATGGGTTGTCAAGACCAGCTACCACGATAATTAAAGAAACAAATCGGCAGGGAACCAGAACTGCGGAACGACTCAAGGTGGTTACAACATAAGACAGTCTATGAGACCGATGACTAGGCAGCAACCATGTCAAAAAGAAGGCAGCAGATTGAATATTCTGACGTTAACTGTAGTAAACATCTACTCGTGAAAACTGAAGGTGTGAACTTAGCACAAAGATCATTAATAATGTATGCTACTTTAAAATAATTCAAGGGTTACTTACCAGATTTAACCGTTTAAAAAATCCAAAAGTGAGAAATCATTAATATTAAATAGCATTGTTCTTAAGTCACTTGTACACCAGAATGGGACAGTTTAATTATTTACAGAGAACTTTTATTGGAGTTAATTCTTGTTAATTGAACACTCTACTTTCTGAAATTCAGACATGGCGACTGTTGAAATAAAGATGGTTATCTCGTGCGAATCATCCTAAGACGTGTCAATAGTGTTGTATTCGCGTGAGAATATAGATCAGTCCATTCTGAGAGAGGAAGAGCCGTAGTGAACCTGACAGGCATCTATAGAGATGATATTCTTCAGCCTATTACAGTCCCACCTCTTCAGGATATGAGGCAGGGTGTTGTACTCCAGGGTGACGAATTAGGTTTTCACAGACCTCGTGTTATTAATGACTTTCTCCAGCAGAAACATATCCCCATGATGGACTGACCAGCGCTGTAACCTGATCTCGACTCTATTGAGCAGCTATGGGACATCATAGGACGATGAGGAAGCGGTAACGATATTTATTTCAGGAGTCGGCATGTCGAAATTTCAGAACATGCACTCGTATAAGTTTGTTATTAAATATGAAACTGTCACACTTTAATATTCAAATGACTGTTGAACAATAAATTAAATATGATCGATTTCTTATATTTAGATTTTTAAAATGGTTGGAATTTGGTAAGTTATTCTTGAATTAATGGTAGTAGCATATTTGATCCTTGAATTATTGGTAGTAGCAAATTTGATCCTTGAATTATTGGTAATAGCATATTTGGTCCTTGAATTATTGGTAATAGCATGTTTGGTCCTTGAATTATTTTGAGTAGCATATTTGGTCCTTGAATTATTTTGTAAAGTATATTTGATTGTTGCTGTTTAATAGAAGATAGAGGGACGGCTGGACGAACGGTTGTTTATCAGTCTCCTAACTGCAAGGGAGTGTTCAAAACCTCGGTTAGGCGTACGAGATATGTTAAAAAAGTATCAGTCCTTAATTTTCTTTTAAGGAGAAACAAATGAAATATGGGTGTTGTCCTTCGGCAGGTAGGTATATGGATCAGTCTTGCAAATGCTTAAATTTTGTCCGATCCGCAGATTGCGTTATTTGCTGGCAGTCAGCCTTTCAGTGTTGAGGAGCAGCCGTCAGGTTATCAATCACCACGAAATAACGAACATAATTGATCCGCCGTGTTGCATCACATTTTGCCAAAAGCTAGGCGACACCCAGTTGGAATCCATTCGGATGATTCAACAGGCCTTCAGTGATGACGTCATGAACATTATACACATTAAGGAGAATACAATCGCTTCAAAGGTGGCCCCACATCGGCGGCTAGCAGATCACGTTCCTGTAGGCCCTCAGCAAGCCGAAATGATTAAATCCTTTACCAAACACGAATCTTGGTCTTAGAGAACCGTCGTGTCACTATTTGAAAACTTGTGGATGAGGTAGGGATAGCCATTGGTTGAGTACACTCTATTTGGCTATGTGGCGACTTCCTGAACACTGATCACTGTTGACGAGTTGTGGGCTTATGGGTACACATCGGAAACCAAGCTGCAGTCGTCACAATGGAGACGTCATCACGAGGCGGGAAAAACTATGTCAAAAAACATGTCGACCGTTTCTTTGACTCGCGTGGGGTTGTGCATCTCGCGTAGGTACCAGAAGGTCAAAACATTATCAAAGAGTACTATCTGGAGGTCATCAGTCACCTTCATGAGTTATTCTAATCAAACGACAGGACCTGTGAACAACGGGAATCCTTCAGCTCTGTCGTGACAATTCAGTCACCCATTATTAGCATGTAATTCAGACTAACTTGGCCAGAATCAAAATTCCTCTGGTTCGCTTGGTTTCTTGCTATTTTAGGCTGTTCCCCAAGCTGAAAATTCCGTTGAAAGGGACCTAATTTGAGTCACGAGAAGACATTATGCGGAATGCGACTACCCAGGTGTACTCCTTTCCCAAAAAGGACTTCTTGAAGTTCTTCCAGTTATTGCGGGATAACTGGGGGAAGGTGTGGAGTCCCAAGGATAGTACTTTGAATGGGATTAGGGATTTAAACCTCTTGGTGAGTAATTGTATTTTCCTGGCTTATATGTGGGATCATTATTGAACACACCTCGTATGTTTATTTCTTTTTGAGGTTAAAAAAACAGTCTGTACAGTGCGTGGTGACTGCAATGGCAAGCGGCCTTTGTTACGCAGTTCTATAAAACTTACAAGTTGAACTCAGCTATGAAAATAAACGTCATGATAATATAAATATATAAGGATAGAATGTACTAAACGACAACGTTTTCCACAGAAATATATAAGGAGTTGTACGGAGTCACACATATTAATGCGCTGTTTGTGTCTGCCTTTCCTGGGCGAGAAACAGGCACTGTTGTTCTTACGATTCAGAAAGTGTGTCTTATGTTTTCTGGTCTGAAACCTAGCCACGAAGAAATGTACAAAGAGGTCTGTATTTATATTTATGCTACAACGATAGTCTGTATGCGTATTTTAAAAATGTGTTATCCTCATTTGGGCGAGGCATGCCTCGTTTATCCTCGCATTAATATTTGTTTTTTATCACTGGACACACGTTGATTGTATCGTTTTCTTGATTCTGAAACTAGACTCGAAATGCGTCTTAATGAATTATAGATATATTCCACTTTTTAAATGGTATTTGAAGTGATGAGTGGAGTGAGGGTGTGAGCTCATGTTTACGAATGTAATCGGAAAACATTTTGGAACCAAGGCCGCGTAAACAGTTTAACGACACCAAGCACAGGAACAATCATTGCAAAAGTCACGTGACCCAATTGACCAATGCGATTTCTAATACATCTGTTAAATGGAAGGATCAAAGTAACGTTTGAACACCTCGTCATGAATTGCCGTGTAGATCTCGTGTCGTCACATCTCCTGACCTTTGAAACTATATCGTTTCTACAACCATCTTTCTTCAATAGTTTATGCCAAACCCGTACCTGCCGTTGCTGTCCTATATTGTTCACTAAGTCTCAATACATTTGTTTATCTGTTTCTTTGATATTTCATTAAGACAATTAAAATTTTGTTTAGTTTTGTGTGTGTGTGTGTATGCCTTGTATCATACAAATATTGGATACATGTACTCTGAGTCACTCAGAGAGCTATGTAATGACGCGTAGTAAAGATTTCAATAAGGGATAAGATTCAAAACGACGAAATTCTACATTAAACTTTGTTTCGGGACCTTGTGTAAGCTGTGATATCGATGGGCTGGACATGTATGCCTGATAACAGATGGACATGCAAAACTACGTGTTGGTTGTGGTATGGCTTGGCTTGGCTTCATTCATTCTCACTCTCCCACTACCAAACATTGAAAGGGTTTAAGTAGCAGAATGTAGTCCAGAGAACGGAATGCGTTGTATCGTAATTTACAGCTTGACTGCGATATTTGCACCTTTCGGTCCAACACATCCGACTTCAGCAAGCATTTTTGGAGTACCGGGTTAGCATTCCCTCTTCGATCCCTCCTCCCTAGCCAGTCTGCCCTGCTGCAACCTGTTATACGGGATCACCGCGTGGAGGTGTAGAAGGGTCTTGGCAGCTTTGGTTCGCTGGTCCTGACGCTAGCAGTCAGCTATGGGTCGCTGACCACTGCAGCTCATGCACTGCTCAGCATCTTGATCCCGGTGGTGGTATGACAACAGATGAACTTGCAAAACAACGTGTTGGTGGTGGAATGCCTGACAACAGTTGGACACGCAGAACAACGTGTTGGTGGTGGAATGCCTGACAACAGTTGGATACGCAGAACAACGTGTTGGTGGTGGAATGCCTGACATCAGATGGACATACAGAACAGCGTGTTGGTGGTGGTATGCCGGACAACAGTTGGGCATGCAGAACAACGTGCTGGTGGTGGTATGACACCAGCTGGACATTCAGAACAATATGTTGGTGGTGGTATGCCTGTACACGTCCACGGCACGTTGACATATGGAGTTGTGGAATGAACTGACCAAAGACCTAGGTCTGCATTGGTACAGCACTGTACAAGATTGGAACGCTTACAACGTATTGCCCCCAAGACGTGCCTGGGAAGGGCTTCCCATGCACTGGACTTCCGTGGCCCAAGGCAGGGTCCGCTGGAGACGAACTTGAGACCCGCAGCTACGCTGAAGAACGGGTAATTAAGATCAAGATTATATTGTGCCAAAAGTAGCACGAGACAGATCTCCAAGTTAATGAGATAAAAAGATGTAATTATTTTAAGGAGTCATTATATTGTGAACAAAAGATTACACTCATGCATGTACAACATGCTCAAAAGCGGGACCGGATAGAAAATTGTAAATGTATTTACCATTCTATGCGATATGATGTTTGTTTTTTAATGTCAAGATATTAGTATGTTAAATATTTCAACATTTAGTTTATGTTAATTTTAAGAAGTTTGATTTCAGTTACACCATAAGCATAACAAATGTACGAGTAGGTTAACTGTGAAGTTATCCTTTCGTCAGAGCTTAATTCAACTGTAAATTATTTCATGTTCATTTCAATGATCATAAATTTGCAAAGATCTTTTATCAAATTAAATAAAGTTATTAAGGTAGATCACATTCATTCACTGGGTCATTCGTGGTTTCATTTCTGTCACAAAACGGTCAATGTCCAACAAGATAACAGGTCACAACGTTTCAAGTGCTTAATAGATGTTAATCCAATTTTCTCGATGTCAATCAACAATTTTAGCGAAGTTCATTCTAGAAAAACATAGCTTACAGTTGTAAGTGCTCCCAAATAGCGTTATTCTTTTCAAAGAAAAAGCTCCGACTTTGAGGTACGTGTTCTCTGGGAAATAGTTCTTATAAAAGTCAATGAGTCCGGCTTGATGTTTTTCTTCGGATCTGAATTCTCTTTCAGTTTAATTAAATCCATTTGTAAAGAAGGTGGAGCTTGTTCTAAGTCAACATCAAATGTAGAATTGGCGATTTTTAAAGTTGCTTCTTGTCCTCGAAAATCCCGGAGCACGGTGTTGAATTCATCATTCAAATACTTCAACTTGTCCGCAGATGAATCATAATGGAAATCATTATTATGCTTCGCAAGTTTGAGAGAGAGTCATCCACCTTCAGAATTTGGAGTCGTTTACATACCTTGGCAGTAATAAAGATATATTAGGAGGTTTAGAAAACGATGTTCAGTTAAGAATATAAAAGGAGAGAAGAGCTTGCATTACATTGAGAAATTTATGGAAGTCACAGGGTATTAAAACAATCACCAAAATACAAATCTTCAACTCCAACGTAAAATCCGTTCTATTGTTTGGCTCTGAAACATGAAGGATAGCACAGATACTTATAAAAAAGGCACATACTTTTGTAAATTGTTGCCTGCGCAAAATACAAGGGTAGAATAAGCACGACAAGATCACCAACGTGAAACTAATGGGAAAAAAGGGAACAAATACTAATGGAGCATGAAATAAGTAGGAGATGATGGCAGGTGGACAGGCCACACATTACGGAAACCAATGGATAAAATAAACAGACAAGCTTTATTCTGGAATGGACACAGCAAGAGGAGTAGAGGCAGACCGAGACATTCGTGGAAGGGGGAAGTGGATCCAAATGTAAAGTCAGCAAACACGACCTTGATCAAATTGACTCAGATGGCTCTTAATAGGAAGACTTGGCGAGGATTTGTTGAGGATCTAGGCTCCACAGGGAGCTAACAGACTTTTGTTGATTGATGATGAAGTATGAGACAGTGAAAAGTATTTCCTATCTGTAGTTGGCATTTCAAGAGGCGAAGTTTTTCTCAAATGATTCAATGTCGCCATACAGCAGACGAACCACTGTCCTTGAGCAAACTAGCACTAGGTTCATTAAGATGTGTTGTAATATTTACAGATCATACATTCTGTTTTTTATTTCTAGCTTCCATTGTGGTCTCTCTTTGATTTCCATGAAAACAATTACCTCTTTTTTTTCAAATCACATAAGCCTCTTCCCTGCACATAGCTACCATACTCCACAGTAAAATGTGAGCTCTTCATTCTAAAATTGAACGTGCTCCATAGATTCTTTAAACTGGCAATGGTTAAATGTTACAACTTGAGGAAACTTATGAAGGTAACTACTGTGGTCGAATTTAGTTGATTGTGTACTCACATTTTGTTGGTGTAAAATACAGTGAAGCTCACACACATCTTCTGAATTGGTATTCATATACGATAAC
The DNA here is from genome assembly GCA_036924085.1 of Ariolimax columbianus. Classification (NCBI taxonomy): domain Eukaryota; kingdom Metazoa; phylum Mollusca; class Gastropoda; order Stylommatophora; family Arionidae; genus Ariolimax; species Ariolimax columbianus. The sequence continues at coordinate 63,673,421 of JAVGWX010000011.1, forward strand.
TAATCTGAGTTTAGCAATTATGTCTTTGACTCAATCGTTACTGGAGCACCATTGGTAGATATCTCGTTTAGCTTCTCCTACTTAATATCAGGAGCGTATAGCTCTTTGAGGCTTACATTGTTGCCATGGACTACCGTCGAGCCATCTCGTCACAATTCAACGAGAAAGAAGTAGCTATTCAATGTTCTTATTTAATCAGGGCTACTTCAAAGACAGCTCTGAGACACTCATTGATAGTCTCCTTCAGGAGATGATCTCCAGCGATGGCTACTTCAAAGACAGCACTGAGATACTCATTGATAGTCTCCTTCAGGAGATGGTCTCCAGCGATGGCTACTTCAAAGACAGCTCTGAGATACTAATTGATAGTATCCAACAGGAATTGGTCTCGAGCGATTATCGCGGTCAATAAAAAGTGCACTGCAATGTTACCTCTTTCATTGTTCTGTTTGCAGAAAAGCATCTGTTGAGCAGATATAGTCTATTTCTATATCAGTATCTTATCTGTTCTCTGCTAACCTTTGAAATCACGGTAATTTGCGTGCTTGTTAGTATTCCTGTAAATACCTTTGCATGTTGTTTTCTTTAACAAAGAAAATAGTTTCAAAACAAATCAAACATGCAGGATTTTCCTTATCATGTCTTGTCTAGCTTGATGACCCGTTCCTCCACGTAGCTGCGGGTCCCAACTTCGTCGGGCTATATCTTGGGACACAGTAGTCTAGTGCGTGGTAAGTGCTCCTCTAGAGGCATCTCGGATGTTGCAGCATACAGTAAGTGAGTCTGATCAAGGCATTGGAGTTCTTTCCCGCGGTCTCTTCTTACATCGGGATACCAGACTGCTGTCGCTGTGCTCCATCGACCATCGTTTCGTCGAAACATGTGCCATGCCCATGTATGTTTTGCCTTTTCTGCATGGATTACCGCATCCTTTACCAAGGACAATCGTCTTATGTCAGAATTGTGGAGACCTTGCATACGTTGGTTCCGGAGAGTGATTGCGGACAAGTGTCTGTCAAGGAAGGCCTGGGTCACTCTCAAATTGTCCTATAGTGATTTTGTTAGTGGCCACGTCTCGGCACCGTAGCACATCGCAGGGAGTACAGTGGAAATGAAGAGTGAGACTGGCTGGTCTTGGTTATGACATCCGAATATGACCGTATTAATAGACGAGAAGGCTGCCCAACCCGCGCTGCAACGTCTTGTCAGTTCAGGTTCCAGGTTATTCTCCATATTGAGAAGACGTCCAAGATAAATGTACTCGTTGACATCCTCTCATCACACCTCGCCAAGGAAGACTGGCTTACAAGTGGCGAATGGATTGCGCAACACTTTGGTCTTCGAGACATTCATCTCTAGATGCGCTTTCTTGCCCTCTCCACCGAGTGGCTGCATTATTTGGTTGGCTTCTGCTGCGGACTCTGTAATGAGCACTTTGTCATCGGCAAATCGAAGGTGATTGAGGCGTCTGCCGTCAATAAGGATACCAAAGGTGTCCCAGTTGCATCGGCTATTGACTGATTCCAAACATGCAGAGAAGAGGTTCGGTGAGATAGGATCGCCCTTTTTAATTAACCACAATTGGACTTTGGAGGGGACGAAATGTTGTGCAGCTCGTATAACTGGCTGTGCGAGCTCTGATATAACCAGGATTTACACCTCTTTCTAACAGTGAAAGCCAGACTAAATGTGGTTCCCACCGAATCAAAATCCTTTTTATAGTGGATGAAAGGGAATATCAAGTGCGCCTGGAACTCTCGAGCTGCCCCAATAAAGCGGCAACAGGTTGCAATATGGTCTATTGAGCTGTACGGACGCCGAAATCCTGCTTGTTCAACTGGCTTCAATTTTTCGAGAGTGGTGCGGACTCTAGGAATGATACATTTTATAAACGACTTGTAAGTGGCTGAGAGGAGAGTAATTGGACGATAGTTTCCTAGATCCTCTTTGTTTCCCTTCTTATGCAAGAGTGTTGTGCCGGGCTGGAAATGGTCCTCCCGAATGAAGATAGCTTGTAAAATGTTGGATTATGGCTTGGTAAAGGGGTAGATGCATCTTCACCTGGTGATTTTCCAGATGGCATTAACTAGACAGCATGGCGAATTTTTTAGGGCAGGAAGTCAGAAAAAGAGGGTAAAGTGGATAGGAGGGCAATTGGAGGGGGTTTTAACAGGTTGGTATAGAATGCTTTCATCATTGGCTCCATGTCCAGCTTTGATGTTGTGCGAGATCCATCGGAAGCTTTCAGACAAGGAATGACTTGGCTGTGTTCGGCAAGGCTACCAGTAGCTAATTTTATGCTGCGCCGATTTTCAGCAGCTTTCCATGAGACGTTCGCAAGAAAAGTTTTCATGATCTTCTTTGAGTTTTTGGCGGCAGATCTTGCTCAAGGTGGTGAAGGATGTGTGGTTGTTTGGAGAACGAGCCATCTTACGTCGCTCTTCTAGCAAAGCTCGGGTGGCAGGTGTAATGCGATTTGTGGTGTGATCGGGTGCTGGGAGACTGTGGCTGCCTTTGAAATGGATGTGATATTTGCAATCAGATTTGCATAGTCAGCAACGATGTCGGTGTCGATAGAAGCCCGGAGCTGCTTGCTAGCTGCGAGGATGGTAGCAATCAGTTGATGGGCGTATCTGGACCCCGATATGATCGTTGCTGCTGGAACTTCACAAGTCTTAGATCGAAGTGGAAACAGGCACGAAGGTCGCGTTGGTCGCTTCCAGTGCAGAAGGAACCAACTACTGAGACATCAATTGCCGATCTACGATTGGAAAAGACATGGTCAATTTCATGACGATGGAGTTCACTGGGTCCAACATGTGTGTACCGCTTGTGGATGGGCTTCTTGAAAAAGCTGTTACAGTGAAACAGTCGATTTGATTGACAGAAAGTGGCCAGTCTGTCACCTGCGTCGTTTCTCCAGAATGTGGCCCCACATAGGTTTAACCCTGTTGGCGAGGTCCTATTCTGGCATTAAGGTCGACGATAATAATCTTCTAACAGCTGTGGCTTCCCCGAGGGACTTCATGTTGGTTGTTATAGAAAGTGGCATGTTATTGTTCCTTATACAGGGAAAAAACAAAAAAGGAATCGGTATACAACTTATGCAACACACAACACTTAATGTTAATTTTCCTCTTCTTCATTGACACATCTTATTAATTTAGAGCACCTAGACAATTATAACAAAATAAAGTAATTAAATCAATCGTAATGTGTCACACGATATTAATAAAGTTCTATAAAATAATCTCGCATATTACATCATTATATGACGCTCAATTCAATACTGATAGTACCTGGTGAAGGTGCTGCTCACGTGCAGCTTTCACATTTTCGTAAAATGGTTTTCGTTAGGAGTTTCTTGCCACGTCAGTTTCACTTCAGCAAACCTTAACTTGCCTACCTTGTAAAGTTCACAAATATATACTTGGAAGTGTCAGAAGTGAGTTAAGCATCGAGTGAACAATTAAAATGAACTCATTACGTTTTATTCCTTTTCAGTTAAACGCCCGAATCTATTTTTAGGCTCTCGCAGTTTGTTCTTTTTCTTTGATTACAGTTCGAAAGGTGATTGACGGACCAGGTTCAGTGAAATTGTAAATAGTTCTCGTGGTACTGTTGCAATCAAAACGCCACTCGAATGTAGCCAGTTGTATCTTGCGGATATCTGGGGTAGTTGTCTCGCCGCAGCGACTCAATTTCAACCAGTGTTCGTAAAGCGATCTCAGTCCCGCCAGGCGGAGCGATAGCGCGGGCTTGCGGAAAACGCTCGCCTGCCTTTCCCCGTAGAGCGAATTGGGTGCGGTTTGTTGTAGCGGCTCCTCCACAGAGGTGCGCTCGTCTGGTCCGTATCAGGAAACGTGGTCCGTCCGTGGTGATTTATCTAAGGCTTATAGCAGAGCTCGACAGTACGTCTCGCTGGTGGTCCGACTCTCGCAAAGAGCTTGTGACCGGAAAATGGAAAGCAGGAATCGTGCCTCGAGGCCCTGCGTTCTCCTACGGAGAAGGGCAGGCCGGCAGGGCAAATTGTCTCTAGTCCCAGTGAAATTCATCGCCGAGGTCGTTGGGATCCGTTCTGCACAGAGCGCTGCCATCCCTCCTCGAGCGAGCCCGGTCGGTCGGTCGTCTGGTGCGTGTGGGAGGCCCCTGTCAGGCGGTCCTAGGTCGACGGAGTGAGGGACGGGTGGAACAACCGTCCGTCCGTCCCGTCAGTCGGTCCCTGCGGCCGTCCCAGTGAGGCTTTTTACACACCCTTCCTCCGCCGACCGTTGTGTGCTGTACGTACGTCTCCGACAGATATCTGGTTGATCCTGCCAGTAGTCATATGCTCATTGACAAACTAAAAGCCCTCTATTGATACGGTCTGGCTAATATTGAACGGGTGCTGGAAATAGACCCTCTGAAGACAGGTCAGCTTTACCCTACCAATGACAGGGCTTTGCTACGGTAATCCTGCTAAGCCCGAGAGGAGCCGCAGACATTTTGGTTCACGTACTAGGCGGATAAGCCAACGGTTCGAGGTGAGGGATTACGGCCGAACGCCTCTAAGCCAAAAATCCCGCCCAAAAGCAGCCCAGCACGAATGAGAAGGGAGGCTTCGACATGATGGGAACCTCGGGGTCACGCTCCAGCCCCGCCCGGTCAAGCCGCAGAATGAGGTCTCTGCCGTCCGCTGATAAAAGCGGGCGGGAAGCTGCTCGATATTCACCCCATACGGCGATGAGGAATGAAATCATTTGTAGAAGACTTAGTTCTCGGTCGGGTGCCCTAAGCAGTAGATCAGCTACCTCACTGCGAACTGCTGAGACTCAACCCTTGACCATGAGATATGTCCGCCCCCTAGGCGGACAACATCTCCGTGCAAGACTAGGCTTGTCACCTGGTCAAATGCACTATTTCGAGAGGAATCACAGGTCGCTGACATTTGGTCCACGTGCTTGGCTGATAAGCTACCATCTGAGGGATTACGGCCGAACGCCTCTAAGCCAGAATCCCGCCCAAAATCTCAGCACCGCTGAGATGGGAGGCTACGACATGGCTGGGGCTTGTGTCCCGGCCTGATCGAGCCGCAGGAATGCACCTGGTAAAATGCACTCCTTCCTCGCTCTTTGCATCTGTCTGCTATCAGTCATTCCAATGGACGCAGAAGAGATGCAGTCCAGCGGACACTGCACCTCCTGTCCTATGGTGACAAGCTCCCGGGTGGCGGGGAATGCTAGGCGTACCATCACTGCAGATGAGCCGAGAAAATAGAGAGAGCAAAAAGATACCTCACTCATATGCATATGGTACGTTTCTGGCAGGACGTGACGATCCTGGGAAAAAGTCACACTGGACTGCCTCTCTTCCGGGATAGTACAAACTAGTACATAGTCCATCATATCATTGCCAAATGCTATAGACACGAGTAGGGAAGACTCGATAGTCCTGCAAGACAACTTCCCAAAAGAGACAACTCTGACCAAAAACAACTGCTGCCTTGCAGTTAGGCTGGGGACAGCCAAAGGCTAAGGAGGGCAACCCTACAGAAACGCCTGTTGAAATCGGATGCACCAAGCCACTGGCTAACAAATTAAATCAGTGCAACGTAAATATCGCTGTAAACAGCGTACGATGAAGAAGAAGAAGTATCTTGCGGATGTCTGCCTTAGACACACCCCCCGTTTTATGAGAGAATCAGATACTAGTAATTCTTCTTCATCTTCTTATTTGTCTTCATATTTGTCTGCCTCTTCTTTTTCTTCATCATCTTCGTCTTCGTTTGTTTTAAGGATCTAGTCAAAAGAACGGAATACACGGTGTCCTAGTTTACAAATTCACTGCAATATTTGCACCTTTTGGTCCGACGCATCAGCATTGAGCATGGCATTTTTGGGTACTGTGTGACCCTTGACTTTTCGATTATTTCTCTTTAGCCGGCCTGCTCTGTTGCAGCCTGTTATCCAGGATCACTACGTGGAGTTGGAGAAGGGACTTGGTAGATCTGGGACGCTGGCCCTGACTTTAGCAGTCGCCTTTGGGTTACTGACCACTGCAGCTCACGTACTGCACAGCATCTTGATCCTACAAGTAACTGGGCTTTAAATATTTTGCCACGACAGAAACATGAGACAGATCACAAACTTATAGAACTAAATAGATATTATTTGAAAAAATCGCCAAGGCAAGAGAAGTAGATGGAAAAATCAAAAACACGTATGGAACTAACATAAAGTAAACAGAAAAGAGATTACATTGCTGGAAAGGATGAAGACAGGAGCATGTGACGTGTATTTGTTGCAGACCTATGCTTCAGCTGGAGCTGGACAGTTCTAATGTACTTGAGAGCTTTGTTGTGGGGAGAGAAACCTGAGAAAGACTACCAATTGTACAACAGAAATATTTGAATCATGGTGTTCTATCCAGCAGAACACGTGTCTGATGTAAGTTAGCCCAAATCCACCATTTTTTTCTGCAAGTCCAATTGATCGACCCTTAGAATTTGTCTGCCGCGTGTCCTTTATTGTTTCCTTTTCAGAACCACATTTGACTATTAGTAGTACGTTTGTGGGTGGTTTCCTTCAAGGCCTATACTAGGGCCCAAGTAAGGTGCAGCTGTGGAGAGACGTCAACATTGACATCAATAGTCTTATTATTTGAGGGATAAATGATACTGTGACAAACGGAACTTGCGACGTAAGGTCATGTTTATGATAGAAATGGGGATAATGATATAATATTAAAAAGAAAGCATTAGGTGGCTACATTTATTGAAGAGGCTCACTAGTACAGCATGGGGATCAGACAAGGACACTCTGAGAGGCTTGTATCTTGGATATGTGCGTTCTGCTTTAGATTATAGCATGCACTCCTGACAACATGCTCACAAACTAATGCAGAGTCCCTGGACAGAGTGCAGAACAATGCCCTCCGCCTTATTAGTGGAGCAATGAGGTAAACGCCCACTGCGGCATGTGATATTAATGTGAATGTAGAACTCCTTGAGATGCGAAGAGATGTGGCTGCTATGGAAGTTTATGAGAGGAGTAAAAGAATGAGCAAAGACCACCCCAGCTGTGAGCTGGTAGCACTTGACAGTCGAATCCCACCCCCCCCCCCCCCGAACAAAGATTGAGAGTTATAAAGATTGTTCTGGAGGATGTATAGTGCGTATAGTTATAATAATATCATCGTGATTTCGAGAGGACGGGAAGTGACTCATTTTTCGAGTAAGCCCGAATGAAGGTTGTCTAGTGTGTCAGTGCTTGTGTGTCAGTGTTCCAGGATCATCACGTCCTGCCAGAAGCGTAGCCTACATAATCAGGCCGGCTCCTCATTCTCCAGTCAACCTTGTCAGATCATCGGTAGGGATGGCATGCCTGAGGTTCACCACCACCTGGGATAAAGAAGCAGATGCAGAGTGTCCGCTGTTCTGCATCTCTTTGTCATCCACTAGAATAAACGAATGAGAGCAAACAATGTTAACCAGGATCAGGAGAAATGTACTGGCCAAGAGCCTAACCTGACCTCCTCGTTGGTCGTCCTGGAAATGGGATGTTGTCGAGGACAACAGTCTGGCTAACAAGGTGAGGTTTTACATTATCCCCGTAGTAGTGAACAACACGCATATGAAGCCAAGCACAGCACAACTGCCTGGGGGACTCCGATCAACATTCATCAACACGCTCGAGATGTGAGGAAAGATACGACAACCTGCCACTTCACGTCCTTTTTAGGACGCACAAAAGAGTAATCCTACTAATTGTTGGCATTCAATAACAACGACAGCTGATCTATACCGGGTCTCTCGTAGATACCGTACATAAGGAAGCAATCACTGCTACATCAGCCCGGCTAACGAGGTGACGAGAGACAAGGTGATTGCTCTGTTACCGGGCCTGTTGAGTTGCCTGTCATTGCATTATGGCCTGGAGGACACTTGATCATCTTCTTCAGTACGCCATGGGATGTTAAAAAAGAAAAAGTCAGTGTCAATTCGCTACCAAAGAAAACTCACCAAGACGCAAGCCACCGTCGGCCTCGACAGTTTCAAACAGCTTCGGGTGATAGTGCATTCTCTCCCTATACCTTCAGGTCTCTATCGCTCCCAAACATACACAATTTATATATATGTAAACATATAAATATATATATATATCCTCGCTATGATCGGTTAGACCATTTCTGGTTTCCGACCGGAGTGGGAAGGGAAACTACGGGATTTCGATCACCTTTAACTATATTTCTCAATACCTAATCGATCAGTGAAGATGAGCAATAGGAAAAAGATATGCATATATATCGGTGCCGGCTTGAGTGAACTCTTAATGACGTTTCTTTGGTTACGGTATCTTTTCTTATATTGCGAGGTGGACTGTAGAAAGTGGTCCCCTGTCATCTTTTTATAGTGCAATGCAATGCTTCTTGGCAAGTTACAACTATGGGGATTGCAGTATCGATCCATACCTCACTGACAAGACTGCTGTGACACAGTCTGTTTTCAGGAGCAGAAACGACGACGTTAAGACAGTGGTCTCGATTAATGGGTTTTACATAACCATGCTTAGTCTTCGCTGTATGTATGTTATGTATGTATGTATGTTTTGTATGTATGTATGTATGTTTTGTATGTATGTATGTTGTGTATGTATGTATGTTATGTATGTATGTATGTACGTATGTATGTATGTACGTATATATGAATGTACCTATGTACGTATGCACGTATGTACGTACGTACGTATGTATGTATGTATGTATGTATGTATGTGTGTATGTGTGTATGTGTGTGTGTATGCGTGTATGTATGTATGTATGTGTGTGTGTATATGTATGTATGTATGTTTGAGCAGATCTAAAACTTGTCAACTTTTTTCATTACACACCAAACAGAACATATTTATTTCATGTATCGCATCTAATTAAGGAGATACACGAGTAAAAAAAAAATAAGAACCGTGGACCAAACATACAAAAACAGCAAGTGTTGAAAATCTGTCGTTTTCTACCATTTCATATTAAAGACGTACCAGGGCACATAAAGAAACTCTAAGAATGAAAGAAACACAAATATAGCGGGGAAAAAACGTGTCCTAGCCCATCTGTTTCCTCGCTTTGCAGAACGCGAGGTTATGCGATTTTGCGCCAAAATAACAACGAGCGGATGTATAAGGGGTTACCTTTGGCCTGGATATGCTTACTTGTGTTTTCGGCGGTCTCTTTCTCCTCTTTCATAAATATGGATACAGCTCGTCCTGGCTGTCATAAACCGCCAACTTAGGTGATTGTAGAAGCGGTAGCCTGATGAATACACTGTCGTTAAATGTACCGAAAGCTGAAATATCAGACTTTACTATGCACGTTTTGTACATTAAGAAGGTGAGTGGACGGGTTTAGGGGGTGGGTTGGGGTGGAGGGGGGGGGGAAGAGATATAGATCGTTTCCCAATTACAACTTTTTTCAGTTCTCCTCCGCGTACACGAGCAGAGAGAAACATTAACATTTAAGAAACGACAGAATGGCAGGAACATCGGTTGAGGAAATAATGCTTCCGATATTTAAATGTTGAGTCGTTCAGTAATAATACAGATGATGGACAATGCAGGTATCTCTTGGTACGTTAGAATCTCATTTGTAGGACAGCTGCGCGTTGGAGAGACGTTTTTTACTTCTTGTAGATGAGATGTGTTCCACGTTGACTAGGCTCAAATAACAGAAGCTTCTGGCCATGGGTTGTCGGAGTATTGCAGTTCGTTACTGTCTCTTGTTTTTTGTGTCGGGTTGGCACGCAACGGCCCGGTGATGGACATTGTGGTCAGAAATTTAAATGTAAAATAAAAGTATTCGAAAACATTTCATGCACTGTCAGACTTTGTGAGACCTTAATCTACATTAAGGTGCGAGGCCCTTCGTTTAAGATATGACACCAAAAGACCTAAAAAAACTTGAACACATATATGCTCGCTAATTATTTGTTAGTATGGCGTAAAGTAGAACATATAATTAATATACAAGATAATGTATCTACTGATTTTATGTTAATCATTTGGTTGCTTTGATCTCTATTCCAAATGATAGTATAGTATACCAATTGGAAACAACAATTAAAAACAAATGTATAAAATAGTTTCAACATATATATATATATATATATATATATATATATATATATATATATATATATATATATATATACATATATATATATATATATATATATATATATATCACATCACTGACTACTCTTGCATTGGACAGTCCTGTAGTTTCACTAACTACTACATTGGACAGCTTTATTCTCTCACTGACTATGCTTTCAGTGGACAGGCCTGTAGTTTCATTAACTACGTATATATATGACAGTCGTGTAGTTTCACTGACTACTTCTATATTGGACAGTCCTGTAGTTTCACTGACTACTTCTGTATTCGACAGTCCTGTAGTTTCACTGACTACTCCTACCTTGGACAATCCCATAGTTTCACTGAGTATTCCTACATTGGACAGTCCTGTAGTTTAACTGACTACTCCTACATTGGACAGTCCTGTAGCTTCACTGACTACTCCTACATTGGACAGTCCTGTAGCTTCACTGACTACTCCTACATTGGACAGTCCTGTAGTTTCACTGATTACTACATTGGACAGTCCTGTAGCTTCACTGACTACTTTTACATTGGCCAGTCATGTAGTTTCACTGACTACTCCTACATTGGACAGTCCGCACCAAAAAGAGTAGTGGTACAGTGGGTTTCATTACACTGTAACATCCACGGCAACGAGGAGGCAGACATACTGGCAAAAGAAGGTACAAGACTACCACAACCAGATCCTAGTGTGACATACGAAGAGTCAAAAAGGCTTATTAGAGCTAGATACAGGACCAAATGGGAAACAGAACATACTGGCTACCCAAAAAACCATGCCTATTACTAGTTGAACAGAAGAGAGCAGGCCGTGGTCTTCAGACTTCGCACAGGCCACAATAGACTGAGGTACCACCTATTCAATAAATTGAAGATAGGTGGCACTGACGAATGCACATTTGCTGTAAAACTGCCCGACATACGAGGATCAGAAAAAGTAGATGTGGCCATCACCAGTGGCAACATTAGACAAGCTCTATGGCAGTGTCGACAGCCTCAGGATGACCGCTGCTTTTTTCGAAAAAATACAGGTTGACATCTGACAGCGTACGAAGAAGAAGAAGAAGACTAAACAGTGTGAACACCCTATTGCATTTGCCACACTTGTCTATCGTTATTCCCTGTCATCTTGAATAATATCACCCACCCACCGCACAAATAGTTAGGTTTCGATTCGAACATAGCGACCAGGCCTGGCTTTATCGGCAATTTATGAACGTCTGTATCGACCCAGTTCAGCACGACAAACACTTCTCACCGTAAACATGAAGCATATCATTACGTATACCCTATGCAGAAAGTCCTCATCCACCCCCGACCACCACAACGAAATAAAATAATTTTAAAAAATTAATTTAATTAAAAATAAAATTACAACAACAAATTAAAACCAAGAAAACAAACGAACAACAGTACACTGTTCTTTGATTGTACACTGTTAGCACGGAAGCGATTTTATAATTTTGTATTTCAACTGCGTACGTGCATGCGATATCTAGCGTTTGCTGTCTACGGTAATCACAAAATTGGATGTTGCTGCCACCTAATGACGCGTTTAGAAACTGCTAATTACATTTATAAAACATCCTATATCAGTTTGTGACCTACCTGCTGACTAACCTTCGTATCTGAACCTCATATGCTTATATTTATTTTAATTTATATACATCACAGTGGAAGCAGATGGGACAAATTGCCTAAGAGTCCGCCTACATCTTGCAGAAATAACAAGAGACAATATAAGACGCATACTAGAATAACACTAGCTAAAGTTGGCTTCCTAAAGATATAAATTCAAACTAACGAAGAAGTCTGTGGTATTAAAAGTATGAATGATAGAGCGTTTTAAAAATCTATGTTGAACCAGTATTACTGTTATATATGTGATGGTTCAAGACACATCAAGAGACACAACGGCCTTGAGAGAACGGCGATGAAAGGGATGGTGCCAGGCAAAAGAAGAAGGGGTGGATCAAGAAGACGATGGCACCAAGATATCCAGGAATGTCTGGGTATGACTGTCGGAGGCTGGAGTTTTGGCAAGAGAACGAGTTTCTTTCAGATAGACTGTGATGGGAGCGACGTTCTACAAAGGACATGCTACATGATGATGATGATGTGATGGCTCGATTATGAATAAACCGAGTGCGCGAGCTGACAGCAGCCAGCAACTCATATGTGGCTGCTTGTAGCAGGGTCAATGAACCATCCACGGGATAGGAATCGCAGCGGAATCGCAAGTACTGTACTCATTAAAGTTGACAGGAATCGCAGCGGGCAGGCAAGTACTGTACTCACTAAAGTTGACAGGAATCGCAGCGGGAAGGCAAGTACTGTACTCACTAAAGTTGACAGGAATCGCAGCGGGTAGGCAAGTACTGTACTCACTAAAGTTGACAGGAATCGCAGCGGGAAGGCAAGTACTGTACTCACTAAAGTTGTGGAAATCGGAAATGTCGGACCGAAGGACGCAGATATCGACACAGCGTCACAAACGACATTTTCAAGACGAATGCAGAAGGAGAAGACGAAAAAGAAGAAGAAATTGAAGTGGAATTTAAAATGTTGTTGTTGTTTGTTGTTTAATGCCCTCTATGAGTAAGTTTACTCTTTAGTGCGCCCTGAAAAATGACGACCTGTAGTAGCTTTTCTAATATCCCGAACGTGCTGATGAAGGTGAACCGCGATCCTCTAGTCGGTTGTGCTGTGTTTGGCTTCATCTTCGGGGTGATCACTACTGTGGGGATCACATCGATCCACATCTCGTCAGCCAGACTGTCTTGAAAACAGCCTGTTTCTAGGGAACGCTAAATGGAAGAGAGATTGGGGTCTTTGTCAGTGTATTGTGTCTGACTCCTGACAGTATGTTGTGTCTGACTGGACTAACGCCTCAGTTTCCTGAATTGGGAATAAACAAGCAGCGACATCCATTCCAGCAGAAGGAATAATGTTTCCGTTGCTACTATCTATAAATTGGATAACTAACACATTCAGTGGTGATATAGTATAAAACACATTTTTAAAAGATCATTGTTAACTACAATCAAAGAAAGACAGTAAAGGTTAATCAGAAAGATGCATGGACAGAACGGCATAATAACTCCTCTGACAACGGAAAAGATTGAGGGCAATATAGCCGAGGAAGACAGAAAACAGATCAAATATAGATCGAAAAATGGACGAAAAAAGCCAAGCATGTAAAGAAAACATTTGCTGAATTGACAGATGGATGTGTAAGGAATTGCTCGATAAAGGTATGTGGTATTACACTTCATGATGATGATGATGATGATGATGATAATGATGATGATGACACCCGCCTTCACTGTAACTACTTATCATCTTGTCTGGGGGATGTATACTCCAATGCTTCTGAAAATGGGAGTCCTCGGTCCAATACCTGTCGTTCTCAGCCACTAGTCTGCAAAGAACAAATTTAGCCGCGTTCTAGATTGGGTCCCAGCTTTGAAAGATCTCAAAATTAAACACGATTAGCTCGCCATCTAGACATCATATCCTCTATATTTTTCATATAAAAAACAAATGACACTCTTTCGATAGAAAAATTGTTATAATGTTAAATATTTGTTATGACTGAAAAAAACAAACCTCAATACATTTGGAATTGATCATTGCTGCAATGGATTAACCCCCTGCCGGTTAATCACACCGAATAGGTTGAGAAACACTGGTGTACTCAACAGGCTAAGAACCCCCGCTCTAAGGGAAACGTTAAATACATTATTAGTTTATATTCATTTTAATGTTACTACAAAGTAGTACGTCTTTCCATTACAATTCACTTTAGCAGCATCATCTTTTCCGGGCATGACAAACGACTACCAAACGTGTAAATTATATCGCCCACAAGTATCGCTCCTATCCGGCACCTTTCTTTGATCCGATGTCGGACACGGTTAAATGAAAAGTCTCCTGTGGAGGAGGCTCATCTGTATCAATTCAAATTGTTGATGTGGTCGGTCTTTCTTTGCTTCCTTTGCACACGCTACCAGAGAGCGTATCTAGTTTCAGAAGCTAGTTCCGGATGAGCGATAATTGGACGCATTTAGCGGGCTATTCTCATGGTTCATCAACTTTGGAGCAACCAATGGACATCAAGTTGACTAGTTAAAACAATTGGTTAGGGAAAATGAGATTTCTTGATCTGACATTTAAGTTGAAAAAGTCCACTACTTTCTTCTTACAATGTCTCTGTTCACAAAGTGTTTACCTTCCACGTGGTGATAATGATGATGATGGTACATGTATTTGCCCATTAACATTAAATGGAAACTGGTCACTCTACCTCATACAAACTGTTGCTTTGTATCTTGGATCCTTAACTTCTTCATTACCCAACAGTTCTATAAATACTATAAGACAAATCTTTGGAGTTAATATAATATGGGACTGCAGCCGTAATCAGGACAAAGTACTTAGTAACGCTGCTGAGGAGTTCAGGAGATGACTAATGTATCACGGCTCTCTGACTTTGATGTAACCAATACGTATGTATCTGCATTTGCTGATGAATGCCCACAATAAGTATGGTTACGCTTTTTTGCACCCTTAAATTGGGCGTTAAGCGTGGGTTGCTGTAACTTTCCTCACATACCTCCAGCGGTTGTACTATGCTTGGTTTGAACTACATGACGCTCACTACTACGGGGATCACATCAATGCCCATCTCATTTGCTATCAAAACAGCCTGTTTCCATAGAGACCTATACGGAAGTGAGGTGAGGGTCTTGGTCAGTATATTTTACCTGACTCTGACTAACATGTCTGATCATTGTTTTGCACGACGATCATTAGCATGTCGGATGAGTAAGTTTTGCATGACCCTGACTAACATGTTCGGTCAGTATATTTTGCTAGACTCCATACTATCATGTCCGAACAATATGTTTCGCCTGACCCCGGCTAACATGTCCGATCAGTATGTTTTGCGTGACCCTGACTAACATGTCCGATTAGTATGTTTTGCTTGACCGTGAAAAACATGTTCGATCCGAATGGTTCGCGTGACCCTGACTAATATGCCCGATCAGTGTTTTGCTTGACCCTGACTAACATGTCCGATCAGTATGGTTCACGTGACCCTGACTAACATGCCCGATCAGCGTTTTGCCTGACCCTGACTAACATCTCCCATCCGTATGGTTCACGTGACCCTGACTAACATGCCCGATCAGTGTTTTGCCTGACCCTTACTAACAAGTCCAATCCGTACGGTTCACGTGACCCTGACAGACATGCCCGATCAGTATGTTTTGCCGAGCCAAACGTTAGTCTCCTCTCCCCGATCTGCAGTTTAAAGGCTGTACCTTCGGTAAATGAATGGTTTGCTCCACAGAACAACAATTTATCTCTTCTAATTGTTTCTGGTAGCAGGGATCGTAGGTTTGCCAGAAAAGGGTTAAAATTGTAACAGATAACAAGCAAGGAAGGGAAAATTTACAGTAGTGATGAGAATCAAAGACCACGAGCACCAGCAATAGCTGTGCAGTAAGAAGGTTAGATTATTTTAACCACTATAGGATAAATTAGGACTGGTTGGGATTTGAACCCGTGTTTTCAGTCTAAGAGACCAATAAGCTGGCCCTGGCCTAAAGGTGTGACTGACAGAGTGGCTATAGTGCTAGTTTATCTCTGGGAAAAGTACCTGGCTGTCTCTCACCGATAGTGATACGTTCAAATCAACCCGACTGCCAGTGTGCACTTGTTTTAAAGTTAGGAAATCTAATGTTGTAAAGAAAAGAACTTGCGACATCAAATCACACAAAAAGTGATATTTAGTTCATGGAAGTCTTTACAACTTCATTCCCGACTACATTGAACTATATAAATAATAAAGGCCGCACGCTTCAGCAAGCATTACTCAGTGTTCTTTAAGCTAGAAGTGTTACTCAACCCATTTGGAACAAAGTATTATCTGTGTTCAAACCTGCACACACACCCACCAAATAGAATAAACGACCGGCAGGCACAAGCACCTCCTGGCCGCGTCCGAAAAGTTAATTAAGTTATCGGTAAACAGTTGGGAAGGCACTCGCCGACCAAAGAACTGCCTGGACCCCACCTCGTGTCTGGTGAGCATTAGAGCAGGAATGAAGCCAAGACGTGACCTACATTTGTCTCCTGTTTTAGAAGTCTCTATCAAGCTCACGCTTTTATTTTCTGCCACTTCAGCACTCACGGTCCCCCTGGGAAATGCAAAGGTGGAGGTCACGTGGAAGGTCAGTGGGTCAGTGAACGTACATCAGATCATACTGCTAGCTATTCCTGCTAAGGCTCTCAACTTTCATCTCAATGTTACTCGTTACTCAATTCGTTTGTTTCTCAATGTGTTGTGCACGTTTATTTTCTAACAATAATGTCCCTTGTTCTTGCTAAAAACAAATATTTCAATCCTTCTCTCATTCACACATGTTACTATGAATATCTACGTTTTCTTCACTTGTGTAAAGCTAAAGGTGGGTCCCATGGCAACAATTGCCGTCAGGGATGAAGATAACTCTTCACGGACTAAACCCCAGCCTATGCGAGGTAGGGTGGCAAGTTCCTATCCTTGCTGTTTGTACCGTCCTCAACTCATACGTCAGGTACGCATTTACAGCTGACACAAGGAGCGGTTGTACCAAGAACAAACCATGCACGGATTATTTTTGTCAGTTTATGATTTCGAACCCTGGCGTGGTGTGATCCTAGTCTTAGCAAGCCAGTTCACTTTCGACTATGCAACACACTCAATTCTGTAGTTTCGTCTAAAGCAGTGTTTCTCAAAGGGGATGCTGCCGCCCCTCGAGGGGTGGGGTGGGGGAGTTGGTTTGGAAATAACAGGAGACGTTTTTGATTATATTAATTATTGGAGGGAGGGGGGGGGGCGTTGTTTTGCCTATAGGGGTCGTTTATCATGTGAGTGACTGTATTTGAGTAATATTAATAATGTAAAGTAAAGTAAAGTAACCCATAGCATTACTGCAGCAGGGGTGTGATGTGTTAACGATTTCACATTTCAAAGGCTCGGCTATATGAGGACGGTAGCCATCTCCTCTCCCTCGCCGCTTTTACTTCCCTGTCTGAATCGGTACCCATTTAAGGCTGGATCGATCCGGGAGCCGTTGCGGTCTGAAAAAACATTTACTAACATTCAAACGCAAAATTCAGATGTGCCGTACATTTTAAAAAGTTAATTGGACTGTTATATATTTAAGATGTCATAAATAAAGAGAAATGCCGACGATATTCAGTTGATTATTTGAAATTCGGGTTTGTACCTTCCGCTAGAAATGCACAATTAACAATGTACTTGTTGTGTCAACACGTGTTTTCTAATGTAGCAATGAACCCATCGAGACTTAATGAACATTTTATAAGGAAACACGCTGATAAGGTTGGCAAGAACATTTCTAACTTCCAGGATTTGAAGCAAAAGTTTGAATGCCGTAACACAGTTGTTGGTATGCTTTAAAACGTTTCTAGTCAGAAGGATAAAGGCCTCATCGTATCTTACAGGATAGCACAAATGATTGCAAAATGTGCTCAGCCCCACAGTATTGGAGAACATTTAATATTACCACCTATACGAGAGGTGATTAGTACCATGATTGAAAGAAATGCAAGTTAAATAATTGATGTGTCTAGAAGAATTGATGAGATGGCAACTAATGTTGAAAATCAACTGTGTCGGGATTTGCAATCAATCGAATTTTCATTATAGTTTGATGAAAACACAGTATGCAGAAATAAAGCCTTGCTCTTCACATATGTTAGATTCATGAAGAATGAAAAAGTTGGGGAAGAAATGTTATTCTCAAAATTACTGACAACATATTCCAAGGGCTTCTCGATCTGTGAAATCATTGACAAATATTTCATTACAAAACACATTCCTTTTTCCAGTGATAGAGGATGGTCGACAATTTGAGCTCCTGCAATAGTTGGTCGCTATCGCGGTTTTCTGGCGCACTTAAAAAAGGTGGCGCCAAAGGTCTGCACAATTCATTGTGTTATTTACCGGCAGCACTTAGCAGCCAAACAACTTAGTGACAGACTGAACGAATCAATGAGTGTAGTTATCAGTGTTATTAATAAATCAAGTCACATTCCTTGAACGATCGATTATTTCGTCAATTGTCTAAGTACAATGATAATGAGTTTGATCGTCTTCTCCTACACCCGGAAGTAAGATGTATGTCCAAAGACAATTGTTTGAAAATATTTTTGGCATTTGTTGATACCATTATGGAGTTTCTTGATTTAATGAAAGAACATCTTAACATTGAAACTGAAGTACTGCGTAAAGATGTGGCCTATCTTTAAATTTGTTTGAAAAGTTAATTGATGTCCTTCTTAAGCTACAGATTAACGATATCTGTCTTATTAAAATGAAAGGAGTTATTAGGGGGTTCTTCAGCAAATTGGGATTGTTTAAAAATAGCTTAAGTCGTCGTGAACTATATCAGTTTCCATGTTTTTAGCAGTTAAACAAGGACAGCTTGAAAGATACAGATTTGAAAATGCATTGCTGCTATTTTGAGACTGACAAGAATGATCTGATGATCCGATTTAAAGATTTGCAGGAGCTCAACATATCAGAATGGATGATTGATCCGTTTGAAACTGACATGGAACTTGCTAGTGAACATCTCCACAGAAAAGCTAATTGAGCTACAAAATGATTTTGAGGCAAAAATACAGTTTAGTAACATTCATTACAAACAATTTTGAAACCAGATTATGATGTCTTATCCTCTTCTTTGGCAACAAATTAAACTGCTTATTACAGAATTTTTGGCAGCAGTCAAAATGCTCTCCAAAACAAAGTAACAGCATGCGATATAATCGGCAAACTGTACCCCAGAGAAGCATTGATCCAGGTATATACTTTTGGATCAGCAACAAGAGCAGTAAAAAATGGTGGCGCAAGAATCCAAGTTGTCTACCCAGATAAAGAAAATGAAACCACTAATTCATCTATTGACAAATTCTGTTCCAACTACTCGACTGAAGTACAGGTACTAATTATTGCTGCCGAAATGAATAGCAACACAACAAGCCAATGTCGGCAGATTGTATTCCTTACAGTTCTGGAAGCCCTCAAAAATTTAAAAAAACTGCCAGAGCTTAAGAAAGCCTTGGGCGAACTAAAAGCCGAAAGAAGGGTATTCCTACCGTGGATACCATCAGACTGTATCATACTAGGAAATGAGACAGCAGACAGGCTGGTAAAGGAGTAAGCAAGACAAAAACAAAACGAACAAACACTCATCTTCCAAGAAAAGAAGACACTTCTTCACAATAGTTAAGGTTACAGATCCATGCAACATGATCGGAATAACACATATTATGTAAATGTGCAGCTATGTTTTCAGTGATGAGAGGGATTACCTTAAGCATATTCAAAAAGAATTGGCGTAGTGGTTTCGAGAGAAGAGGTGTGGTATCACATTGTGCTGCGTGAACAGCGCTTAGAACAGGTAAAATAGTTCTACTTTAAATAATCAATCAAAATTACGAGGCGTGTTAAATGAAACCGGGCCAAACTGCAATAAATGAACATACTTACGATGCGCATGATGACGTCACATCTGGTGTAAACAGCACATACCAACCGTAAAGTTTGCAAAATTAAATTATCCTCCGATTCAGCAGCCCGTTGAAAACATGGCGAATGTGGTACAGAATTCGTCCAGAGTTGACCAGCGAGCGGTGATTCGGTTTCTAACAGCTGAAGAATGTCGACCAGTTAACATTCATCCCAGAATGCAGGCAGTGTATGGTCACAAAAGTGTCGAAGACAACAGTGAAGAACTAGACAACGATGTTTAAAGAAGGACGTGAGTTAACGAAAGATCTTCCGAGACCAGGTCAGGCGCATATTATTGGGCCAGAAGATGACACATCACAAAATGTATGCAACAATTCAGGTGGACCGTCGCCAGAGCTTACGTTTGCTAGCAGAGGAATTCGCTGTGTCGCTAGGGACAGTTCAAATGGTGGTTAGCAAGGAACTAAAGTATCGGAAGGTGTGTTCACTATGGGTACCTCGGTTGCTGACCAACCACCATAAGGAAGAACGCGTGGGATAGAGTTTGACTACTTGCTGCGATACGAAGAGGGGGATCATTCGTTTCTCTTGCTCATAGTGGGAATTGACGAATCGTGGTACCATCACTTTGAGCCGAGCAGCAAAACTGCTAGCATGCAATGGAAACATCCCGGATCAGCGAAATAAAAAAACAAAACAAGTCATACATTTTAGCTTGTAAGGTTATGCTGACATCGTTTTGTGACCAGGAGGGACTTTTGTTGGTAGAATTAACAGAGCCTGACGTGAACATCAATGCTATCCGTTACAATGACACACTAGACAATCTGCATACAGCAATCAAGATTAAATGTCCTGGCTTGAATTCGCGTGGTGTGATTCTGTTGCACGACAATGAGCGTCCGAATGTCGCGAACATAATTCAGAAAGCGTTAGCATAGAAAAGGTGGAAAGTACTGTCCAACACATGCTATAGCTCTGATATGTCCCCTTATGACTTCCATTTGTTCTGACCCTTACAAATATTTCTGTAGGCACAAAGATTCGACCCAGTTGCTGATGTCATTGTCTCGGTGATCAAGGGGTTCAAAGAACAAGAAGAATCAATTTTTTCGGACTGCATCCGCCGTCTACCCAAGCAGTGGGATGCGTGTCTGAATGTCTATGACGCATTTTTCTAACTAACCCTGAGGCAAGTTTGCTTTATAACAATTGCTAAATTTAATTCTGTCACACCAGATGATGTAACTTTCAAATGTTTGTAATAAACCCTTCTCCTAGATGAGATGCCTTCCTAGGCTTTCGAGCCCCGTCTACCCAAAGCATCTGAATCCTTGCAGATAAAATACTGGAGTGTCTAGTCAGGTTTTGTCAGAGATGGTTGTGCAACATGTTTTTGAACATGTTTTGAACTCTACCTAAGCGAGACAGAGCAAACAGAAGATGCCATCAATGCCATTGAGGACATGCCAAATACGGACCATCTGAACTTGTTGCCAACCATCACAGAAGTTAATTGTGCTATTGCTGACCTTGCTTCTGGCAAGGCTCCAGGAAAGGATGGAGTGGGAAGGACTTATTAGCTCCACAGATACACCAGTCAATAACATTATGCTGACATGAAGGACAGGTTCCACAGGATTTTAAAGATTCGAGCATTGTAACCTTGTACAAGAACACGGGGGATCAGAAGGACTGCAACAACTACAGAGGAATTCGCTTCTGTGTACCGTCGGGAAGATACTTGCTAGAATTGTTCTGCGCAGACTCTAGGTCCTAGTAGACCAGGTTTACCCAGAGTCACAGTGCGGTTTTCATGGAAATAGATCTACCACAGATTTGATATTCTCCGTACGACAGTTGCAAGAGAACTTCATGGAGTAAAATCAACCATTGTATATTGCCTTCATTGATCTCACGAAATCATTTGATTTAGTCAGTCTTTTGGTTCAGGAGGATTATCGAGTCGTTCCACACTGACACGAAAGGCACCATCTACTTTGACGGTGCGTACGCAGAAGAGTTTGCAATCAAGTGCGAAGTAAAACACGGTTTTGTACTTGCTTGAACCCTCTTTGGAATATATTTCTGACTTCTCTTGAAGTATGCATTTCGTGACCATGAAAGTGGTATCTTCATTCATTCTCCTCGCACAGATGGTGGCCTATTCAACTCCCAAAGGCTGAAAGCCAAGACCAAAATAAACAGGGTGCTGATGAGAGAACTGCTCTTTGCGGATGATGCCGCAATTACGACTCATTCAGAGGAGGAACTCCAAAGCTTACTATTTGCCTTTTCGGATGCCTGCTGTGAGTTCGGATTAACAATCAGAAAAACACAAGTTATGGTCCAGGGTGCAAACAAACTACCAGTAATCTCCATTGATGATGAAGCTCTCGCTGTAGTAGGTCACTTTACGTACTTGGGATCCTCAGTCAATAAGAAACTATCCCTGGACCAAGAGATCAATTTCAGGATAGGCAAGGCAGCAACAACAATAAGCAGATTAACAAAAAGGGTCTGGGAGAACAAGAAGCCTACTGTTAAAACAAAAAACACTTCTTTACCAGGTCTGTGTACACAGCACTCTTATTTACGGCAGTGCGATATGGTCTACCTACATGCACTAGGATCCCATGAGTTGCCTACGCAGAAGCCTGGGGCGTTGGGTGGCAAGACGAGATCACCAATGGAGAGATGATGGAGAGACCAGGAATTGTCACAATATGTGCCATGTGTAGTCTTCGAAGGCTCCGATGGCTGGGACACATTCGGAGGATGGGTGATGGCAGAATATCAAACTATCGTCTCTATAGGGAATTACAGTTGGGGAAAATGTATCAGGGCCAGCCACTACTTCGGTACAAGGATGAATGCAAGCGGGATATGAATGATTTGGAATCACGGGAAAAGGACACCATGGATCGTGTTACATGGAGGGGCATGATTAAGCATGGAATACAGACAAAGAAGATAGTGATTGATGATAGGCTAAAGACTCGGCGTGTGAGAAGAAACGCCACACCATGCGATGTCGCAAACTGTCCTGACTTTCTTTGCACACACTTCTCGGCTCAGATTGGTCTTACGAGGTATATTCGTTACTGTCATTGACTGTATGTAGTTGCATAGCTTTTTTTTTTTTAAAGCACAATTACTATCGCCTGACAAAACGGAAAGAGCCAATGAATGAATATAGCCACTGGGTTCGGTTTCAGTTGAACATAATAATCAAATAATATATCAACGAAGAGCTGGCTACTCAAAGGATAGGAAATGGCAGAGTTTGTCATGCCATAAATAGAGGATTCCTCAGTAAACTAAGAACTATGTATGAAAACGGAGTGGGCTGTATACTGCCTCTGACAGTTTAAATTACGTATGTGAATTTTGTGCATTGATCACTTACCAGGAAGTCACATCGAAGCATCAGAGATGAGATACACAATAAAGGTGGTCTAAGTAACAAGAGGAGTGAAGGTCTGCCACAAGAGAATTGGCACAATCTCGAAGCCCATTTCTAAAGATTCGAACGGGACAACCTCAACTTTAGTCAAAATGGTCAACTTTGGTTCAACTTTCGGCAATGTCAGCAGAATTAAAGAAGAAAGGATTTCCCAGCAGTCACTGGAAGCAAAATGTTAAGGATTCAGAACTCAGCGACGACCCAAAGTACGATATAATGACAATATCAAACTGCCAAAGTACGATGCAATGACAATATCAAACTGCCAAAGTACGATGTAATGACAATATCAAACTGCCAAAGTACGATGCAATGACAGTATCCAAAAGCTAAAGTACGATGCAATAACAATATCAAACTGCCAAAGTACGATGCAATGACAATATCAAACTGCCAAAGTACGATGCAATGACAGTATCCAAAAGCTAAAGTACGATGCAATAACAATATCAAACTGCCAAAGTACGATGCAATGACAATATCAAACTGCCAAAGTACGATGCAATGACAGTATCCAAAAGCTAAAGTACGATGCAATAACAATATCAAACTGCCAAAGTACGATGTAATGACAATATCAAAAAGTGCATACAAAAAAACCGAGTAGTATACTGGAGCTATGATAAGGGGATGACAGTAGATGGAGCAGACCTCTTAACATTAAGGTAAATGAGAAGAGAATAATCAAGTAAGTTGTTATTCATATTCTGGTGTTACTTCTTCTTCTTTGCTCGTTCTCAAACTCCGGTTACCAAGCCATGAAAAGGGCTTTGCAAATAGATGGAGTTGTCCAGGGAACAGAATGCATTGTGTCGTAGTTTATAGCTTGACTGAGATATTTGCACCATTTGACCCGACACATTCGACTTCATTGGCGTTTTTGAGTACCTGGTTATCCTTCCCTCTTCGGATATCAATTTTTGAAATTGATTTGCCTCTTCGGCAAATGTTAATCATAAGCAATCACTACAGTAGGCCCCTTTACATAAATCTTATATCCGAACATTTGTAGTTCGAACATTTGTAGTTAATCCTTACTACAAATATCGCTAGAAAAATTAATTATGCCAGCATCGTCTACGATGGACGGCGGCCGTTGAGTTTGCCTTGTCTTGTTTACTAAAATGTTTGTTTTTCCACGGATATATTTTTTTTTTTCACTTACACATTTGTGTTTTTCACTTACATATTTTTTCCCACTTACATATTTATCATTTTTACTTACATATTTGTCTTTTTGCACTTACATATTTGTGTTTTTTCACTTACACATTTGTATTTTTCACTTACATATTTTTTCCCACTTACATATTTGTCATTTTTACTTACATATTTGTCTTTTTGCACTTACATATTTGTATTTTTTCACTTACACATTTGTGTTTTTCACTTACATATTTTTCCACTTACATATTGTAATTTTTTTCACTTACATATTTGTCTTTTTCACTGACATATTTTTTCCACTTACATATTTGTCATTTTTCACTTACATATTTGTTTATTTTCACTTACATATTTGGCTTTATTATTTAAATATTTTGCCTTTTTTGGTAAAATATTTGTCATTTTATTTTTTATTTGTTTAAATTAGTCTAATATTTTTCTAATTGAGTTGTACTTTTCTATTTCACTTGCTCCTTTTTATTAAAATTGTTTATTTATATTGGAATTGCTCTTTTCTATTTGAATTGCTCTTTATATTTTACTTGCTCTTTTTTATTGCACTTGCTCTTTCCTATTTCACTTGCATATTTTTTAAATTCATGATCTCTTTTCTTTTTCGAGTGCATTATTCTATTACATTTTTTCTTTTCAAATGTTTTTCCCTTTTTAACTTCCTCCCCATACTCTTTTCCCTATCTCTCCCTCTCTCTTTTTCCTTCACTACTATTCTCTCTCTCTCTCTCTCTCTCTCTCTCTCTCTATCTTTCATTCTCTCTCTCCATCAACGTTCTTTTCTCTTGTTATTATATCTTCATTATTTGTTCCGGTATTTTCTGTTTTTTACTATCTCCAGATCATATAATTTACTTTCAACCCACTGTACGATTCCGGTCTGTTCTCTCTATTCACATTCCGTTTAACATCTGATCTCATTTTCCCTTTTCCATTCATCATTCACCAACCAGCCAACTCCCGATCCGTGTAACCATGATTTGCGCCTGTTTAGGATTGGCACTGTTAAGACCTTACGATGCGTTAATTCATATATAAATATGACTAGCAATGTTAGGTTTTAGCCTGCACTTTTCTCTGCTATTTACATTTCTCCGCTGATTTGTCTCTCTATCACTTATCTAGCAGTGAATACTGGCCCCTGTTCGTATTTCAAAGCCTGACTTTTCTAAGAGAAACGCCTTAGGCAGTCTTGTGTTCTGTAACATGTGATTTTCATAAATATATGTCTGTTAATTTATCAGCTCTGGCATGCCTTTTATTTTAATACCGACTGCAGTTATCTTATTCTTTCTTCTTTTCCTTCTTGGTTTCTATCTTCGTCTCTCTCATTCTTGTTATACTCTACTTTGTTTTCCTCTTTTCTTTAAGGTTAGCTATCGGTTCCAATTTACTTGTCTTGTTTGAAGTATGTTGACCAATTGCATTGCATACGTTTTCTAATTGAGTTGATCGCTTGCTTTCTTGATTTATCATTCATTCTATCTACCATCTTTTCAATCAAATCAATGAGAAACCTGTCAATCCCGTGTGGATCATAAGTCCCAAATAAATGAATCACAAGTCCCAAATAAATTAATCACGTCCCAAATAAATGAATCATGTCCCAAATAAATGAATCATAAGTCCCAAATAAATGAATCACCATGAACTTCTATCAGCCGTCAATCGCTTCAACTCTTTCCATGACTAGCCAATGTTCCCTATCTATTTTCCTCCAATATTCGTCTACATAAATATCTGCTTCACTTTAGCTTTCCATCCAGGTTCCATCCATTGCAGAGAGTCTAGTAATGCTACTAGTTTCTCTCTTCGTGATGTGACCTACCTATCCTCATTTTCTCTTCATCACTTCCATTCCACTTTGGAAATTAGTTATTGACTATTCAACATAAATGCCGATTATTCCCTACTATATGACTTAGAAACCCAACATATAACTAAGGATATCATATACAAGTTTTGGTTACTGCAGTTCTAACAAGGGTTAATCCACAGCTTAGAGTAAATAGTAAAGTAGGTCATGGTTAGTCCACAGTCTACTGTAGATACTAAAGTAGGCCATGGTTAATCCACAAGCTACTATAGATACTAAAGTAGGCCATGGTTAGTTCACAGCCTACTGTAGATACTAAAGTAGGCCATGGTTAATCCACAGCCTACTGTAGATACTAAAGTAGATTATGGTTAATCCCAGACCGACTGCAACACCACATAGAAATAAAACACGCTTTGATATCGCCAAATCAAGACTACACGTGGGTTTGAAAGAAGAATAGTTTGGGAGAATAATTGGAAGAATAGATGGCATTTAGGAAAATGGATAAATATGCTTTGTTTGTGTTATCACATTCTAAAAATATTTCCAAGGCATGTGTTATCCCATTCTAGGAATATATTCATGAGATGCGTTATCACATCCTAACATGCTTTCCGGGTATGTATGATCACGTTCTATCAAAGTATTCGGGGTATATGTCATCAAATTCTATCATTGTATTCGGGGTATGTGTCATCACATTGTATCAATGTATTCAGAGTATGTGCTATCACATCCTAACAATGATGGATAAAACAGATGAATATACACTGTAGCGGACAAAACTAAACTGAAACAAACTCACATACTCTCGAATACCCGTGACACATTTTAAGGCTCTTTGCTAGTGTACCCTTCAGACAATTTCAAAGTCTGACAGTTACATCTGTCTCACAATAACTAAGAAACAAAACCAATCTCCCGTACCAAGCCCTGAAAAGTGCATTGCAAATAGCAGGGTCTGGTCCGTGTTGTCGTAGTTTACAGTGTGAATGCGATATTTGCACCTTTCAGTCCGACACATCCAATTACAGCAAGTATTTTTGAGTAACGGGATAGCCTTCCCTCTTCGATCCCTTTACCTTAGCCAGCCTGCCCTGTTGTAGCCTGTTAACCAGGAGCACCGCATAGAGGTGTAGAAGGGTGTTGGCAGCTTTGACCCTAACTCTAGCAGTCAGCTATGTTCGGTGACCGCTGCAGCTCATGCACCGCTCAGCATTTTGATCCCATATATATACATATATATTTGAGAGAGAGAGAGAGATAGAGAGAGAGAGAGAGAGAGATATCTCTTCAAGATGAGTTCTCATTTCTTTTCATTAATATGTATTTTATTCTCATTCCTTCTCCGCCAGCTATAAACAAGTTAAGGTAGTCACATAGCAGATATTGATGTCAGGGGGGAAGTGTTAGAGATGTCATAGTTGCGAGGGTGCAACTTATTTTATTAAATGGGTAGCTAGTTCCCTTCCTCGCTGCCTTTCCTTCCATAACAGTATAATATATGTCCCTGTACAGCTGGGTTGATTAGAGAAATAGGATTTGAACCCCATGCCATTGCCGTGATAAGCCAACGCGCTACTGCTATACTATTCAGACCCCGCTAACTGGCACAAATAATGATCAGCTCAAATTTTCTCCCCATGATATGTGTCCCTTATCTATCCTCTAGTGCTATTCTATTGTACCTTATACATTTTACATTATCTCCGCCAGTCACGTTTCTGCTTTCATGCCTAACTTCTCTCATTACCAGTATTACCTCCAATACTTTAGCACAGTTCTTGGGAACGAAGACTATTCCGGACAGGCACATCATGCTGACCAGGACGTGACGTCAGGATCAGGCGGAATATACCGACAAAGACCACAGCCTCTATTCCATGTATCCTTCCCTGGAAACAGGCTGTTTTCAAGGTAGTCTGGCTGACGAAATGTGGATCGATGTGATTCCCGTAGTAGTGAGCGTGACACCAAATGAGACTAAGCATAGCACAACCGCTTGGAGGACTGCGGTCAATCTTCATCAGCACGCTCGGTATATACGCTCGTCCCTTAAGACTCCTTTCATGGCGCACAAAAGCGTAAACTTACTCACAGTGAACATTCAACAACAACACAAGTCTTATTTCCTCCTAACTCTCTGTGACCCATTGTGCTGTCTCTTATTGGTTTACTCTATATACGTTCTGAAAATCTGTTAGTTGCATCAGTGGAGCAAATTGACATCAGTGACATGTTCAACCAGTGAAAGAAATACATTGTTTGGCGGCAATACATGCCAGTGGTTAGGCCCTCTGGTGTATGAAATAAATATAGGTAGTTACTTTGAGCTAAAAATCGACAAAGAAGTTGACACCATAGTTTTATATCTAGTCGTTATTATACTTGCAGTTTCGTTTTGAGGGCACGCTGTGGTCGAGAGCGAAGGCACTCGCCTCTCAAAGCGATGAACAGAAATAGCGTGGATTCTATCCCCGCAGGTTTAAAGCGACCTCAAGTCTCAAAGAGGTGGGGCCAGAGTATCTGTCTTCTGAATTACCACCAATCGTCTTGACTCAGGTCTTGCCACTGGCCCAAGGTTGTTCGGGACCAGAGAGTGAGGTTGATGACCAGCGCAGCTTGTTCGTCACTATAATCCAAATACAATGCAAGTTACATTATCAAGACAACAACGGTCTGATGATGTCGCCATCCTCGCTTGCAATGGGCAACTAACTTTAACAAGTTTAGTGGCGTCCACAACGGCGTATAATTCACGTTTGTTTTATCTACCTCTGTTCGAGTATCATAACAAAAATGTCAAAATATTTATTAAACTTCTTTCATGATTTATATTGCCACAATTACTCTCACAAACATTATTTCTTAATATTTCCCGCACTATTCCTCAGTGCTAAAAGTCGTTGGTATAATATAGGCTAGCGTATATTGGCCAATGTTCCGCGGACTCATAGATGGCCGAGATAGGTTTCTTAAGGTTCAGCTAAAGATCTTCAAGGGTTCAGTGAGAGAGATGCAGAGGTTCAGGGAATGATCACTATGGATTTTATAAAAGCACTCTAAGAGTTATGTATGTGTTCTGTAAAACATCTAAAAGTTACTTATAAGTTATGTAAGTTTTAAGTGAAAGGTCTTTCGTGGTTATGTATAAGGTCTCTAGGCTTTCAGTGAAAGGTATTTTGTAGTTCTGTATAAGATCTCTAGGGGTTCAGTAAAATGTCTTTAGGGGTTCTGCATAAGGTCTGTAAGCGTTCAGTGAAAGGTCAATATGGATTCTGTATAAGGTATCTAGGCTTTCCGTGAAAGGTCTTCAGTGGTTGTGGATAAGGTATCTAGACGATCAGTGAAAGGTCGATATGCGTTCTGTATTTGTTATCTAGCCTTTCAGTGAACGGTCTTTAGGGGTTCTGCATAAGGTCTCTAAGCGTTCAGTGAAAGGTCTCTATGATTTTTGTAAAAGTTATCTAGTATTTCAGTGAAAGGTCGTCCGGGGTTCTGTTTAAGGTCTCTGGGCGTTCAGTCTTTATGATTTTTTTTTATAAGTTATCTTGTCTTTCAGTGAAAACTCTTTAGGGGTTCTATTTAAGGTCTCTAGGCTTTCAGTAAAGGTCATTAGGCGTTCTGTATAAGGTCTCTAGGCGATCAGTGAAAGGTCAATAGGGGTTATATATAAAGTTTCTAAGTGTTCAGTGAAAGGCCTTAGGGGTTCCGCAAAAGATCAGTCCATTAAAAACAAAAATAATAACGTTCAAAAGAATTGCCACAAGAAACGACAAGGTACAACTTCACGCTTTTAACAGCATGGTTATTCCAGTCATGGTTAATCCATGTTAGATATGGAAAATCAGATGCAGAGAAACTTCGTTGCTGTAAGGGTAGTGGAAAGAGGACAACTTACATTGTCTCTATGGGAGCGAATTAATAACACAAAGGTCAGGTGTGAACCACCTTCAATGACGTCATATACGAGGGGCGTTAAAAAAGTGAATGTATCACATCGTTTTTCTCAGGAGCTGTTTATTGAAAAGGCATGACATTTATGACAGTATACATGGATATGTCATGTAAACATCTGTATTATTCAACACAATCTCCATAAACTTGTACAGTTTTATGCCAGCACGAAACAAGTGCATGTATTCCTAGCCCGTACTAGATTTTGTCTTGATCATGTAGCCATTTCTTGGCTGCATGAATCACTTCTTCATCATCTTCAAACCTTATGCCACGGAGTGCATCTTTGAGTGGACCAAACAAATGAAAATCAGAGGGTGCCAAATTGGGATTATAGGGTTAATGGAGTAGTACAGTTCAACCCAATTTGTTGATTGCCTTCCGTGTTGCCAGATTTATGTGAAGGCGCGCATTGTCGTGAAGAAGAAGCAGGTCTGCTGTATTCTTGTGCGGCCGACCTCTGCGAAAATGTCGATTTTTAAAATTTTTCAATGTCTTAATCTAAGCTTTTTTTTGGGACACAAAGAAAGAGTGGTTATGAAGGGCATGGTCACTGGAAAGTAAGACAGGGGCCGACCAAGAAGACGATGGACTCAGGATATCAAGGAGACGCTGAATTTGACCTTGGAGCAGCCCGTAAGACTAGCGGAACACAAAGTTTCCTACGGACAGGCTATCAAAAGAGCGACGTTCTGCAAGGTACATGCTACATGATGATGAATGTAACCTTGCCAATTGATTGTTCTTCCTCTTGGCATCTCATCCATAAGAATCACACCTTCAATGTTCCAAAAGACAGTGATCTTGACCTTTCCAGCTGAATGTATTGTCTCGATTTTTTTTCTTCGTGGCAATTGCAGGTGATGCCCCTCCATTCCCTTTTTTTATTTGGCATCAGATTCAAAATGATATGTCCAGGTTTCGTCACCTGTAACGATATTAGCCAAAAAGTTATGTCCATCAGCATTGAAACGCACCAACAATTTATAAGAAATCGTGGATATTTGAGAGACTTCCAGGAACCCATCTTGCGCAAACCTTAGAAAATCCGAGAATTTTGTAAAACTGCATTTGCACTACCAATGCTGATTGACAGATGTAAGGCCAGTTGTTCAGTAGTGATTCGCCTATCAGTAAGAATAATGCCCTCAGGGCATTTCAACATTTCTGCGTTGGTGGCTGTGACAAGACGTCCACTGCGCGGCCGATCAAGCAGCTCCATATTTACACTTCCTGATTCTTTGAACCTAGCGACTAACTGTACTTCTGTCGACTACAAAACTTCCGTACACATCACATAGACGCTTGTGAATGTTCACAACCATTTCCTTCTTTGTAACAAGAAATTATATCACAATTCGCTGCTTATAACGCAAGTTACTAACATGCTCCATTTTAACAGTTTAGTGCAGTCGTATTATTTGGCCGAATGCAGTGCAATTTGATACACACAATTGACACACGCCATATTTGAAGTATGCAATATTTTCTGCATCTATTTTCATTATTGGCTGAGAAAAACGGTGTGATGCACACACTTTCTGAACTCTCTCGTGTATTACATTCTTAGAAAAATGCAGATAAACGGACAGGTATTCTTACATGTGGACACGGAACGTGACGTCTTGGTGACCTCATAATTATATGCATCAATGTGGCCTTGAAAGAGATGGCATGGGTAAATCTATTAGTCTAACATGGTACTCCTATGAAAAGACTGAAATGAATTCTATCAGCATCTGGTTTCCTGAAATCAGACACTTAATATGTCTGATTGAACATAATTGCATATTAGCTCCCAGTTGTGGACAGAGACCGAATCGTCGTGTTTGCAGATGCACAATTGACAGGCTAAATGTTCAGTTCGTACTGTATTGACCAGAGGCATTATGACCTACGAGTTGAACCTCCTTTCAAGATCTCAAGGCACGATTCGTATACCGCGTTATCCATTTTGGCAGACACAGGTTTATTTTCTTCTCGGTGCGACAACTTCTCCATGTCTAAAGTTTTAGTATTAGTCAACCTGTACTTCTACAGGGGCGAATGTCCTGTGCAGGTCCCAGCTCTGTCGTCAGCTAAATGTAGCCGGGAGTACGATTTCCTGCTTAGCGGGTTAGGCTCGAGCAGCTTATTACTCCACTGCGTTGGGACAAGTGCCGTGGAGAGTGATTAACAGATGTGCTAGTCCATCTTAATTGCCTCAACCACTAGAGCAAAGTAGACCCGCATCCTGTTAGGCGCCATCTATGCTGATCTTAACAAACTACCTAACCATGCCCGGTGTTATGCCATGTCACGCAGCTAGTCTCCTCTTACAACATGTTCTCTGTGAAGCAGTGGTGCTATTCTTGTCCTTGTTACACACAAAGACCCAGTTGGACTAATCGGGAAACTCCTCTATGTACGGAAAGTAATTGCAATCTACTTACAAGAAACGTACTTGCCAATAAACTTATAACGGGCACAACTATTGGGGCTGTAATACACGACGTTCTGCATAGGACATGCTACATACATACATACATGCGCGCACCCAACTCACCCACACACGCAACACACATACATACCTACATACATGCGCGCGTGCGCACCCAACCCACCCACACACACGCACCCAACCACACACGCACACATACATACTTACATACATGCGTGCGTGCACCCAACCCACCCACACACAGACACACACGCACCCAACCCACCCACCCACACACACATACATACCTACTTACATATATACTGTATGAACCAATAGTTTGTTTTTCATATTTACATATGCAGCATTCCCATTATATTTTATTGTCATATTTACAATTACATAAAATCAATTATAATAGTAAAGTATCCCATAGCATTACTGCCTTAGGGGTGTGAGGTGTTAGCGATCTCACATTTCAAAGGCTCGGCTATATGAGGGCGGTAGCCATCTCCTCTCCCTCGCCGCTTTTACTTCCCAGACTGAACCGGTACCCATTTAAGGCTGGGTCGACCCAGGCGCCATTGCGGTCTGAAAAAACATTACTGCCTCAACTGGGAAATGAACCTAGGACCACTCATATGCGAAGCCAGCGCGCTTACCACTGCGCTACGCGGCTCCACAATTATAATAGAGTACACACTTTTTGTTAAATTATTATACTGACCACAAATTGATCACGTTAATCTGTATACATTATAAATGGTATCCTATGAACTAAAAATGATTATTGCGAAACCATAAATGTTGTGAAAGACTTATTTCCCCCGTCGCGCTATTTGTTGAAGATAGGTCCAGGACTGTATTTGGCTTCCTAATCAGCTTTTAGAAAAGCCTGATACCAGTTATTTGCGGGGGCGTTTTAATATCATTGGTTTTTATAAATATGGAGAGATTGCATGTCTTATAAACAACCTTTTGTAGTCGTATCTTGCGACATGCAAAGAAAGAAACAATGGGTCCATTCTGTGTGTCCCGGGAACCACTCGGTGAGCACATGCCCCAAAAGTACACCAACGCAGAAGTAGTGAACTGTGACATCAGCTGAACAACATTAATGTATAGATACAGTTCGAATTCACCAGGTACATCACGCACTTTAGTTGTGAAAGATGTATCGAATTTATACCTTTTTGAAACGTTGTGCAGCTGTTTTCCATGACTTTGTAACCCTCGTTTTGCTGCGTTCATTTCAGTTCTTCACATTTCGGTACGATTATATGTACGACTGCAACTGTTGTCTACTACTCTAAGGAGAACGGGTTTGCGTATCGTCTGTGGCAACAAGCTTCAACTTTCCCAGCTTCTTATCCCAATGGCTGAGAACTTGAAAGAGAGTTGTTATCATCACCTGGGTTGGGGACGGCGTGGGCTAATGGTTAAGTGACACGGCTTACAACCAGAAGGTTCTGGGTTTGATCCTCATCAGAGCATCGGCCGTTACTCCGGGGAAGCAAACCCTTAGAAAATGCAGGAGGAAGGAGACCATTGCATAAAATGCATGCTGAAGTCGGATGCATTGGGCCAACAGTCACAAAAATAAAAACCACAGTGCAACGCACACTGCCGTGGGGATTAGATAAATAAGACGAACGCAACAAAAAAAAACAAATCACCTGGGAGACAGAAGAGACATCCCACAAAACTCTTTTCATTGCAGAGCTTTCCCCATTACTGGAACCTGGCTGGAGAGCTCGGGATTTATATGGGTGAGGAGCATAAGTCGATTGCTCTGGCAGTCGCCACGCTGATTACCAGTGGTTGAAAAAAATTAAGGCCCTTACAGAGGTTCGAGCCCTTGTATTTTCTATATAAAACCTGAATACTAACCGCTGGACAAACCTCGACTCTTACAATCGTGGATAATATAGCTAAAAATTATGAATACTACAATTAAATAGGTTTGATAAAGGTTTGGCTTTTGAAAACAAAGAAAAAGTTGTGATTCTTCAAAATTGCTTCGAGAAACGTAAAGGTTAAAGCTGACATTCTCGACAGCATGGTTATTCTAGCTATAGAATTAGGCTGGAATGAATGCAACCTACCTAAAGCAAATGCAGAGGTGCCATTCAATCACAGTTTGGTGACCACTGGCGTGCAGCCTGCCCATTTATCCTACATATTCTATAATCAGAAACACAGGCGATATACTTAACAAGCAGATCACATTTCCTATTGACGCGAAACGCTTTGTGCTTCAATTTACTCGTGTAGAAAGTAGATATATTCACGAGATAGATCTGTAAGATAGATCAAAAATAGCTGCTACAACGGCGATGGTACTGGATAAGAATACAGTCCCACGTCTTGCTGGCTACATAGCTCTATTTCCCGCACTCAACTTCATGAAAGTTCACGCAGAGTTTACGTAACTTTGACTAGGTTGCCAGATCAGCACTTTAAAAAAAGCCAAAATCCAATTCACACAATTACAAGATAATGCCTAACAGCAGCTTCCCCGAAAACTGTAAACTTAAAAACAAATCAGTTTTTTAAAGCCAATGACACGAAACGTTTCAAAAGCAAAACAACAAGATACAAAATTGTATAATATATAATATAAAACACCCAAAAAACAAAATTGCAATGCCAGCACTGTTAGTTTCATTTTCTAAAGCTTTCAATTCCGCTACTTATAAAGCATATAGCCATCGTTATAATCTCCATCAAGCGTGAATCTTTCGTGAATCCTGCGTCAAATCACTTTGTGCATTCTTGTAGTGTTGGTTTCTATAGTAATTTCTTTTACATGATGATGTTGCTAACTCTATGAAAACACTGTTAGTACATGTTAGTTTATCAAAATGGAAAGAGCAATTTCAAGCCAACTCAGATTACATTGGTTATCGTTACTCTGAAAAAAACTATTCGAATACTTCTTAACTTATCCCATTAAAGGAAAGCCAGTTTCATCTTTCTTTTAAAATAAGGTTATCAATGGAATTTTTCATTTTAACAAATAAAATGGCAACCTTGTTATAAGTCATCTACATTGTTTGTGTTTTCTGTTATACTGTATAATACCGTAAAGTAAAGATCTCCTTAACACGCCAGTGTGGCATATTGGGAATATGGTTATAGGTGCAAATATTTCTTGACCAACTGCACACTATGGGTGATGAGGACAACATAACGTAGCCCCGGCCGCGTTTGCATAACTAGATTATTCTGGTACCAAATCTTTTAGGCTTGTAGTCGTTTTGCGATCGTAAACAATCCACTATCAGCTGTGGACCGATTCCTGAACGTTGGGCGGGGAAGGCAGGGGATTAACCACTTCTTTACATTGGCTTTCAATGTCTAATCTAATACACTTATTTTTAATAAAGTAATTTAGACCTCTTAAAAAAGGCAAGAAAGCACAAACATGTGCTAATCCCTTCAAATCAAAGAAAAGCTACAATTGCCTCACACCAATTTATTCTTCAAAAACCAAAACAATTTTCTAACGACACCAACATGTTAAATTAAAATGTTTCTGAATTTGGCTTTAAAAAAGTCAAGATGGCAAACCAAGTGTAGGGTATATTTCCACTCCCACTTCACAAAGAGCGGTCGTGACGTCATTGATCACACGACGTTCACCATCTCGCGTTCTGACGGATCGCAGGGAACATAACCCCTGTCAGTGTAACTGGGGCAAAACACAGGAAGTGGCCCGTGCAGTCACTCTTTGTCTTGAAGGCGAATTTGTAGACTCTTGACAAGCATTTCTTACAATCTTTATTACAATCTCAGATGCACTTTGACCTCTGCACTGGCAGAGACGACCCCACACATATTTTCTCCCTTGATCAGTTTTGCGGAGATGAGGTGGGGAGCTGCGAGGCTCAGGTCTGGAAGGCGGTGTGGTAGGAAAGATGGAACCAAGAATGATAGTTTCTCGCTTAGAAACTGAAAGGAGTTGAAACTTCCATCAAGACGAGTTTATCTATACTACTTCCGTGTCTTTGTCTCAGCAGTAAGAGGATTTCTTGGAACTGAAAGGTCACAGTATGACCTTATTAACATTGAATATGTCCTTGCTTCTCTTGTGTGGATCTTGGGAACAATTTGTCAGCTCTACTAACGCAGTAAGTTTTGACTAAAGAGAGTTGTGTATGAGGATAGCGTCTTGTCATGAAAAATTCATTTCTGAGTAATTTACCACTGCAAAAAGGCATTAACTAATTTGTAGAAATACGAGACCTAAAATAATGATGCTCTATGTTTTACCAGGAGCAAATGGTCACCAAAACGAGACTGACCATACATTAGGCTACTTCTATTGTTCATGTCAGGTCAGTGCGGAGCAGTTTATTTTCAAGCAGAACAGCGGAACAAGAGAAAGGATTTTCTTTATAAAAATGATTGTAGAAAGATACATGGAGATATATATGTGAACGTATATGGCTGCTTAATTTATTACACTAAAGCGTTTGATAACGTGAAGTATGAACAGTTGATAATATGTATGGAGGATATCAATTTGGACGGTAAGGATATCAATTTGGACGGTAAGGATATCAAACTTACCACAAACTTCTATTGGGATTAATCAGTATGTTTGAGAACTTAGCATAACTATTAAAAACGGGCTAGACAGTGCTGTGTGCTCTCCCCTTGCTAGTTTAATGTTTACACGGAGCAGATTTTCAAAGACATAGATGACATGCGTGGATTGAATACAGGAGGACGTATTATTAATAATGTCAGATATGCTGAGGATACAATGTTGATAGCAGAGGACCCAGTTCATCTGGAAAACGTAATAGATTAGAGAACTAGAAAAAGTCAGAAATATTGTTTGCTTTTTCATTCAGGACAAGTCGCATACGTGTCTAGGCTCTTATTAAAGAGAAGCATTTTTGGTTTTTCTTTTTTGAATTTTTGTATGGGAAAGCTGTCTTTTTCACTGCAGAATGCAGGAATAAATTATATCGGCTGAGTGTCCAATTCCTGAAGGATTGTTTTCAGGTTGTTAGCTCCATCACTAAAGTAGCACACATCAATTCCAACTACTGTTTTTACAGATGGAAGTCCTTGCCTTTTTATTTGAGAATACTATTTCCATATTACACTGTTCAATGATTCATTAGAATGTTGAGTGTAACCTTGCAGACACTTTCTCAATAATTGTGTCTTGGAGAGATCTTTGAATATGGGCTTAATTGCCTCCATGACAGGAACTGGAAGGTTTCAATTGTATTTAAAGTAATTTACTGTGCCATCTCTGAGAGCCTGTTCATGAGGACACATGTCCCAAAGTTGCAAAAGGTATGAATCGTTTCCAGGATGACCAACAAGAAGGTCAGATGAGGGTCTTGGCCAGTATATTTCTCCTGATCCTGGCTAACAGTCTCTGATCAGCGTGTTTTCTCCTGACCAGACGTTAGCCTCATTGTCCCGTCAGGTGAAGGTCTTGGCCAGTATATTTCTCCTGAACCTGGCTAACATTGTCTGATCAGCGTGTTATGCATGACCAGACGTTAGCCTCATCGTCCCGTCAGGTGAGGGTCTTGGCCGGTATATTTCTCCTGACCCTGGCTAACATTGTCTGATCAGCGTGTTACGCCTGACCAGACGTTAGCCTCATCGTCCCGTCAGGTGAGGGTCTTGGCCAGTATATTTATCTTGAGCCTGGCTAACATTGTCTGATCAGCGTGTTGTGCCTGACCAGACGTTAGCGTTGTCATTCCCTGTCTGCTGTAAAACAGACTGTTTGCAGATGCTCAGCATGGATATGAGGTGATGTCTTAGTTGATATGTTTCACTTGAAATTGACACGAGCGACGTTGAAGCCTATCTGCTACGCTACTAAATGATCGTATCTATTTATCAGATTCTCCTATCCGCAACCATGTCCAGCGACACACATCTAGGTCGGACTAATACGTAAGCGATGCAAGCAAAAAATTACATTCGTCATCACTGTAAAGCGGCAACACGTTCTTGATATTGAATAATATATAACGATTGATGCACAGGATCGACAAATAACGCTTGCTACATTGTAGGCGGATTTGGTTAGTCACATTTGTCGATATTTGCAAAATTCCTTGAGTCTAGTGGAAGGCTGGACTAGAAGATGTTGTTTCCGCTACATATAAACACTGTCTCGCAATCTTCATGTAGCATGCCCTTTGCAGAACGTTGCTTTCAAAATTGCCGATCTTTAAGACACTTGATAACTTGCCAGCTCTCCCGCCTCTGCCACTGTCAACCATAGAGCTCCCTTTGTCTATCTTCTTCCTGCTCTGCCTATTCCTATTTTGCTAGGCACCATAGTCTCCAGTACCGTTAAATCTATGCCATTGTGACGTGTCATGCAGCACAAGAATGTTAATTTTCTTAGACTTGATGTTGTTTACTAGCCAGTCCTGTTCTATATCGAACGTCTATAGGATTTCATTTCTTTCGTTTTTGCAATTATTGGCATTTTGAGCACCCTATTGTAGAATTTTAGCTCGAATGATTCAAGCTTCTTCCGTATGGTTTGTGTGGTTGTCTCACTCGCAAGGATCTTTATTCTTATAATTTTGTTTTTTTCTGTCAAACGTTTTTAATGTTAGTTAGGACCTGTAGTGCCATGTCCTTTCGTCTACTTATTTCTTTTTGGCAATCTCCGTTGCTGCTAATAGTCAAGCCAAGATATCCAAATCTCGTGATGTTACGAAAAGTTTACTTCTCTAGGTTAATATTAAGTCTGGTTTTCACCTTATCAGTGCTCATTGTCTTAGTCTTGCCGATGTTTATGAATATATGTTGTTTAACTGACAAGATCATCTGTTCCATCCCCGTAGCGCTCTTAGATAGGACAACTGTATCATCTGCACATCTTAGTTCTATAATTTCTTTTCCACCGACTGTGAATGGGTCGAACCTTTGAAACTCTTTGTCATAATTGATATTTTTCCTTATTTTTTTCTGCAGAGATATTGAAAAAATAAGTGGGCAGAATGCATTCTTGTCTTATTACCTTGGTGCACCTTGAACCAGTCCGATTTCTCTTCAGCTATTCTGACCGTTGCTTGTTGTCCCTTATACAGTGAATCGGTCAGTTGAATTAGTTGTGTCGAGAACCCCATGTCTCCCATGATTTTCCATAACTTTGATTGCAGCACACAGTCGAACGCCTTCGTATAGTCTATAAAGCAGGCGTGTATTTTGCATAGTTTTTCATGACGTTCCGGAGGAGTATTTTGCTTTAATGACTAATTAGAGCGATGGTTCGGTAGTTATTATATGACTTCAGATTACCGGTCTTTCGGAGTATGATATTCACAGATTTTGTCCATGCCGTTGACCATGTTGTGGTGTACCATATCTTCTTGCATAATGAGTTATATATTTTGACGCTGACCATTTCAATTGCTTTATGAATATGTATATCATCACATCCTGAGGATTTTCTTTTCATCTCGCCTTTGATGGTTGTCGGACCTCATCTATCGTAGGTTTCGGCTCTATGCCATGGGTCTTAGATATTATGTTGATGCACCTTTCAGCAAAATGGATATAAACTTATCTCTTTCTCACCCTCCTTCTGCATCCCAAACACATCTCTTCATTCGGTAACCCTCTATATTCAATGACCATGTCGAAAATGTACTAGCATGCTAATGACAATCCTTTGTCTGAAGTTAGAAAGGTCAGCATTTAGTCAAACAGGCACTAATGAAAGCCACCAAATTAACAATTAACTGCCTATAAAACCTAGAATGCAGACCAGATGACTGAATACGTTTTCCTTTTATTTTCCATAATTAAACCCTAATTTCTCAGTCGCTTTAGTCAAATGGTTAGTAGGTCATTTATTGTTCCTATTATTAGTTGTCGTTCCTGTCATTAACTCTGAGTCAACGCACCGCCACTTATCTACTCACTCATTCATGCAAGAATTCGCTGACTGGTCAATTTCCTGTGGCATTCATTGTCTGAAACATGTTCAAAATAAGTCACTGAATCACTCATAAAAACTACTGAAACGTTTAGTAAATCTTTGCTGTTCGACTACTGAAACGTTTAGTCAATCTTTGTTGTTCGTCTGCAGGAATGTTCAGGATGAAACGCCAATGTTTCATCTTCTTCTGCGGCGTTCGCTCTGAAAAAGACTTTATGAATTTGTTTAGTAGTTTACAGAGAGGCTGCGAAATCAGAGCCTTTCTATCCGACACATGCGGTTTCAGCACGGCATTTTACAACCTGGGTTTGCCTTTCCTCTGAAATTTCTTATCTGTTCGCCAGGATACATAACTGCAACCAGTTTTCAAGGCCGACACTTGGAGGCAGAACAGAGTCTTGGTCAGCTCAGGTTCGATTACCATAACGCATGTGACCCAGCTGTAAGTCGCTTAATGATAAACAGTTCATTGACTGCTGTGTGAAAAGCCCGTGATAAAGTTCGAATAGGTAAGTGACATGAAGACCTCTCTCCTTACGAAATTTGTGTCCATCAGCTGTTCATGCCATAGGTCTCCTGGCAATGCATGAGCTCGTATACATGATTAAAAAACATCCCTGGTTAAGATACTATAGATATCAATCCGTGTTCTTCAACCTCGGAGCTAGCGCCCACTTGTGGAAGATCTTAGCTTTCAAGTGGGCGGTAGCAGAATAATTGCATTATGTATATAAAATATATTATTATTATTATTAGTATGTAATGCAGAGGCTACACAACGTGAGAAAACTATGGGAGAATGCTAGAGGCTTTACAACCTGAGTAAACTATGGGAAAATGCCAGAGGCTACACAACGTGAGAAAACTATGGGAGAATGCCAGAGGCTGCACAACCTGAAGAAACTATGGGAAAATGCCAGAGGCTACACAACCTGAGGAAACCATGGGAGAATGCCAGAGGCTACACAACCTGAGGAAACCATTGGAGAATGCCAGAGGCTACACAACCTGAGAAAACCATGGGAGAATGCCAGAGGCTACACAACCTGAGGAAACCATGGGAGAATGCCAGAGGCTACACAACCTGAGGAAACTATGGGAGAATGCCAGATGCTACAAAACCTGAGGAAACTATGGGAGAATGCCAGAAAAAGAACACAAGTGAAACATTTGAAAACCGGTGTTTTTTTCCTTCTATTTGTGGCAGCATACGATTGTGAAACATGGACAGTCATCCAAACCTCAAGAAAGAGAATCGAGTTCTTCGAGTCAAAATGTTATAGAAAGGTTTTCAGAATACCATGGACCGAAAAAAGTAGAATGCAGACATTCAACAAGAGTTGAGCATAGAAGAGAACTGATTCGTAAATTCTCTCCTGAAAAAAATTTGAAATACTTTGGCACATAAGACACAGCAATCTTGAAAGAAAGGTAAGCCACGGTGCCCGGCAAGAGAGGCAGAAGAAAGCTAAGAAGGCGAAGAGATTGAGTGTTTTTCAGACGAGCTGTGATGGGGCGACATTATAGAATGCTACCTGATGATGATTATGGTGTATTGAAAACTTCAAAAATTTACAGATTCAGTGGCCGATCGCGAAATTTTCTTCAATATAGATGTTAATGGATGGTAAGGAGAATTTACCTTCAATAAAGTTATTAATGCGGGCTCCAAACATAAGGCGGTTGACGGGCCCTGATATAGAAAATCAAAATCGTTCAGCTCCCTGCGGAGCACATGTCTTAAATAAATACACGTCAAGTTCTCATGTCCTGAGAGAACAGCACTAACTATGTGCACATCTTCCGCTGTTCCTTCATGTTTGTCTCCAAATCTTTTCTCCAGGAGAAATCGGGAGATCTTCAGAGAAGAAAACAAGTAAAACAGCATTAGAAGTTCCTGCGGCTTTCCATGCGTTCTGTCATTAGCTCTCTTGACAGAGAATCTTCTTCAATCTTGAATAGACGAGTTATTTTTGTTTCTCATTTTAGTTAATTTGTCTATATTTATTGATGTTGTGTGGCTTACAAATTCTGCAAGATAGTTAACCGTCCGCATGCACAAGCCTCATCGCTTCTTAAGACATGGTTTGCAGGTTTAGTGTTAATATTCATCTCTCTTCTTTCAGCCCCGTCTAAACTCTGGCCGACATAGATCAAGAAGTTGACACCAATCAATGACTTCCTGTTATATGACGACACTACAGTCGATGACTAAACATTGCAGGCTGCATTCACCTGGTATCCAAAGTGGAACGAGCAAGGATGGAGGGACAACAGTAAACAATACTATACAAAACAGAAGGCTATGAGAGCGTTGAGACGTTAGTAGTGTTGAAATAAAAACAACGGGCAGCTCCTGGTAACTCTCTCTCTCACATAAGTCCCAAATTTGTGCACCGAATACTCAAAATTAGTGCACTAAAGCTGGGCAACTAGTACATTAAACTGCAAGTCAGTGCACTAAAGCTGCACAAGTTAATTTAAAAACGACATGGCACTTTAATTCAACAATCATCAAGTTAGT
This sequence comes from Ariolimax columbianus, assembly GCA_036924085.1. Classification (NCBI taxonomy): domain Eukaryota; kingdom Metazoa; phylum Mollusca; class Gastropoda; order Stylommatophora; family Arionidae; genus Ariolimax; species Ariolimax columbianus. Next base: position 63,716,407 of record JAVGWX010000011.1, read on the forward strand.
AGTACTAAATCTGGGCAAGTTAATTCAAAAAACAGCAAGTTAATGTACTAAAACTGGACACATTAATTCAAAAAACAGCAAGTTAATGTACTAAAACTGGACACCTTAATTCAACAAACAGCAAGTTAGTGTACTAAATCTGGAAAGTTAATGCACCAAACAGCAAGTTAGTGTACTAAATCTGGGAAGTTAATGCACCAAACAGCAAGTTAGTGTACTAAATCTGTGTAGTTATTGCACCAAACAGCAAGTGTGTGAACTAAATATGACAGGTTAATGCACCAAACAGCAAATTAGTGTACTAAATCTGGAAGTTAATGTACCAAACAGCAAGTTAGTGCACTAAATCTGAGTAGTTAATGCACCAAACGGCAAGTTAGTGCACTAAATCTGGGAAGTTAATGCACCTAACAGCAAGACCATGTACTAAATCTGACAAGTTAATGCACCAAACGGCAAGTTAGTGTACTAAATCTGACAAGTTAACGCACTAAACGGCAAGTTAGTGTACTAAATCTGACAAGTTAATGCACCAAACGCCAAGTTGGTGTACTAAAGGTAGGCGAGCTGGAAAAATCCAGTAGATCATAGTTTAAAAAATCTATCGCGCATATAATAAACACATAGATTATATACTTCTTGATGACTGGAAAGGTTAGTGGCCTTTATTACTCACCACCTATAAATTCATATGGCTAATCCTAACAATGGAGATAAACTCTAAAAGGATAGATATTTCAATCGGAGCATTATGGATGAAGTATTAGGCTGCACTATCGCAAGTCACTTTTTATGACATATTTCACTGAATCTGTCCCGTCAGACCTTGAGTGGGAGATGATGAACAAGATATCAACCGATGGAGCTGGCAGTGATTTGGCAAAAACGATAGGTTGTTGCTCAAATCAGATCAACATTTTTTAAAATGAACATCAGTATAAAAGATATGTAGATATGCGTGTCCTTCACTGTATTTTTCACCAACAAAATATGTATAAAAAATCAATTGACTTCGCTCGTGCAAGCCCACGACAGTCTGCTGTACACATTTCCGTAAGTCGAGAGCACTAAACCACAACAGTCAGGTTTAAGAGTTTCTGGAGGACGTTCAATCCATTTATGAAGACGTCACCTTTGGCTGTGAAGTTCGTTGACTTTTTAAATTTGGAAGATGAGGTATCTGTTTGCTTGGATATGAAAGAAAATCCTCTGCTATCGTTGGAAAATAAAAACTGGATATGTAATCTGGCATTTCATTTAGATGTTACAACTCATCTTAATGAACTCAAGGCTAAGTTACAAATTTAAGAACAGTTGATTAATTAGCTGTGAGGACGCGTTAGGTCAATTGTGAATAAGCTTCGACTCTGGGACAACAAAGTATACGCAATGCTTGTAATTTTACCACAAATGTATGCCACAATCATTATTTTGATTGGGATTCATTTGCGGACGAGCTGAAGTCTATGGGCAAAAAATGAAACATCAGGTTTCATCATTATCGACAACAAGAAGCACATTTTAAAATCTGATCTTCTTCATTTGAGGTTGACATGGGGCAATCTCCACCATCTTTGTATATGGAACATTGCATTGCAAGAGAACTCAGATCTGATGACAAAAAAATAAACAATGTTTCACTAGTTGAATTTTATTAGAAATATTGTATTTATTCACCTGAAGCTGACAGCTCTTGCTTGGACGAAAATAACTTCATTTGGAAACACTAACAACTGAGAGCAATTTGTTTCTACAGCCAAGCTCATGCAGAACATGGACGAAAATAACTTCATTTGGAAGCACTAACAACTGAGAGCAATTTGTTTCTACAGCCAAGCTCATGCAAAACATGGACGAGAAGAACGACTCAAATCTTGAAACCTTTCTACTTGCTACAACTTTAGTTGTATCTCTGAACATTGATCGTCTTGTGAATAAGAAGTCCCGAACATCACATTGAATGTATTTGATGTGTCTTGAAGCTAAATTGATTGTATTTGTAATGCGAACTTTAACAAATTATATTTTTTAAATAATTGATATTAAAATAATTAATAGTCGAACGAAACTCTCATAAAATGCATGTTTTACTGTTAATCTGGGGAGAACGACTAACTTCTTGACAGACAAAACAAACTAACCAGACAATGTTAATCAGGGTCAGGTGAACATAATCACCAAGACCCCGCTTCTGTGTAGTTTTCCCTGAAAACAAACTGTTAAAGTCTGGCTGACAACGTGTTCCCCGTAGTTGTGACCGATACGTAGATGAAAACAAGCATAACACAACCGCATGAAGTACCACGGTGCACCTTCATCAGCACGATCGTGATGTGAAAAACGCTAATGTAACTCGTCACCTAATTGCCTTGTCAGGGCCCACAAAGGAATCAAGTTACCCATGGTGGAGATTCAACAACAACAACAACAACCAATCCGCTCGAACATTGTGTTATACTAATGACATAACTTAATATACTAACATAAACAAATAAAACGATTTTTTTATCAAAGAAATACAAATATTTATAAGTTTTAAAATAAGGTCAGATGGTATGGCCCGCGTTAAATTAAAAATTTGCTATCTTCCAGCGCATTTGATGACGTTTGCATATGATTGACATATGCTAATCAGCACATTTCCTTACTGCACTGTATTATGAAAGCGCACTGGTTCTGTGGGCTGGGCATGTTGTTCGCATGCTCGATCACCGCTTGACAGGGCCACTCATTTAGTGGACAGAGGAGGGGATACACCGATTTGCTAAAGGTGTTCTGGAAAGTTCTCCATATTCATGTTACTTCTTGGGAGCGATTTGGGTCCGTACGCACAACCCGGCGCTTTGCAATCACACAATTTGCTCGCTTGGCTGAGCAGAGAATCTAAGAAAGTCGCCATTTAGAGCTCCCCGGCTACCAATGTCATCCCGACAACCAATGTCACCCCGACAACCAATGTCATCCCGACAATCAATGTCACCCCGACTACCAATGTCATCCTGACAACCAATGTCACCCCGACAACCAATGTCAACCCAACAACCAATGTCACCCTGACAACCAATGTCACCCTGACAACCAATGCCGCCGTGATGTGGTTGGGCATGTAGATTGAGGATAGGACTGCACAGCCACATACAGATTCGTACTCTGCGGCGTCTGCTCACACAGATATGATGTTGTCGTAATATTTGTTGGCAATTGTGCAGCTACTATAACTACCTCCCCAAACCGTATGTCAAATGCACATTTACACTTGAGTATTCTACAGAGTGGAAATTTGTGACTCTTTCCCCATACTTTTTTGTGATAGGTATAGTATCCCATTTAAGTTGTGACCGACTATAGGATTATACGACTTCGAGTGATAATCAAAACATAAATACTTAGCTTTTCTTGGTTACTTTTTTGGCAATACGATCATCTTCCATGCGGCAAACATATCCAATCAATCGTAGCCCTGGCTGCCTAACCAGATGGTACATGTTTAGGAGACCGTTGGGAGATTGCATCTCTGCATTTCTTACTCTGTCCTACCGCGTAATTCTAAGAATGGATAGCTGGCACCGTAGATGAAAGGCGTTAAGTCTGTACTCTTGTTTTGTATAAGCTGCCCTAGTCTCGCCACCATATAGGAGCCTTCTGACGACACATGCATTGTAAACCGTGGTCTTGGTTTTAAACCGTCAACCATCCCACCTAGTGTAAAGACATATACCTTCATGTACGTTATCAAATGCATGTTTGAGTAACAGAGCAAAGAAGTTTCTGAACATTGTCGGGACCAAAACACAAGCTTGCTTAATACCACTTCGAATATGAAAATGTCGTGATGTACTACCATGAAATTGGACGCCTCATTCATGCCTTCATGGAACGATTTTATTAGTCGAAGTCGTTTTCTTGGGCAACCAATTTTAGAAAGGATTTTGAAGGGTGCATCTCTACTGATCAAACCCAATGTCTTTGTAAAGACGATATAAAAGGGCTGATACTGCTTACATAACTTTTCCTGAGAATGCAGATGAAAGAAAACCATGCCAACCTGATCCCACACTGCGACTCCGGATACACACGCTCAGGCAATTTTTGTAGCCATAGTAAAATTCGGGCTCGTTGGACAGAATACTACTCTGAATTATATAAGCATGAGGATCGAGGTGACCCAGGAAATTAATTGGCTCCCGAAAAGAATATGTTAGAGGAGAAACAGATAACAAGAGTGAAAGTAACTGAAGCGGTGAAGATGTTAAAAAGGAGGAAAGCTGTGGGTGTGTATAATATCCCAGCAGAGCTCCGTCAAGTGGGAGGAGAGGTAATAATTGAAGCTCTGACATACATCTGTAACATAATTCGGTGGACAGGATAGTGGCCAACCATCTGGACGAAATCAGTGGTTTTATCGCTGCCTGAATCAGGGAACCTAAAGATGGATCAGAACCATAGAACGATTAGCCTTATTCGTCATCTTACCATAGTTTTCTGAAGAATAACCCTCAACAGATTAAAACCACAGGCAGAGAATATCCTTGCCGAAGAGCAAGCAGTGTTTTTAGCGGGAAGAAGCACCACTGAACAGATATTTAATCTGCGGATATTTAATGAGAATTATTTAGAGGATCAATAACACATATATCTTGTCTTCATCGATTTCAAAAAGGCGTTCGACAGAGTATGGCATGCGGCGCTATGGACAACAATGAAGCATTACAATATCAATAGTAACATTGTGAAGGTAATTGAGAACCTTCATGAGAAGGCGTCAAGAGCAGTTTTTGTAGACAGAATACAAGGCGAATAGTTCCGCACGTCTGTTGGGGTGAAACAGGGTTGTTTACTCTCTTCGGAACAATGTATTCTTGAAAATAATAATGGAGACGGCCCTGTAGGGATATGCTGGTACGGTCAGAATAGGTGACAAGACAATTACAAACCTACGATTTCCAGATGATATAGATGGCCTGGCAGGCATGGAAACGGAACTCCAAGATTGGACAGAGCGGCCCAGAGCTATGGCATGGGGATAAAGGCAGACAAAACAAAGCTGATAACTAATAACACGGAAGGGTTTGCATCTGTGATAAAAGCAAATAGTCAGAAACTCGAAGTTGCACACCTGTTAAAGTATATGTGATCACTGATCAGTGAGTGAGAGAGCTCGCAGCCTGAGATGGTTGTCATAATAGCACAGACAATAGCGGCGCCTACGCGTTTGAAACCCAAATTACAAGATAAGCGGCTATCCCTAAGCATAAAAGTTAGACTAATGCGCTCATAGGTTCTCTCAATAGTTGTGTATGCCTGTGAGAGCTTGTCCATTACTGCGAATATCCAGTGCAGGATACATGCAATGGAAATGAGGTGCTTCAGAAGACTCTTAAATGTTACATATAAGGATCGTGTCACGAACGTAAAATACGACGAAGAGTGAAAACGCAATTTTGCCTTTTGAGAATCTGTTCACAGCTACCAGAAGGCGAAATATGGCTTTGTATGGACACGTCACGAGGTCCAGCGGAATTACGAATTCGATACTGCATGGTTCCGTACCGGGAAAGAGAGGGTGTGTCCGCCCAAGGAAGATATGGGCAGACAACATCACTGAGTTGTCAAACCATCGTCCTGGTGAGGCACGACTGGCGGCAGCAGACAGAAAGAAATGGTGAGGGATTGTTGGAGTGTCTTCAAGTGTGCCCTAACGACCTGATGAGTTAAAGGATGAACTGAATATACAGCGTTTGCAAGAGTGTAGCCTTACATATTTGATCAAATCAGGTAGGATCCAGTCGCTGCCTGTTTCTCTATTCGGGCCAAGCTATCAATAGCTCTATTCAAATGTTCTGATGATGGTTCGATGTCCAGCTCGGTCATACTGGAATACTTTTTGCAAAGCTGCAGAGTCGGTTAAGTGACTTACATGCTGTGTATAGGGGATGATATCTTCTACATGTTCTTCTTCCACCCTGATATCTCAGTTCGGAGTCTGTTAAGTGCCTTACATGCTGTATATGGGGGATGATATCTTCTACATATTCCTTCTGAAGTTGTTACTCTGGGTGGTCTTCATCAATTTGTGCCATTTCTTAATACGGCGGCATCAATGGCTAGTCTGTATCAGCTTTGTTGAGGAAATTACTTGAAATGCTGTTGATATAGAAAGCAACATTTTAAAGAACAGAAAAGGTATTTTCACCTAGTGCGTTGACCACTATATAACAGAGAATGCTTTTTAGTGTAGTGCGTTGACCACTAAATAACAGAGAATGCTTTTTAGTGTAGTGCGTTGACCACTAAATAACAGGGAATGCTTTTTAGCGTAGTGCGTTGACCACTAAAGAATAAGAAGAAATAATCCTGGAAAGAAAGGAAGCAATCACAATTTAGGAAACATGTGATCTCAATTTTCAAATAATTTAAAATTGTGGATCCTTAGGAGCCTGGAAATGAGCACTTGAGAAACACTGTTCTGCACACGTTGCGATAGTGAATTTGCCAGTCTGTGACATTCAAATGACCAAAAGTAATCACACGCTGTTGTTGATGACGTGGTCAGAGAGGCATGTTAAGTGTGGCAATCAGATTCCCCGCGCACTGAGTGTGCCTGGCCTGTGTACGTTTATGCGGGTATGTCAGGACGCATAGTTATATTTATGATTATTGGAATGTCCTCTATATGTCGCGCGCCACACATTTCAAAATGGGCAGATAGAGGTTTCCTTTCCTCAACTGGGTGATGTATGACGTGGATGATGCTGAGACCAACCAACGTCAATGCAGAGAAATAGATGCATGCAGAATACATCATTATATATATATATATATATATATATATATATATATATATATATATATATATATATATATATATATATATATATATATAAATATATATAATTTGGAGTCTACAACATTAATGAAATTGCTGATGGTTTGTAGAGTTCTGTGTCTAACATGAAAATTGTGTGATAAACTCCAAATTTCAAACAAAAACTTTAACATAAGATCTCGTGGATAAACCGTCTATCAAACCACTCGTATCTGTTATATCTGATTCCTGTCAGAAGATCCCTCTTCGAGCATGTACTCCTCGCAAGCTTTTACCATTTTGCAGACAGTGAAACTGATCATTTATTGGTTCGCTGTGAAATTACACTGCAGTCAAAGAAGTTCTAACTCGCGGGAAACAAAGCTAAGTCGTACATTGACTCTAATAGAATATTGGACCCAGCGCTGATCAAGAGATTTAACAATACATTTTGGGTAACACTTAACAATTTGCATCATATACCACTGTTAAGATATATGAGAAATCTCCATAACATCATCTATAGCGCTGCAGAAGAAGAACCATGAAATCAGATGACTTGTGTGACGCTAAGTTGAAAGATGTGAAACCCGTCATTGAAACTAAGCGCGCTGTTCTGATTAAATACAAGCGGCTAACAAAGTAGATCAGAAGCCTCAAACAGCTTGTCGTTGTGCTAGTGAGTCCTAGCTACAACTCAGTGAAAGCATCCACACAGCAGAGCAAACAGGGAACATCATACAGATGTATTATGATATAAAGAAAGTTATTGGTCCAGTAATTCGGAAAATAGTACCACTCAATTTCACCACCGTTGAGAAAATAACAGACAAAGTAAAGCACGTGGAGCAATAATTCGATTACTATTCTGATCTATACGCTTGCGACAGTATCGTTCCTCTCACAAGACTTGATACTGTCTACATCTATCCCTTCCAGTAGGAACAAGTTGGACATCAAGCACCGCTAAAAGATCTTAATACAGTAATTACCAGCTTTCTCCGAACATACTATATATATATAAACGGCGTGTTCAAATGAAACCAAGCCTAACTGCGTCAAGAAAACATACGTACGATGTGCATGATGACATCACTTCAGGTGTAACGTATCAACCGTCAAATTTGCACAATCTCATATTCCTCCGACTCATAGTTTCCTCAGCAGACCATTGAAAACATGAAGTTAGTGATACGGAATCCGTCCAGAGTTGATCAGCGAGCAGTGATTCGGCTTCTAGCAGCTGAAGGATGTTGACTAGTTGACATTCATCGCAGAATGCAGGTCGTGTATTGCGACAAAAGTGTGTCGAAGACAACAGTGAAAAACCGGACAACGATGTTTAAAGAAGGACATGCGTTAACGAAAGATCTTCAGAGACCAGTTCAGGCGCATATATTTGCGTCAGAAGAAGTTATCGTCAAAATGGATGCAGCAATTCGGGTGTACCGTCGCTAGCAGATAAATTTGCTGTGTCGCTATGGACAGTTCAAATGGTGGATAGCTAGAAACTGAAGTATCGGAAGGTGCTCAAAATATAAATAATAGACCTCACTGCGTAGTTGACAGCGGAAAGACTTCTACATCATTGGAGTTCATCAACGACGTGAAATAGGGATGTGTACTTACCCCACCCGTGTTCGGCATGATGTTTTCAGCTATGCTGACGGACCTCTTCGTGGATTCCGTTTATGGCATACCAACAAAGTTCCGCATAAATGGTGATCTATTCAATCCCTTCAGACTGGATGCGGAACTCGAGGTGGTGCGTGACACGATAGGCGAATTCTTGTTTGAGAATGACTGTGCTCTGAATAGTAACAGAATATGCAGAAAACCATGGGTCCATTCTCTGCTGCTTGTGACAATTTTGTCTTGACCATAAGAACAAAGGAAAATAAGGAAATGTGCCAACCAGCACTAGACACATCGTATAAACCTCCAGTGGTTACAGACAGGGGACACACATTACATGGGGTTAAAAAAGACTGCCTCGAAATATCTGGATATTAGAATAGCAAAGGCTTAGCACAGATTATGGTCTAAATCCATCAACAGCGTGTGAACGTCGGGGAATCAGCATAGAGAAGATATTCCGTACCGCCAAACTACCCACCGTGCTCTACGCGTGTAAGAGCTGGACTGTCTTCGCTGGTGGCGCCCAAGACTAAATACTTTCAATGCATTGTCTGAGACGCATACTGCGTATTTGCTGGCGGACCATATCATACATAATGAAGTGCTATCCAGAGTCAAAATGCCAGGCATTCCTACTATTTTGCGAAAAACACAACTGAGATTGGCTGACCACCTCGTTCGAATGTCAAGCTAATTACTTCCAAAGAGGCTTTTGTATAGTGAACTAAGTGAAGGAAATCGATCACAGAGACGTCCATAAGACGTCCACTTTCAAGAACGGTCTGAATGAGTCCTTTATGTGCTGTCAAATAGCCATTAACACCTGGAAAAACTTGGCTCAAAATCGTTCAACCTGGAAGAGCGCGGTCACAAACGGCATTGAAACCAGCGAGGACCTCAGTGTTCAGGCAGCCCATAATAGATACGCAATCAGGAAGTCTAGAGCAGAGGGAATAGCAGCGGCAGCTACGGACTATGTTTGCCAGTCGTATCATAAATTATTCTTCTCTTGCATTTGCTTGATCAGTCACAGTCGCTTCTACGTATCCACATACTCAAGGGTGCTGTACGACACCGGATGATGTCGTTAACGACCATAGGTGAATTAGTATTATCTATATTATTACTATTATACATATATAAATATAGTTACTTCAGTACTTTTTCCCTGGTATTCAATCAGGCATGGTTGTCTGATGCCATGTAGCCAAAAGCTACTTGCATCCGTGTCAGTCCGTCATCGTGAAGCATCATGACGATCCAAATACGTGACCCAGATCACCTCTCTATCCCATTGGTGGGTGGCCACACTGGCGGATGTGGTTCAATGGCTACCATCATATGTAAATATCTTGTTATCGCCAGATGGAAGTGCTGTCGTTAGGTGTAACTTCGTGAGAGTGTCAGAGACGCCCTTGATCAACCAACATTGAGGTCGGTCCGTTGGTCGTGGTCCGTAGAGCTGAACATGATATAGTCTCGCGGCAGGCAGGTCATAATGCATTTTAACTAAATGAGGAAACCACTTAGTTTGTTGGGCGTTAGTGTAGGCACTTCCTGGGTTGTCCCCATTATCTGCCTCATCATGGTGTTGAGGATTTGGTCACGGATTATCTTTCCGGCTGCACTTCTCACACAGCGCATCTCACAGCTCTGGATCATACTCGTATGTGTTTCTAGTAAGGCCCAAGATTGACATTTGTAACACAATGTAGGAATAAACAGTGCATGTAACAGCCTCCTCTATGTTGAAAGAAGCACTCTAGGGAGTTTCAAAATCGGTGCAATTTTTTGGTTTTTTTTTGTTTGTTGCGTTCGACTTATTTTCTCTAATCCCCAAGGCGGTGTGCGTTGCACTGTGGTTTTTAATTTGCGCCTGTCAGCCCAGTGCATCCGACTTCAGCATGCATTTTATGTAAGGGTCTGCTTCCTCCTGCATTTTCTAAGGGTTTGCTTCCCTTGGGTAACGGCCGGTGATGTGAAGGGGATCGAACCCAGCACCTTCTGGCTGTGAGCCGTGTCACTTAACCACTAGTTCACACCGTCCCCTAAATCGGTGCAATTGATAGTAGATACTGTTCGCCTTCTGAAATCATTGTTCGATCTTCCTGTCGAATCTGATGTCATAAATCAACACTATCTAGTGTTTTGAACACCCAAACTTGCTTGATACTGATGTCATTGATGTGGAATCTTCTCTGCACGTGTTATAATAGTCTCTGTCTTGTCTGAGTTGATCTTCCTGTCATATTCGTTACAAGCAAAATGGAGATAGTTCAGGTGGTGTTGTAGGTCTTCTCCGTGTTGGAAAAGGGCGATCCTATCATCAGAGAACAACAGTTCATTTAATGACTCCTCATGGTTGTTAGCCAACGTGTAATTTTATCCATATAAATTATGAACAAAAGTGGAGAAAAAACATGCCCCTGTCGTACATCACTCAGCACTTGGAAATCAATTTTTCATACCGCCATTTATTCGTACAGCACATTTATTGATACCAAATAGTCCAGATCTTAACCTTGTAGAAATTGGAATCTAAAATGTAATGCAAGAGATTATCTATTGACAGAAAATTGAGAACATGGATGAGCTAATGGTACGAATAAAACATGCATTGTCTAAGCCAGAACAGCGTCAGTTTAAGCGTCAGTGACAAAATAGCATGTCCGACTTTGCATGTGTTGCAGTTGACGGTGAATATTTCTAGCACCAATTGAAACTTGAAAAAGGAAAGTAGATATTGTCTCACCGTAGTCACAAAATGTAAAAATAATCAGGCGATTTTAAGAGTAAGTAAAAAAAAAATATTTAAAGGTTATGGATTTCTCGATCTCACTGTACATATTTTTAATAGTCCTGATAAAGTCATATCATCCGTTTAGCCAACAAGGACCTGTCGCATAGGACGTCCTGGCCACAGTTGATGGCAGACCACAGGCAGCACGCGGGGCAGTAGGACTAAAATTACTGAACTTCAGCCAGGTGTTGTGCGGGTGGAACCGGGGTCGGCTCAATAATGGGTATGGTCTTTTCCCAGATTTCTAGAGACAGGTGTAGAAGCTGTCGAGAGAGGCGAGCATTATCCCCGAAAAAAGAGAGGCGGCGCAGATCTAGAAATGAAGAAATGCTATCGAGCTGTACCATCGGGAGGTATCGATGTTAATGGCAGGGTATTGCCAACGAACTCCCTAAACATTAATTTGGCTGCACATGTAGAAGACCACAAACCGCTACTGAACTCCCTGTAGGACCATGCAGATCACGGCTGATGAAAATTGGCGGTGGATGCGCAGCTCGGTACACAGGGACAGCTTCCGCTTAGATCAAACAATGTGCAGAGCGTTCATGAATGATGCCACATAGCCGATCTCCCGAATGATTTTCGGACCACTGCGCGCATCATAGGGGAGTCTCCTGTCAAGGCAAATGAAGTCGAGATTGAAGTGTTTCCCGTTGACAGTTATTTCCGTCGCAGGAGTACCGCTGCCAAGACTGAATTTTGGTCTTAGTTCAGAAAATATTCATTCCTAAATGCAAAGCTGACTGACTGTTCCAAGAGCTCAGAGGGGCGCATCAAATCCTGAGAGTGAGAACTTAGTATGCTGACGTCGTTTGAGTTACTGAAGTGTGTCAAACTGAAGTTTCCGACAGATAATTCAGGGTTTTACGTTTCCATATGTGGAAGGATCCAGTCCAAAGCACGGCAGATATACTATGGCGTGATGACAAATCCCTGACGGACGTCAGACGATGCTGAGCATGTATAAATTAGATCCAGGTCGATGAGAATCCCTGCGCTGGTCTTATGGTCGACCTCCTAAACTTACCTCATTAAGATGTCAGGGACTCTCAAACGGCTCGAGATATCCACAGAGCAGATATATCTACATTATCAAAGACGGCCCTGGAGTCAATATACCTGGAGAGGGTTAATTAATCTTCCGTATTTTCCGAGAGGAGACAAAAAACACGGATGGAGTCAATGGTAGAACGAAATTCGGTGAAGCATAACTATCGTGTGCTCTGATTTCTCTTCATCAAAGGTTGTAAACTGGAGAGAAGTACAACGACAAACGTTTTACCGGAGAGAAAAAGCAATGCAATAGGCATGTAGCTTGTGTGCGCCGAATTAAAACCTTTCCATTAGGTTGCCAAACAAAATATAATTTTGATATTAGAGGAGCGCCAATTGATTACAGAATAACATGCCACATACCTTGGAGTCACGCTTGGCCAACAACTCAACCTCAAACACCCCACATACCTTGGAGTCACGCTTGGCCAACAACTCAGTCATGAGACGTCTCTAGTTTGTAGAGAGCCTAGATAGGTAGGTACATCATGGGAATCAGGCAAGGATACTTTGAGAGGCTCATACCTTGGTTATGTGCTGCTGTGCGCTTTTAACAACTTGTTCAAAATCTAACTTGCATTCTCTGGACATGGTGCGTAATATTAGAGTAATGAAGATAACACCAAAGGCATCTTGTAAAATCTACAAACAGGTGGAATCCCTTGAGATGCGGCGGAGGAGTAAAAAAGTTATGGACGCTTACGAGCTTAGTAGCAGAATGAAATGGTATCATCCCAACAGACTCATTGTGGGAAAACTGGCAGACAAAGAGCAGAATTAAACAAAAGTCTGTGCTTCACCATGTTAATGACATCAAAGACAGATACAATCTATCAGAAAAAAAGACAAGTTACAGAGAATAGTAAAATACATACATCCACAAGCATTCTTTAAAACACCAGAAACCATGGCATAATTAATAGATGATACAATCAAAAGTTCAGATCTAAAATCTATCATGCGATCAGCTCAAAGAACTAAAGATGCCTATAGCAATGAATAGATTCACGTATTTACTGACGCATCTAACTACGACACTGCAATCACTGCACTTGAAGCTGAGGTGAGACATCTGAAGATAGTTTTTGATGCCTTTCCTTCAAAGGCCCAAAACACTGCTATTTTTATAGATTCGTTGTCAGACTTTCGAGCATTAGAAGTTGCTGGTCATTGCAGACCTGACCGTATCCAAATATCTCTAGACATTGACCACATTATCACTTCCCATGTTGCCAAAATAGTTCTGCAGTAGATCCCGGAACACTCAAACACACCTGGAAATAACAAGGCTTATAGATTAGCAAAGAAGGGATGAAGACAAGAACAGCTTCACAAACAACTTTACAAAAAGCCAAACAGCTCATAAGGAAAGCAAACAAAGACATTTCGTTAAACAGATGGGCATTTGAACCACCGGGACGGAAGTCTACTGACATATGGCAAGCCTCAATTAAAATGACAGTATAAATCAACTAACAAGAAATGGTCATAACACCATATTCAGTCTGAATATGAAACCGTTGATCATCATTTTGTTGAGTGCTTAGCGCTCAACGATGTTAGGAAAATGCTTCTTCCTCCGATGCCAGATAAATGGAACACTTTGTATGGTACTAGACAGAAATTGATAAACACGGGCAGATGCCATTATATGGTATTGGGCCGAAGGGCGAGAGCCCTGATGCTGCTGGATCCGTAACAACAACAACACTCATAAACTTGGCATCCGTTCTAAAAAAAAACACATTTATGTCACTAATAAAGGTGAAGCCTTTCTAAAATAAACACATTTATGTCACTAATAAAGGTGAAGCCTTTCTAAAATAAACACATTTATGTCACTAATAAAAGTGAAACCTTTCTCAAATAAACACAATTATGTCACTAATAAAAGTGAAACCTCTCTCAAATAAACACATTTATGTCACTTATAAAAGTGAAACCTTTCTCAGCTAAACACATTTTTGTCACTAATTAAAGTGAAACCTTTCTCAGCTAAACACATTTGTGTCACTAATAAAAGTGAAACCTTTCTCAACAAACACATTTATGTCACTAATGAAAGTGACAACTTTTCTCAAATAAACACACTTAGGTCACTTATAAAAGTGACAATCTTTAACAAATGAACACATTTATGTCACTAATAAATGTGACAATCTTTCACAAATAAACACATGTATGTCACTAATAAAAGTGACAATCTTTCTAAAAAAAAACAACATTTACTTCACAAATAAATGTGATAACAATTGTCAAATAAACACAATTGTTTCACTAATAAAAGTGACAATGTATTTTGCGTTTGTAGATCAAGAAACAGATTTTGACCGAGTAGATGGACCATCAGCTATGGATAATATTGGTCCACTATGGAGAAAACGATCCCCAAATCAACCTTCGATACATTGTTCACATTGATAGCCAGGGTTCTGTTTGAACAATAATCGAACTCTCAGCAAATTTCTTTTCAAATCTGGAATACGACGATAATGTGTGCTTTCCCCGTTGTTGTTCATTACGTATGTAAACCACATCTGTAAAACATCAAACAGGGTAGAAACATTGGTAAACTCTTAAATGAACTTCTTTTCGCTGATGATTAAGCAGTCATTGCAACTTGAGAAATACACCTGTAACAACATATTTATAAACTAAATACAACATGTAAAGAATACAACATGAAAATCAATGTAGAAAAAAAAACGGAGGTCATGAAAATAGTAAGAATATCCGAAGACATCAATTTTGTCTTTGAAATACAGCAAATCAAACAGGTGAAAGATTTCACGAACTTATGGGGTGCGTTATCAGCAGACGGAAGAATTTGAACACAGATGCAATAAGGCAAATCAGATCACTGGGCAATTAATTCCAATACTTAATTGCAAGCACGTGACAATACTACCAAAAGAGCTTTATACAACACGATTTTCGTTCCGATAATATGCTATCAATGTCAAAAACTGGACACTTACATGAAATTAAATTTGGCATATCGTAAAAGCAGAAATGAAATACCTGCGAAAAATATTTGGAGAGACATAATCAGACACGATGACATCAGGAGACTAGTAGGACCAGCACCAGTATTAGACTACATCAAAAGATAGCAGCTGAAATGGTTTGGCCACCTAACAGGACTGCCACCACACAGCACGCTGTCAAAGGCAGCCCACGAAAAAGTTGGCTTACAGAAATATATGAGGCGGTGAATGCCACTGTACTTGAAGCACATAGTCTGGTTCGTTCTAAAGATCTCTTCATGACCTGACGTGAAAGGCATAACAGGATAAACGAAAAGAATAAAGGTGAAGAATTGATAATCGTTCTCAAACAAACACCATTATTTCATTCATAAATTTTGCATCTTTTCTCAAACAAACACCTTTATTTCATTCATAAATTTGTCAGCTTTTCTCAAACAAACGCCTTTATTTCATTCATAAATTTGGTAGCTTTTCTCAAACAAACGACTTTATTTCATTCATAAATTTGGCAGCTTTTCTCAAACAAACGCCTTTATTTAATTCATAAATTTGGCAGCTTTTCTTAAACAAACATCATTATTTCATTCAAACACTTGATAACTGTTCTCAAACAATTTATATCACTCAAAAACTTGACAATCTGTCTGAGTATTCCTATATTCGTCCCATAGTTTATCCCCCAATCGGGGATGAGGAGGACTGCTAACACTCTGTTCTTCTCGTAGACTCGGCTGACTTGTATAACAAGTTTACCTAACTATAGACTCAAACCACACGGACATATACCCTCGTATCTGATTTGTTATTATGTGAACAGGCGATATAAGACTGCAATCCCACTTTTGCAGGCTAGACACTGCTACACCTCAGCTGTAAATTCTCCAACAACTTCAGAGCTGGGACAAGCACTAAAATAACTGCAATAGCTATCTTGGAAAAACAAAGATCAAGCCAGAGGCATGGCAGATTTCCTAACAAATTCCCTATAAATAGTAATGAAGCACAGAAACCATAAAAACAGAGTGTTAGTCAGTCTGTCCAAATCATTTAACCAGCTGTAAATTCTGCAGTGACAATATAATATAAGAAACGTGGAAATGTCGGAGGCAAACGAAGTAAGAAGCAAAAGCTACTGACGATGTTATTCAATGTAATACGCTAAAACTGCTTCTGACAGATGTCGGCAATGTCAGGAGTGGAGTGGTTGGAGGGTTTGCTGTTGGTGGTAAAGATACCGCGTTCAATAATTGATTCTAGATCCTGGTCACCCAAACTGTAAATGGGTACCTTACTATGTTAAAGAAAACATGACAGGAAAGAAGGAAACTGATCGTCCTGCCGGCCAGAATGTGTAGCAATGAGTGAGTTGAGTGCAGTCATGGCTGACTGATTACGTGAGTGTCAGAGAATCATATATGACTGATTGCGTGAATGCCAGTGAATCATAGCTGCACTCGTGATAAGAGAATAGGGATCGAGGAAGGAAGGCATACCCGGACCCAACCAAAAGTGTCGTGTTGAAATCGGATGTGTCGAGGCCGATGGCGGAGATACCACAGCTTTGCTGTAAGCTAAGACACAATGTAACAAACATCCTTTTTAAGATGAACTCAGAAAAGAATAAGAAAAAGACAAAGAAGGAGAATGAAAAGAAGACAAAAAATAAGTAGAAAACACAGAAGTAGAAGATCACCTAGTAGTGGGACAAACTATACCCTTTTTTCACCCTCACGAGACTGACGCTTATCAAATTCAGACTTAGTCAAAGCAAGACTGGTTTGTGGATTTGGCTAGACTAATGTCTCTTAAATGTGCTTATTCAGCAGTTCACATTACCGCAAATGGGGGGGGGGGGGGAGGGGGGGGGTTAAATAATGGTAAGGAGATCAGTCCACTCTTCTGTTAGAAGGGTGAAATCAAATTTGTAAGAAGTAACAAATCATTTCTCTGACAAACGGACACCTAATTTGGTAGTTAGAATTTTTGTCTTCAAATATATATTTTGAAAATGTACAAAAAACTGTCAGACGTTTACTAAAGGTAATTACTAATAAACAGTAGCTCTTCGGTCTAAGACAGGCTCTGATAGCAAAAACATACGTTTGAAATGCGAGGAAAAAAATATCCAGTTTCTACCTAATTATCAGCCGTTGGTACTTCGTCCCGCTGAGGAGTTCAAAGTTCACGGTCTGAAGTCGTCAAACACCGGAAACGGTAAAAGTACTACAGCTGGTAGCAGTATATTAGCCATGTACGTGGGCTTAATGGATTTTTCTGGCAAGTTTTTTTGTTCTAAAAAAATATACCTTACACACATAATCAAAATCTCACATACTCTCTTGCAATCACACACAAACACAAACACACACACACTCGAACACATATACACATGGATACGTATTGACATAACTGTACTTGCGACTTAATTCACAGCAAAAACAAAAGAAATATATATTTTTAGCACATAATTTGAAGTAGTGACGTCACAGAATAAGCCACTTTTTAACTGTTAGGGGTGTCAAATATATACTTCGAGAATCGATAATTTCTGCTTCCGCTTCTCCTTCCGTTTGTTCCTACAGTCTTATCAATGAATTTCTAGAACCTCTCAAATTTGGTCTATGATAAGAAGAGTAGCATCTAGTTTCTACAGTAGAATTTCTGTCAGAGGATGCAATAACAACCATGTTATCTAATCCTAACCCTAACATAGCCCTAAGCCTAACCCAAACCCTAAGCCTAAACTTTTCTAAACCTAGCCGTTCGCAAAACTGTATATAACCATCTTATCTACACTTCTATCTTTATCCAAGACTTTGTTTATTAATTTAAAATAAAATTGCCCTGTCTTTCCCTTACCCTGAAATGGAATGTCCCGTTACAGTCATCAGCCATGGCATCCGCTGTCTAACACGTACGATGAGAACCCAGGCAACTCTGGGGTACATTAAGACGCAAGTAACGATCTTTCTTTCAAACCAAGCTGGCTACCCCACAACAATCAACGCGTGGTGTACACTGTCAAATGTAGAGGAGTTATACATCATAGAGAGGTTTAAGCTTACAGTCGTTAAATCATTTGTATTTGGATTGTTTGGAAGTATTGATCCTCAATTTTGTTTGAATGGTGTTAATAACGTCGTTGGATCCCATAAAACAAAGAAAGACGCAAAGTTTAAAAATAACCCACAAAAAAAACCAACTTAAGTACGACTTTATTGATTTTGCTGGGTTAGTTGAGGTGTTTTAAAGGCTGGGGACTACAAACCGCTTCCCTACCGCTGTCGTTATGTTGTGTGCTTGCTATGTTTGTTTATTTCACCACCAACAGAGTAACAACATAGGCAATACTAGGGATTCGATCTGCTACCCCTTTGTCGGCAAGCAGGCATCGAAATAATATGGCAACACAAAATTTAAAAAATGATTCAATTAGTGTTTTAATTCTCCATAAAACAAAAATAAAAGGCAACAAATAAAACGGTGTATTCAATTTTCTCTCCATAAAACAAAGCGAGACAGCAAATAGAAAAAAAATATAATTTAATTTCTGTTTTATTGTCTGGCTTGTTTTTTCTTTTTTTCCACCAAAAACCTACATTGAAGCTTTTAACACAGATAAATATGTACTTCCTCTTCTTCGTTCGTTTTCAATCTCCCACTACAAAACCTTGAAAGGGCTTAAGTAGCAGAATGTAGTCCAGAGAACAGAATGCGAAATATGTACACTAAAGATAAATATGTTGTCCATGTGTCTTCTTGGTCCGAAAGGGGAATAGTTAATATGTAACATGCCAGGCACGTCGTATGAGGTTATACACAAATTAAAACACATCAGCCTACAAGCGCACATTTGTAAACACACATCAGCTAACAAATGCACATTTGTACACATACACACCAGCTCACACACGCACATTGTACACAAGCACATTAGCTCATAAGCATACATTCGTACACACACATCAGCTCACAAACGCAGATTGTACACAAACACATTAGCTCACAAGCGTACATTCGTACGCTTATATGGAATGCCATAAGACAGCGCTTGGCTGGAGACATAATGCCAAACAAATTTTTTTGTTATCCTCCTGGATTAAAGGAAATCTATTAAGAATTGATCTTGGATATGAATATCAATACACACATTTCCAGCCATGGCAAACTGTTTAATGTTTTTATCTAGAGTTGGTCGCTGTACTGATGCAAAAGTTAAAAACAAATGCAGGGTCTGGCCACAACAAATTGATCCTTAACAATTCCACAAAGCAAATAATGCACAAAAACAGTTTGTAATTTTATTTCCAAAATCCGATATCAGTCTAATAAAACAGTGCTGACATTATCTGTTGCATGTTTCCAGCAATATATTCACGCCGCTTAGAAGCGCTATACATTGCTTGTCGTATACAAGATTAATAGTTGTCCATCACAAGTGATGAAGACCACTCTCTTTGTTCAGCCGTGTGGACAGTCGTATCTCTTGCTGTGTCCGCTGAAATGGGTGACTTGCGCGGTTATTTGGAATAAAGTGAGGAAGAAACTGCGCCTTTTGTCAACCTCACTCACAGAGCCTAAGCTACCTTTTGCCAGTGGCAAGACATTTATCGAGACGACTGGAGATAGCATAGGATGCAGATTTTGCCTCAGGGTTACCACCGAAGCCTTTCCGTAAACATGTAACCCGCAGGGTAGAAAGGTGGGATGGCATCTAACGCAGTTTGTCGTGCCTTTTCGATAACCACAAGAAGTCGTATGGCATCTCTCCCCAGCTGTATTGAACTCATCATAGTAGCATCTAAAATTCCCACACGCCAAATTCGCGAAGGTGAACCGGCAGAACTAACCCGTGAAATACGTCACAGGTATAAGCGTAGTGCCATTCAGCCGGCGTCCAGACCAGGATAAACGGATGGAAGAAATCACAAAAAAAGAACGAAATAACAAGTCCAGACGGAAAACAACACCACGTTTCAGTGAACACAAGTGTAAGTCGTCGACTAGTGTGAATTCCAGGCAAATCCGTGGTCTAGCGGCATCCATAACGATCCAAAAACAGTAGAGAAATGTAGACTCGCAGCCAGTTATGGCGCCATCTTTGCCAGATACAAGATTAAGCGTGTAATATATGTGCGTGTGTGTGGGTGTGTGAGTGTTTGTGTTTGTGTATGTATGTTTGTATGTATATATGTATGTATGTATGTACATATGTATGGATATATGAATGTATGTATGAATGTATGTATATATGTAAATTTATAGTCAGAGAGTGGTGAATGCTTATAATGCATTGTTGCCACAGGATGTAGTGGAGACAAGGACAATTAACGCATTAAAAAATACATTGGATGTGCATAGTTTTTAGAACAAGGAATTGTAAATGAAACTGGTTGCATACAGACTCAGCAGTTTTCTAAATCAGTATACGTCGTTACATTAAGTTAAGTATATATGTATGTCACACAGGCATAATGCAGATAGTTCCAAAACAGCTGTTAAATGATCCACTTGAGTGATTATTATTACCTTGGGTGAGGAAATTAACATATTCTGGATACGGTCCAACAGCTCGCCTCGTTCCAAAGGTAGTATTCCTCCAAGCTCTACTCCAACGGTATGAAGTCTACATTTTATCAAACGGCGTTTATCACCTCGGCAGATAATGAAAGATCTTAAAACACACCGGAGATATATACTTCTTTTAATGAATATTCCGCTTATTTTGGGCACGGCTATCGAAATAACCACAAGATAAGTCACAAGTTATGCTCTTTGGTGGCCTTCTGGGATCAGGCATGAGTCCAGTAGGTGGTCTCTCTTTCAATATCACTCATTCTCTCTATCTATCTTCCTCCCCCTCTCTCTCTCTCTCTCTCTCTCTATCTATCTTTTTCTCCACTATCATTTATCTTTCTGCCTTTTTCTCCATTTCTCTCTTTTCCAGGAGACAATGTTGTCACCGTAAAAATCGTGTTTCGATCTATTTACTTACTTGTCATTTTACGATTATTCAGTAGTTCCTATTCTCTCAATAGAGTGCTTTGAAACGTGAATGATGTCACATTTATTTTTGAAGTCAGAATATAAAGCATAATGACTGTGAACTCGAATTCTCAAGAGTGAAGAATGTCAAAGTGATAGTGGGCTTCCAGAATTACAGTTGTGAGGAAAGACTCAGAAAAACCGGGCTACATTGTAAAGAAAAGAAAAGAGTTCGTTGTGACTTAATACAGGTTTATAAGATAATCAAAGGAAAGGATAAATTAGACTTTGATAGGTTTTTCAAAATGCAACCATGTACAAGAACAAGATGGCATAGCTACAAATTAACTAAGGAAATGCACAGATTAGATATCAGGAAATATGTTGTTAGTCAGAGAGTAGTGCATGCTTGGAATGCATTGCCACAGGAAGTAGTGGAGGCAAGGACAATTAATGCAATTAAGAATACATTGGATGCACATAGCTTTTAGAGCAAGGAAATGTAAATGAAACTGGTTGTATACTATGCAGAGTATCCTAAACCAGTATAAAGACGTTAAGATAAGTTAAGTTAAGGAAAGTTAAGTCAACTTGTTATTTCTCCTTCCTCTGCTTCTTCTACTACTTCTTCTTCTTTTTCATCATTATCTTCTTCTTCTTCCAGGTTCGCTATTAAAAGGATTTACTTTCGATGTGCAGTCAATTGCAACGATCTTGCTTTATATGGGCCTCCCGACACATCCGATTTCAGATGGCTCTTTGGAGAACTGGGTTTGCCTTCCAACTACGATCTATATTGGTATAATAAGATTACTTTTGTGCAGCTTGTTTGCACGGGGCATCGTGAAGCCAGAATACGGCATTGGTTCGCTGACCCCGATGCATGCAGCCACCTATGAGTCTGCTATTAAATCATTTACTGTTCTGCATCTTCGGGCTCTGTCAAGTCCACCTATCGAAGACATTTATCTGATGATGATTTCAAGTGCACTCTAATATGCTACACCTATAGTTTGAAGCCCCAGCTCAGCACCAATTTGAAATTTAAAATGCAGGCCACCTCAATCTCACTGAGGTTATTGTGTAAAACTCTATAATTTGTTTGATGCAGCGGATTTCTCCAATTGTTAGACTAGAGTAAATATGTGTCTGTACCTACACAAAAATATATGTGCCCTACTGCATTGGTTTGTAATTGTAACAATTATCTTACTTACTAGATCATATTCTGCTGATTTCTAATTGTAACAATTCTCTTACTTTCTCGGTCATCATATGCTGATTTGTAATTGTAACAATTCTCTTACTTTCTCGGTCATCATATGCTGATTTGTAATTGTAACATTTCTCTTACTTTCTCGGTCATCATATGCTTATTTGTAATTGTAACAATTCTCTTACTTTCTCGGTCATCATATGCTGATTTGTAATTGTAACAATTCTCTTACTTTCTCGGTCATCATATGCTGATTTGAAATTGTAACAATTCTCTTACTTTCTCGGTCATCATATGCTGATTTGTAATTGTAACAATTCTCTTACTTTCTCGGTCATCATATACTTATTTGTAATTGTAACAATTCTCTCACTTACTCGATAATATTCTGCTGATTTGTAATTGTAACAATTCTTTTTCTTACTCGATCAAATCATGCTGATTTTTCCTAAACGATGTAATCCCTTTGGTGATGAGTCCACAGATAAGTCTTGCATTCGACGACAGCAAAGAGTGTGCCTATCGACATTCTTCTGTGCGTCTCATGTTATATGAAGAGCTACTACTGTCTCTACCGACAGAGAAAAGTCGTTAAGAGTGAACAATTTAGCTCTAGTTGATTAACAAATAGAAAGACGGGGTCTGTTGTTGGAACTAGTCATCATCATCAGTCCCGTGACCTGAAAGGTCATTGGGGAAACAATACTGCAGATGTTCCCGCCACTGCACCTGGTTTTGTGCCAGGATATCAAACCTTCTGTCTGGACGAATAAACCTCAGTGGTATGATTGTTATTGTTGTGTATTGAGACGGCTGACGCCTTTCTGATTGTTCTCAATGTTTTCAGCAATATCGGTGTGCCTTGGACCGTTGTACACCTGGCGGGGCCCATCCCTCTTCAGGCAACGTGTCCCTCCACAATGTGAATTTTTCTATGATCTCCCTTTCTACGCAAGCTTAGCGTCACAAGTTCACTTTGATGGTTTTGCCTTCTCTTATTCCTTTTCTGGTCTCGTTTTCATCTTGGCAGTTTGCTTTTAATTAATATTAGTTGTAGAGTCTTTTTACCCTAGAGTGGCTATGTTTTCATTAATATTTATTTAAAAGGGAGTGTTGTAACAATCAGTAGAAGGCTAGGTGAAGTTGAAATCGCCTAACATAAGACGAGACGATAGGATGAGTGAATATGGTTCAGCTTAATGGCCTTAAATACGACGCTTGTAGAACACATTCGACCGTGAACACCTTATCATGTGGTTAGTAATGTGAATGACATCACAGTGTATGATTGTCAACATGAAGACAATGTTATCTTCTTGTAAAGCACAGGTGGCCATCAAATATTAATGAAAGTCTTCCAGTTCTATGTCATTCGCTGCAGCACTGTCCACGTTAATCATGTTACTCTAGTAGTTGCCTCTATACTCCTACCTCGTGCGTGTTTTAGTCATACCATTTATCTTCCCATGAGGAATGCAAAGCAGAGATTACCATGTATTTAAATCCGCTGCTTTCCTTAATATGTGCCCTATGCAGTTACACATATTTCCATCTCTTCCTGTTTCATTGTCACCTGTCTTGTTATTTTCAACAGCTCAAAATGTAAGATATTTGACAATGAATGTTTGAGAAAAAGTTTATTATAGAGTCAATCAAAATCATTCAACTCTTTGCGAGGTGTAGGTCGTCAGCAAATACTAGCCGTTTCTTCCTGTCATGCGCCATCATTTCCACCTCCCCCCTCCCCGCCGTCGTCTTTTCTTCCCTTTTTACGTTTGCTCAGCTTCTCGTGTCCTTGGGTGTTTAGGTCTGCCCCTACTTTTCGTGTCTTTGACTGTTTAGGTCTGACCCCTTCTTCTCATGCCCTTGGGATTTCAGAGCAGGGACTGTCTTATAACGACATCATTTGGTTTCTTAATGTGTGTCTTTTTCATCGACAATGGGTTCTTTTTCTGTCTAGTCCCACAGGCATCTGTCTAGTTCCTGACCACAGTTCAGTTTTAATTTAGTCACTTTATTGTGCCATTCAACTCCCTCAATTCGACACAAGCATCCCTTGATGAAAGCTTGAACCATTTTAGTTGTACTTCTCTTTGTTACCTACTCACAGAGCCTAACATTGAAGTTGAAGATCTGTATTTCTGTGAGAAACTTAACTTCTATTCGATATCCACAAATTCTCTAAAGCAATAACAATCCACACTCACCTTTTGTATTCTTAATTTGATATCTCCGTGCCCTCCGACTTTGCATTGCTATCAAGATATATGAATGATTCAGCTATTTGTAGTTCTGTCTCTCACTCTGTATTGCTATCAAGATATATGAATGATCCAGCTTCTTGTAGTTCTGTCTCTCACTCTGTATTGCTTTCAAGATATATGAATGATTCAGCTTCCTGTAGTTCTGTCTCTCACTCTGTATTGCTATCAAGATATATGAATGATTCAGCTTCTTGTAGTTCTGTCTCTCACTCTGTATTGCTATCAAGATATATGAATGGTTCAGCCTCTTGAAGTGCTGTCTCTCACTTTAACATTTTATTGCTGTATTTGTTTCCGCTGTGGTACTTAATTTCTCTGACCATTCAATAAGGCTGTTTATTTTATAGTGCGTTTGGTTGTAGCTGTGAAACAGAAGCAAGTAATCATGCAAATTACAGATATTAGAGTGTAAAGAACACTTTTAAAAAAATAGCAATGTATGAGATATTAACATAGGAGACACTAATCAAATGTGAGATTCTAAGAGGAGGCGCAGGGATTTGCAACCTTGTGCTGGATTATTACGTAAGAGCATCACATTCGCACGCTATTTATACATCTGGCTTTAATGTGATGGCTACGTTGCACTGTTGTTTTTGTTTTGTTTTTTTGAAGGGGGGGGGGGTGGGAGGGATTAAATGTATCTTTCTTCAGCAAGCATTGTTTGAAAGGGTGTGGAGGTGGGAGGGGTTCAATGTATCTTTCTTCAGCAAGCATTGTTTAAAAGGGTGTGGAGGTGGGAAATGTGTCCCAAGCCACTGACTGTTCCTATATCAACAGTCAAGCATCAATTCTGTGTAGTTAGAGTTGCCGAGATGAAGGCAAAATAATTATGAATCTAGTGTAAAATATTATTTTCTAGACATCTTTTCGCTCCAAATAAAACTTAAAACACAAATAGTTAAAAGGCCAATGACCGCACCAGGACAAAAATAAACACAATGTCTGGTGGCATTACCTATTTGTATTTTTATCGACGGTTAAGTAACCTTCAGTACCGATGCATTTAAGTCTCCAAATAAAACTAAGGGCTACCATTGCAACTGATCCCTCTTACACCAGTGCTTCCCAAACGTTTCAGTTGTCGAACCGACAGAGATCTATCCATTGCATCAGGATGTGTACTCAGTTTATTTATATTTTTGTGTTATAATCTTGAATTTGTATTAATATTGTAATCATTGTTATACTGAAAACGTTCCATCCTTTTAAAATGATAAATACGGCGTAAATCCTGTTATGATAGAGAGGCACTGGTGTTTTTTGTTGTTGTCAAGTTCGTTCTAAGCTGTGACATAAGTGAAGAAACGTCTCAAAATTGTGTCCGATATCTTGGCACCCTTTGCTAATCGGCGAAAAGAGGACTGGTGGCTAGGGATGTCCGCGAACCACAGCTTTGGGAAGCATTGTCTTACATGAAGCATTAATCGATGCACCACTTCTAATTTTGATGCCTGTGATGATTAGTTTTACATGATCAGGCTAGAGAAATGGAACATCCGGTATGGAACTAAATCCTAACTAACAAACACTTGCAAATACCATTACATGGCATTGGACCGAAGGGCGAGATCCTTGATACTGCTGGATCTGAAGCAGCAGTAACAACAGGATAGGGCTGCTAGCCCCACACACAATATTCTTCAGGCGTCTGTTACATCATACTTGTGAAGTTACAGTCGCACTGCTCATTTCTACATGGGTCCGCTCTTGCGAAACATTCAAATGTGAAATTTAAATACAAATTGAAGATGGGGCACATTTTTGCAACATTGATATTTTATTCGAGAAGATATACAGTCTGGGTTGTTAGAGCGCTTACTTCGCACAGGAACTGCCCCGGGTTAAATCCTTATCTTGATACCATCTAGTCTACCCAGCTGTGAACGTGTCCCTGGGTTAAAATTGAAAAAAATTGAGGTAATGAGAAAGAGAAAAGAACAGCACGAGAAAACAGAGTTTTTTGTAGGATAAAGTCTGTACTACTTCATCTCCAGTGATCATTTCTGTTAAGGGAGTACATTTTAATCCAAAGTTGGTTTTATTGCAACCACATTTGCGATTTATACTGTGACGGGTCATGTATTGGTGCATTTACTTGGAGTTATGCAAACGTTGATTCAGTAACATGGTTGCAACTACTAAATTGGCTTTAGGTTAACGTTGACCTTGGTCGAGAGGTAAGGTACACCCCTTTCAAAGTGATGAACGGAAATGGCGTGGGTTCCAAACGTCTCCTAGTCTCAAAGAAGGTGGGACCAAAGTACCTGCATCGTTAATTACTTCCAGTCGTCTTGACTTATGTCTTGCCACTGGCCCAAGATAGTTCGGGACCAGGGAGTGCGGTTGATAACCAGCACAACTTCTTCTTCACTATAATCCAAATACAGCGCAACTGACTTAATTGACTAACTTAACCTTCATCCACTAACTTGGCCTCTCTGCAAACCTTCATACACTTTATTGGCTTCATGTTAACCTTAATCTAGTCTAGTAACTAGGCTTCATGCAAACCTTTATCCACTATTTTTCCGTCATGCAAACCTTCATCCACTAATTTTTCGTCATGCACACCTTCATGCACTCATTTTATTTCATGCAAATTTTGATCCATTAAAGTGACTTTGTACGGCACGTTATCCAATAATTTGTCGAAATACATCTCTTGACCAAATAATGTGACGTCATACAGCTCTTTAGCCAATCCGTTGACTTCATCCATCCTTGAAAAGTCACGAATTTATACGGCCCTCATGATGTAATGAGATTGAGATCCAGTCCAAATAAAGATACACTGCTAGACGTATCAACTCCTAGGCAGCAATAAGTCTTCAGAAATTCATGACCTGATGTTATTAAGTTCAGGCTGATACCCTTTGGAGATTATTTACTTTTTACTGCCATCTTAAAAAAACAGAGCGCCAGAAATATTTTTTTTTTAGTCTTCATAATCGTTGATCGTTGCCAAAATTATCATCATTAAATAACACGCGCAGATATCATTACACAACATTGAACGGAAGGGCGAGATATGAAGGCAATTATTCACTTTCCGTTGATCTGGAGAAGATGAAATATTAATGTTGAATCCAACTAAGATTGTTTCAGTGTTCAATATTCAGTGTCCTGCCTCCATTAAAACCCATATCCCATTGTCCAGTGTCTTATGTCCTTGTAGTTCAATATCGTGTTGACCAGTGCTTACAGTCTATGAAATACAGTATCCTAATATTATTCTGTCTTTGTAGTTCAATATCGTGTTGACCAGTGCTTACAGTCTATGAAGTACAGTATCCTAATATTATTTTGTCCTTGAGTGCAATATGGTGATGACCAGTGCTTACAGTCTATTAATTACAGTATACTAATATTATTCTATCCCTGGAGTGCAATATGAAATAACAATCGGCCAAACTGGGACATAATATCAACATGAAAAAAACCAAGCTCCTTAAACTCAACACTAATAGCAAAGATCCAATCATGCTTGAAGGAGAGCAGTTGGAGGAGGTGGATACCTTTACCTATTTAGGCAGCACAACAGACACATCAGGAGGGACAGATGTCAGGAGGGGCACGAGGGGCATTCCTGACACTAAACAATATATGGAGATCCAGAGATATCAAGATTCGCACCAAAATTAAAAATATTCAGCACAAGTGTCAAGTCAGTGTTGCTGTATGGAGCGGAGACATGGAGAACGACCAAGGTCATGCAACAAAGATTCCAGTCCTTCGTTAACGGATGACTACGAAGTATAATGAGCATAACGTGCAGGACATGGTGAGGAATGGAAACTTGTGGGAAAGGAGCCTACAGCAGCCATTGGAATAATAAATTAAGTGAAGAAAATGGGGTGGCGGGATAGCACATACGCTTTGGAAGGCACAGTCTAACATAGCCATGCAGGCTCTTACATGGAATCCTCAGGGGAAAGAGAGAGAAGTAGACCCAAAAATACGTGGAGAAGAGAATTTGAGAAGGAGCTAAATTTAAATAATTACTTACACCCGGAGAGAGGCAGAAGAAGCAGCCCAGGACCGTGTACGCTGGCAAGATGTTGTCAATGGCCTATGCACCGACAGGAGCGACGGGCTTTGATAGATTGGATGTATTCTGATCTTGTAGTACAAATCCAAATATTCAGTGAATTCTGTTCATCAAATATATTTTCTATTTTTCTAGTGACTATATTACTTCTCAGGCCTTGGTAGGCCCCCTAGAGGCAGTGGGTCGATCGGCTACCCACCTAGGTTTGCACATTTCCTGAACGAAGACGAAAATCCAAAACCTCAGCTGCGGCCCCTATGCGCTGAACATCATCGTAAACAACAACCCTATTGCAGCCACCGAGAACTTCGTCTACCTCGGCAGCAGACAATCCTCTGACGCACCAAACACCCACGACATCACCTGTAGAATGGGCTTAGCGGCTTCATCCACGCACTCCCTCAGCAGAGGCTTGTCCCAGCGAGGGCTCTCCCGGAGGACCAGGCTTCGTATTTACTCCTTCTGCATTGTCCCCATTCTGTACGGCTCGAGTCCTGGACATTACTACAGTAGGACTGACAGCGCTTTCAGGCCTTCCGCCTGTGCAGCCAGAGGCGCATCCTTGTGATCATTTGGCAAGACATGATTTTCAACAGCGAAATAATTCAACGTGCTCAACATGCGAGCATTGTCTCAACAATTGATCGCCGTGGTCTCGCCATCTTTGCTCGACTTTCCCGAGAAGTCTCAGCCCAGGAGACGCACCTGCAGGATGTGGGGACGTGGTCGTCCTCACAACGCCTTGCTGAAACAGATCGCCATCTCCCCAACACAACTGTAGGCCGCCTCAGACGCCCGAGACCGCCTGAGATTGTCATGAGATCAATAAAGCTAAGAGTAAATAAAATGGTGACTGTTACAATATCATATTGTAAAAAGTGAATAAAATTGGAACTGTCACAAGATCATGCTGTAAAGAGTGAATAAAATGGGAATTGTCCCGAGATCATGTTGTAAAGAGTGAATAAAATGGGAACTATCACGAGATCATGCTATAAAGAGTGAAAAAAATGGTGACTGTCACGAGATCATAATGTAAAGAGTGAATAAAATGGTGACTGTCACGAGATCATGTAAAAAGGGAGATGTGAAAAGTGAAATCATCTGGCGATGGTTGTCTCGATGATGTCACTTGAGTAGTATTTGGGTTATAGGGAGAAGGAACTATGGTAGTCATATACTTGACTCTCTCGTCCCGAGCTACCTTAGACTTCTGGCAAGGCTATCAATGGAGACGACTGGAGGTAACTCGGGGTGCAGGCAGACTGGTCTTACCTCTCTTGAGACCAGGGTTCACTTGAAACTTGCGGGTTTCATTCGCTCACTGTTTCAGCCAATCTATTTTAGAGGCGCGTGCCTTACCTATAGACTGTAGCGACCCTTGGCTAATACGTTTGATCACTACCAAATGGATAGCATGTTCCATTGAGGGGCTAATATGTTCAATGCCACCAGGAGAGCATGTTCTTATGAGTGGCTAAAGTGATCAATGCCACCAGGAGAGCATGTTCTATTGGGTGGCTAATATGATCAATGTCACCAGGAGAGCATGTTCCTTTGAGTGGCTAATATGATCAATGCCACCAGGAGAGCATGTTCCATTGAGTGGCTAATATGATCAATGCCACCAGGAGAGCATGTTCCATTGAGTGGCTAATATGATCAATGCCACCAGGAGAGCATGTTCTATTGAGTGGATAATATGATCAATGCCACAAGGAGAGCATGTTCTATTGAGTGGCTAATATGATCAATGCCACCAGGAGAGTATGTCCTATTGAGTGGCTAATATGATCAATGCCACCAGGAGAGCATGTTCCATTGAGTGAGTAATATGATCAATGCCACCAGGAGAGCATGTTCTATTGAGGGCTAATATGATCAATGCCACCAGGAGAGCATGTTCTATTGAGTGGCTAATATGATCAATGCCACAAGGAGAGCATGTTAAATTGAGTGGCTAATAAGATCAATGCCACCAGGAGAACATGTTCTATTGAGTGGCTAATATGATCAATGCCACAAGGAGGGCATGTTCTATAGAGTGGCTAATATGATCAATGCCACCAGGAGAGCATCTTCTATTGAGTAGCTAATATGATCAATGCATCCAGGAGAGCATGTTCCATTGAGTGGCTAATATGATCAATGCCACGAGGAGAGCATGTTCCATTGAGTGGTTAATATGATCAATGCCACCAGGAGAGCATGTTCTATAAAGTGGCTAATATGATCAATGCCACAAGGAGAGCATGTTCTATTGAGTGGCTAATATGATCAATGCCACCAGGAGAGCATGTTCTATCCAGAGGCTAATATGATCAATGCCAACAGGAGAGCATGTTCTATCCAGAGGCTAATATGATCAATGCCACCAGGAGAGCATGTTCTATCCAGAAACTAATATGATCAACATGAGTGTCCATTTTTTTCTGTCTGGAGAGAGCTTGTCGTGAATGAGAGAACCCATGAATGTGAATTGGTACACAGCTGCCAATTCATAATTATCGGCGTTAATAGTTGGTGGGGCAACTACTGTCTTCCCCGTTGAGAGTAGATCAGAGATCATAGTCAGGGTCAGGTAAAATGGACTGGAAAAGACCCATATCTGACTTTAACACTGGTCTCCCTGGGTCTACACTGTTTTCACGGTGGTCTGGCTAACGAGGTAGGTGATCGATGTGATCCCCATAATAGTGAGAGACACGAAAATTAAACCAAGCCACAGCACATGGAGGACCCCGATCCACCTTCACTAGCATGATCGGGATGTGAGGAAGACGGCTGCAGCCTGCCATTTAATTCTTTTTATAGGGCACGAAAGAGTAATATTACTCATTGTGGGAATTCAACCACAACAAAGGCAACTTTCTGTCCAGAATATTTATTTTACGGAGAATTATTGTGAGACCAAAATCTCAAGATTAAATTTGAAAATCACTTATTAAAAATGTAAATTAAATTTCAAAACAAATTTCGCATCAATAAATATCTATGAAAAGATTAGGAATGTATTGTAGTCCAACTGTGCGCTTATAGCTGTATAAGAAGTACTTACAGAGCTCGAGGAGAGACACGAAACATGGCTAGATGATCTAACTTAAATGATATATCAACGTGGTTCTATTCAACAAATACAACATTTAAATGAAAAATCAGATTGAAAACACGTTACAACTTAAGAAGATTTTTTTGTCAGTGTTTTCTCGGCCATCCTTCTCTCCAACTGGAGAATACGGACTTCATTGTAGTTGACCATCTGAAGAAAGGCTGTAGTATTGTCGTGGTGGTTTCCGTACCAACGTGTTGCACACGATACGGTAACACATCCCTTGGTCATTTTATATGTCTGCTTGAAGGTATATGGTGGTATATTATTTTGTCCCCAGTGAAGGGGAGATCTTCTCTGGAAAATTGTATGTGTGTATCTTATTGTGTGTGTACCACAGAGGAGAGCGTATATATATATATATATATATATATATATATATATATATATATATATATATATATATATATATAATTAAAGAATAGACAATGGCTTATGGACCGACTTAAATGCACCTGTTCGTCCCCATACATGCTCAATCTCTTTCATTCCTGAAAGTGCCGACAACATTTTGTCAAGTTACCATTTACAGCTGGGTGAATTGGTAGAAGCGGTCATACCATGAACAAACCCACTAACGTATGTCAAATTGAGTGCGACGTGATTTGAACCTGGTACAATAATATCGCAAACCAAGCTCTCAACCGTTGGCCATGCTCCATATATATTACGTCACATGTGATGCAGCATTTACATTATATTACTATAGCCGCGATTTTAACATACACCTCCGAGGACGCTCCTCACTTCAACTGAAAAAGCCAGTTCTCCTTGTTTGTATGGTCCCTCACAAAGTTCATGCCACTGGGAAGAAAATATCAGACAAAGATTGCAGTCCCGTCGTCATCATGTCTATGTCAGCGGAAACTGAAATACCAAATACACGGTAAAATTGCTGCACCGCAATGCAAATAAGATACACACGCATATATGCACACACAGACGCACACAAAAACATATATATGTGTATATATTTATATACATATATATATATATATATATTTATATATTGAAGGCGAAGTCCGCAGTCCATCGTAGACGATGATGGCATAATTTATTTGCTAGCGCTATTTTTTAGTAAGGATTAACTACGCTACTTTTTATCCTCACTCTCTCGTCTCAAGCCGCCCGACCCCAGTGGCAAGTCAAGGACAAGACGACTAGAGGGTGACTACGAGATGCAGGGGACTTCACATCAAGCACCCGAGAAAAAGACGGCAGAGTCCAGAGTCGAACCCACACCCCCTGATCACGAGGCCGACGGCTTAACCACTTCACTTCGCCACGGAATTCCATATATATATATATATACAATGTACGTTCAAAAAGTATCCGATCTCAGTATTATTTTTTTTTCTGCAAACATATAAAGCGTGGATGTTGTTATCTGGCAGGCGAGGCAGAGGATCACAGTCACACAGATGTGTGAATGTATCACACTCGCAGATTGCGTCAATCGCTGACAGTCAGCCTTTCAGTTTTGAGTGTAGTGAGCATTCGTCGGGTTTTCATTCACCATAAAATTGACCGAAAGAATTGTCCAGGGGTTTTGCATCCCATTTTTACAAAAATCGAGCTTGTACCCAAGTGGAAACCATTCAGACGATTCATCAGGTTTTCGGTGGCGGGGCTATAATTATCACACAAATTAAGGAGGTACAATCGCTTTAAAGATGGCCGCACACCGATGGAGGGCGGGTCACGTTACTGTAAGTACTTAACAAGATGAAATAATTAAGTCATTGACCATTTTTATATATATACCAGTTGGACTCAAAAGAAAACTTTCAAAGTGGGATAGATATTAGAAAAGCCGCTGTTTTTTATTTTAACTTGTTAATATGGTTGTTGAGGATGTCAAGAGCGTCCTACACGTGCTATGACGGCGAAGACGAACAGCATGACATCATAATTGTAGTTCAAAGATGGCCGCCCAAAACATTGACATACTCCAAATAATAGCAGCGTTCTGTTAACCGTTTTTTTTATCAGTGAAACCTACAACATTTCATCAGCTAAATAAATTCCAACTAGTGTATAAGTGAAATAAGAAATTCCAAAACGGCCTAATTGCTGTGACAGACTGTTTACAACCGGGTCAGGCACACTGAAAAATGACCGCAGAGTCGATTGCACCCGTTGTCTGCCTCGGAAAGGAAACTCCCTTATTAACTATGAATGGAAATGCCGAACATCTGGATATCAGTCATGGTTCGGCACACCAGATCGTCTTTGATGTGCTACAGTATTACAAAATGTCTGCAAGGTGGGTGCCACGGTATCTTACTTCAGAACTGAAACAGTGACTCACTGATGCCTGTCAAGAACTTTTGGAGCCCGTTGAAGCAGAAGGTGATGGTTTCCTAACAAGAAATGTTACTGAAAATTAAACCTGAGTTCACTACCACAAGCCTGAAACGAAGAGAGCGAGCAAGGAATGGTGCCATCCCTGGTCAACAAAGCCGAATAGGTTTAGCACACAGCAATCTGTGCGGAAGGTTATTCTGACTCTCTTTTGAGATGAACGAGCCGTTTTTTTATAGCACTACATTCTCAGGAGGCAAATTATCACCAGTGCCACGTATACAGATCTTTTCAGGAAACTCTTCGGCCAGCAATCAAATCCACACACCGGGGACTTCGGAGTAGAGATATCCTTTTGCAACATGGCAATGCTAGAACCCATTCTGTCCGTGCAACGGCTGCAATCATCGAGGACCCCTTGCTTTCAGTGTCTACCACATCAGCCGCACTCAGCAGACAAAGTTCTAAGTGATTTCCTAATCTTCAGACAAAAAAACAAAACGATCAGATAAAAAGGTCCAGCAGGTGGTGCATAAGTGGTTTCACACGAGACCAAGAGAATTTTGTTCTGCAGGAATCCATGCACTTTATAGGTGCAGTGGGACTTGAATTTAATGCAAAGGTGACTATGTCGAAAAATGATACAGTTGTTTATTCACTTTTTCAGAATAAAATAATATATTTAAGGTTTTCATTTGAAGTACACTCGTACCTATATATATTTTTCATATATAACTTTTTTTAAATTTATTAAATTTTAAAAGAATGTTTCTGTAACTGGTAATTTCCCATTTTGATATAATTTTAGTTTCAATATGAAAGAGAATGTCAAACAGTTGACCTCCATTTGTCGTCTCACATGTACTTTGTCAAGATCATTTTTATTGTATTGGTCAGTGTACCCTGTTAGAATGTTTATGCTGGAAATTGTGATTATTGTTAATTCACACACGATTCATCTGGATACTATTCTGATACTAGGCTGATACTATTCATCATTTGCTTATTATAAAATGCCAACAACGAGGGAAGAAACCAGGGAAATCACAAACACTTGCAAAGTGGAATTGTAAGTGCACTGAACGGATTGGAGAAAAGAGAGCTTCCAAAGCTAGGCGGAGAGTGCCTTGGTGGAGAACAACAAATAACTGACGATTAAAATCAACAGTGCGGAATATAAAAAGGCCGTAAAAGAGGCAGCAGTGATAACATTAGGTAAGAAGAGATCAGAAAATAGGAGACCATAGGTAGCAACTGAAATGCTGAGCAAAATGAAGAACAGACGCAAATGGAAAAACAGC